>JAKSZT010000380.1:6774038-6932892 GCA_026826555.1 Tolypeutes matacus
TTCTTTTTTTTTTTTTTTTTTTTTTTAAAGATTTTATTTATTTATTCATTTATCCCCCCTTGCTGCTTGTGCTCGCTGGGTCAGCCAACCACGCCATGCAGGCGGGCTTGCCTTCACCAGGAGGCCCTGGGAACCGAACCCGGGGCCTCCCATATGGTAAACGGGAGCCCCACTGATTGAGCCACAGCCGCTTCCCATACATAAAGTACTCTTTTTTTTTTTTTTTTTTTACCGGGAGGTCCCGGGGACCGAACCCGGGTCCCTCCATATGGGAGACGGACGCCCAACCAGTTGAGCCACATCCGACCCCCATTAAGGGAAGGCTTTCACTGCAGTTTTTTTTTTGCTTAGTTTTAGTTTCATTTAGTTTTGTTTTGAAACTAAGAGCAAGCGTCAGAGGCAGCAGCTTCTGACCTTGCCTCAGAGGCAGCAAGAAAAGCAGGGCACTATAAAAGATGGCCCTCATCCTGGGGAGTGATAGGTGGTAGAAATGGCGATTTTACAGCATTGTCATTTTCATCCCTGCAGTTATTTTCCTCCAAGAACAGCCTCATGAATAGGGGTTCAAGCTTGGATTTCTGGAAATTATTTTATTTGCCCATTCTCTGTTCCTCGGTCTGCACAGCAGCATTCACCAACTTCCCAGAGCTCGATGGCTGGGTATTTGACCAAGGGCCTAAGGCTGTCAGCAGTGGGAGTTGGCCTCTTTATTAAGTTCCACCTGAAATGCTAAGACCAATGATGGAATCATGGGCTGGGTTATTTTCTTGTCATTATTCTTGACTTTAATTTCTTCCCGGGCCTGATCGACAGGTAGTATTGGCGAGGGAATTTCTTTTTCCCTTTTTCTGACAGCTCATAAATGTCTAGAACTGACAACACGGATTACACTGGTTTGCATTCTCTTAGTCTGTAGTCTTAAAAATGTGTGTCCTGCGCATGTTCAGTCATAGAGTGAAGTGCTGATCCCTCCTTATTATGAGCTGCTTGGGTTCCAGTCCCAATTGGTTTAGTCTGGTGCTATTAAAAAATCTTGATGTGTTTAGCATATGACACTGATTTGGTGGAAACCAATACAGTAGTAATATCCTCACAATACATTGTAATTTATAGCACTCCCAGGGGGTGACAGCCTTGGAATGCCTAACAGGGGAGAACTTATGAAAGCAGAGGTCACGTGGGTTGACACCACCCTCCCAGGGCAGAGCCTAGTGCAGCTTCTCGCCCCCAGCCCCCAGCATCACCTCTGCTCCTCCACACAGAGCAAATAAAACAGCTATAGCAGCTGCGGCCACAGAAACAGATAAAACCCAAGCCTCTTTGTTGTGCTTTGGCATGAAATTAAAATTAAAAGCAAGTCCAGGTCCCTTAGTTTGTAGCTCTCTGTCCCCCACCTTCCCAGATTACCCTGTCACTTCTCTTCCTGGCCAGTAAGAACAGACCATGGCCTCCAAATGCCTCTTACTTAAAAGCAGAAATGGAGGTTCATAAGAGAACATTGTTTGGCTTAAAGTTTACCTTTTTTTCCTGTGGTTTTTTTTTTTTTTTACCAGGAGGTCCCGGGGATCGAACCCAGGTCCCTCCATATGGCAGGCGGACGCCCAACCATTTGAGCCACATCCGCCCCCATCCTGTGGTTTTTAATAAAAAATTTATGGTGATATATATTCAACAAAACATTTCCCATTTTAACCACTTTCAAGTATACAATTCAGTGGTATTAATGACATTCACAACATTGTGCTACCATCACCTCCATCCATTGCCAAAACTTTGCTGTCACTCCAAATGGAAACTCTATACCCATTAAGCATGAACTCCCTCTAATAATGTTATTGATAACATAACTTTTACATGAATTATCTCATTTAGTCGTCCTTATCACATCCCTGTGAGGTAGCCATTGTTCCCCTTTTTACAGTTGAAGAAAACTGAAGCTCAGAGAGGTTAAGCATCTTTTTTTTTTTTTTAAAGATTTTATTTATTTATTCATTTATCCCCCCCTTGCTGCTTGTGCTCGCTGGGTCAGCTAACCACGCCGTGCGGGCGGGCTTGCCTTCACCAGGAGGCCCAGGGAACCGAACCCGGGGCCTCCCATATGGTAAACGGGAGCCCTACTGATTGAGCCACAGCCGCTTCCCATAAGCATCTTGCTTTGAACCACATAGCTGGAGAGATTCTGAGCCAGGAGTTAAGCCTGGGCCTGCTTGATTAAGAGCCCATGCTTCAGTCCACAACAGTAAACTGTTAGGAGCAGAGTGTATTTAAATCCAGCTTTCTTTTCTTCTTACCAAATTTTGCTCCCTGCAGAATGCCCTGAGTGGGAACTGGTGGGAGCAGGAGAGAAATGGGCATCAGAGGGGTACCCCACTCAAGCCACCAGGCCCCCAGCCCAGCAACCATGGAGGCTTTTCTTACCTGTCTCCAACCAATGCCCTCCTGCCTTGAGCCGCTCTTGCAAAATACTGTTCATTAGTAATTTTTGAGCATAAATAATCCTAGGGCCTGAGATGGCTTTTGACCATGCAGTATATGAAGTAAAATATGGAACATGGTTTTTGTGGCAGTAAATAGGAATAGTTTCCTGCGCCCCCCCCCAGCCAATTATACAAACTTGATATTTGGCCAAACTGGCTTTCTGTTAGAAAAACCCAGAAAGTAATTTACAGGGGAAGAGTGGCCAATGGTTGTGCATCTGTCTAGGACAAAGTTATTCCAGTCTGTGTTAATAAGCATGCTAGTGTCATATTTTTCTACTCTCTCGGTGCTATTCATTCCCACCCCCCACTATGACTGCTGTATGTATTCATAGAGGAAAAAAACCCAAGGGCCTGTTACAATGATCGGAACATCAAACCAGTGAGAAGATCACAGCGTGTCCAGGGGGCAGAGGCTGAAGGGCAGGCCATCCCCCAGGGATTACATTCGGATTACCGGTTTAATCTGCTTTGGTATTTGACCGCCAGCCTAACCACCCCAGGCTGCGTTTGGAGGATATTGAGCACTTTCATCCCCGAGCACTTCACCGCTTTATAAATGACCCACTCGATTCCCTTCAGCCTCCTCAGGGATGGGATGTGGCAGCTGTTTAATAGCTACATAGCAATGTTGCAGTGTTTTAGGACAGAAAAGAAGAATCCTGCATCCAGTTTAAGCTGCAGGGAGTATTTAGGAAGGGGGAATGTAATTATCCACATTGGAAGTGGGCCAGGGCATAGAGCTTTGGGGAAAGAGGCCTTTAGGACCTCCACTTTCCAGCCCACCTGAAAGATGGGGCCTGCTTCTCGCATTCCCGACATCAGCCTGCTTCCTGCTGACTTAGGGAAAAGCCCCCAGGTGCTGCCTCCTTCATATATTCCCCATCAGACCTTTACAGGTTCATTGAAAATCTCCTTTCCAAGGACTGACCCTGGCTTAGCTGGGAAGATCTGACAGCATCCTGGGGAGCTGCCTTGCACACACCAGTTTGGGTTTAACATATAATCAAATCAGAGTGACAGCAGGTGGAAACAGTCTTCTGTTGCCGCAGGAGCTGTCCTTGAGTTCAGGAACAAAGACGGGAAAAGAAAGACAAGAGAAGATAAAATGTGTGTTTTCCCGTGTATGTTCATGCCCACGTGCATGGGAAAAATAAGGGTATCACCAAAATCATGTATTGGATCTGATCTCAAAGGAATGAGTAGGGAGACTCTTCTGTATTCTAACAAAAGATTTCAGTCCCAAGGTCTTTCAAAAAGAAAAGAAAAGATATTAAGCAGCCAAGGGTGCTAAATTCCTGTGACCTGAGTAGCTTTTAAGGTCAAAAGTAAGGAAACAATAGCTGACTTCCTCCTTAGACTGCTACTTGGGAAAGTTTTTATGGAAAACCCAATATTTCTTGAAGTAAAAGAGGGGACAGAAGATTCTGGGGTCAGAACTGATTCACTGGACCACACTGGTGTACAGCGTAACCTGAGCCCCTCTTTTATCTAGACCCAGAGATGCCATCCTCATGAGTCCCTTTGCATGTAAAGCTGCTTCTTCAAAGGCCAAAACATAAAAAAGAAATAGAACTACTTTGTTTTTGTTTTATAGAAACATCTCTAAATTTTGTATCTCACTATTGAACACTTATAAAGTATAATTTAGCCTTTTATTAATGATTCAAATGCTAGGCTTGGAGTTAGGAGACTTGAATTTTACCTATAGCTTTTACAAGTTAGTCTGTCTCACTGGGCCTCAGTAAATCTTCATGCTCCTTCCCCTGGAGAGAAGTGGCAAGGGTTAAAGGAGAGTAGGCAGGGAAGAAATCCTATTTCTCATCCAAAATACTACAGGCACTGGACTAGAGGAACTTCACCTTTAAAATCTGTGCTGTTGGGGACAGATGTGGCTCAAATGGTTGGGCATCCATCTCCCATATGGAGGGACCTGGGTTCAATCCCCGGGATCTCCTGGTTTAAAAAAAAAAAAAAAAAAAAAGTTTCTGTCCTGTTGGTGTTTATTCTCAGGCAATAAATACCACTGGGGTCTGGAGGATGCTTGTTTGCCCTCACTCTAAATGTCTCAGGTGTTGTTCAGTTCTGACCCTCCTCCATGTGAGCTGGCCCCTCATGCCCTTATCAGTATGCTGGAGACTGTGGGGGCGGGGCATATCTGCCTTATTCAGCAGGTAGCATTTTATTCATAGACTGCATAAGAATCTGGGAGTGATTGCTCCCACAGTACAGAGTGAAGTACATGGAACTTGTCACCAAAGCTCCTGCTCGGGCGCATTTGTCATTTCTGTTTGTGACTGTGACAGAGGTTCCCAGAAGGCTGGCTTCCAGTTAAGGGAGGTATTATAGTGAATACGTTTGGATATACGATATACTCCCAGTCACAGTTGATTCACTTAAGCGGGTAGGAGTATTTGTGAGAGAGAAAAAAAAATTGCCTATAAAGCATATTTCCAAGTCTTACTCTTCCTTATTAATTTTCATTATAAATTTGGAAATGTGTTTCTAGGGAGAATTTTTGGCCCTAAGATGTAAGAAAATCACATCTTAAAAGCACATATTCAAGGAAAACTCTAATTTTACAGCATACTTTTGTGTTTATGCCTTACTTCTAGCAGTGAGAGTGTTTGGATTTGGCATGCTGCTGGAAAAGGTCTAAAGAAAAATAACAGCTTGCCTGGATACTGAGAATCAGTCTGTAGCTATCATCCCCCAGCCCAGAGAAAGGAGAGCAAACACATGGAAACAGCTGAGTCAGGATACCATACATTTTCGGAGCCATTTAGTTCCCTCTAACAGGGAGTCCTTGCCTTTAGTACTGACTGGGCCACCTGGGCTAGACAAGTCCCAGAGATGGCAGTCCCAGTGACTCCACATGCAGCAGGAAGGAAAAGGAACAAAGGGGATACAGTTCGGAAAACACCCCCTGCAGTGATGGTGGACTGCACCACCGACAGCAGTCTCTGTAGCATGGCTGAATGGAGGTCCTGAACATTCTGATGGGTTTACGGGTTGTGATCATTGAATTAGTTTCTTGATTTCTTTATAATTTCCATAATGTGTGCCCCTTATTTTTAAAAAATCTTATGCTAGCATCTCAATTATAAAACAGGTAAAATAGAGATTATTTGCCTCATGAAAGAAAGGTTCCATTTTATTTAAAAATTCACATTAGAACTTCTATGAATAATATGTTTAAAATATGATGTTTGCCTAGAACTTTGTTTAAATACAGCATTTAGCTGTTGTTTTAAGCCAGGTATACCTGAAATGAGGGAATTTCTAAATTTGGACTTTCTGAATCATGAGACAAACCTGCCCAACAGCTTTCACTCTCTTAATTCATTTTTTGTTTGCACATTTGTAGCAGGGGAAAAAAATGCATCTCAACTCACACTTTTTGAGATCTGAAATTTCCCCATTTACCAGTAGTCACCTTTTTCCTAACTTGTATTTTCCCATTGCTTGAAGTGAAGCCACATCTGGGGGGCTCTTGACTCTACCTAGCTCCTCCTGGAGCCTTGTTCCAATTGCTTTTGTCTGGGCATCTATGAGATGTGTGCTACAGGTTGTATGATATTCCGATGCCCTGCTGAGATTTCAGAGATTTCGAGATCCCTGCTCAGATGGACAGCGCCCATTGTAAAGGCTTGTAGCTCCCACTTTTATCCTGTTCCAGTTACCTAATGTGATATCAGTGATTCAGCAGGAAAGAGCAGAGCCCCTTCCTTCTTCATAATCTCATTGCTTCCTTCTCTCCCCAGCGAGAAAGTGGCGTGTGAAAAGTGCCCTGGGAGCCTTGGGCCAGTGGCAGATTGAGGTGGGAGAGCCAGCACCCCCAGGAGCAGGGAGCCTGGGGCCAGAACTCATCAAGGAAAGCCATGCCAATGTATGTCCATGTGTCTTAGGGGCCCGGGGTGGGGGTGGGCTACTGGCCCTTGAAGGCAGGGACCATGTCTTGTTCATTTCCACCTGGACACAGGGCTCTGTCAGTGTTTGCTGAATGGATCATCCAATGAGCTTTGGCTTGGTCATCCCAGGCCTGGAATATCACAGCAAAGGCAACATCAGAGGGGAGCTGTGGAGAAGAGCTGAGGGTCTCTGGGCCCCTTTGTGCCCGTGGGAAGAGCTTTGAGGAGGGTGGAGCTGTCCCTTTCTAACCCTCCACAAGAACAATCCTTGAGTTGGATTTGCCTTCCGCAGCCCATCTTTATGCGCAAGGACACCAAGATGAGTTTCCAGTGGCGGATTCGAAACCTCCCCTACCCTAAGGATGTCTATAGTGTCTGTGTGGACCAGAAGGAGCGCTGCCTTATTGTCAGAACAACGAACAAAAAGTGAGAAGCATAGCAGGCACCTGTCTGCTTGTGTATGAGTCGGCCAGAGGGTGGGGTTTGGTCTGGGGTTAGGTCTGGGACTGCTCCCTACCCCAGAGGGCAGAGAAGCCTCCACTCTCCTGAGGGAGAGAAAGGAAGGTTGAATGAAAACCCCAGGAGGCATTGGAAGTCAAAGGGATTCCTCTGCTCCCTTTCTCTAGGACCAGTTTGAATAATGTAATCAGCTCTAGCAGGGCAGGGAATTGCCACTTGAGCAATGAGTTGCTGGTACAGTACCTGGCATGTTCTGGGGCTGAATAAATACTTGTTGAATGGATGAGGGAATGAGGGAGATGCCTGGCTATTGACCTGGGATCTTAGGTGGTTCCACTGTGAGGTTATTGTGACCTTGACCTCCTACCTAGATGAAGTCCACAATGAACTTGGTCAGGTGATGTCACTATCAGAGATGGCAGGGAGGCTGTAGCCTGGAAGGCGCACCTGTCCTAGCTGGCAGTTACAGGGCTTTAGAGGACTGGACTAGGAAGCAGCAACCCTGCTCCCTCCCTGGGTTGGAAGTCTCTTTGAGTTATGTTTCAAAAAGGGTCCTTAACTTCCTTTAGTTCCTCTCCTTGTGGTCTACTAGGAAGGAGGCAAAATATAGGGGTGGCAGGGCCAAACAGGGTGGGGATCTGATCCTGACGGGGCTGCATTCAGGCTGACCGTCTTGGAAATGCATTGACCCCATTTGGGTTTCTGGAGTTCTGACTGATCACAGGAGAAGAACAGAGCTTGTTTGAGTCCTGATGTGAACTGGTCTTATGCTGGGCCAGAGGCCTTGTCAGGCAGGACCAACTGCCATGAAAAAGATTTGGGGCATTGAGGTTTTATGAGTTCTCAGCCCACAGTTGTGAACCCTCCATGCTTCTTGGGGTGCTAAGCCCAGCCCAGACTTGCCCCCCCACCACTCCCCATCAACTGGTTGCTGGTTTTCTCTGGCTGTGTGGCACTGGCCTCTCCTCCCATCTCCCTCACATCCATGAGGCCAAGAGGGAAGCTGTGTGGCTCCCAAGCTCCCCAAATGCAGCCCTGGGGTCTGTCCTCCTCGAATGACCTCTACCCCCTGTGATTTTGGCAGGGTTAAGGGGACAGGGGAAGGAGTGGAGATGAATGAATTAATTTCAGGGTTATTGCTGTACATGCAGCCAGCAGCCCCTGCAGTGGGCCTTGTCTATAAATATAAAGTCATAATAATAAGGTTTGCGTTTATAAAGCACTTTGAAGTCCTCAGATAAAAGGCAGTTTATTCCTGTTATTGTTCTCATCATTAACAGGAGTCAGTGCCTAAAGTGGAATTTAGCAATTTCAGACAACAGAGAAATTGCCTTTAGGAAAACAAACTCCATGCTTCAGCAAGCATTCCCTGGCGTAAGAGGCCCTGGGTCCAAACTGGGAACAAAAGTGCTTCTGATAGCACTTGAATCTGCAGCCCAGCAGTTTGTGAAGCTGGCTGCTGCCTCCCTTTTGTCCCCCAGAGGTCACTGTCGAATACAGATATCAGGCAAAAATGTGATTACCAGGGAGTGAGGGAAGAGAGGATAGCTAGCTCACCAAAAATTTCATTTGCGGGCAGATCCTCTGGGTCCCATCCCCTGCGCGTTTCCAGCCATAGGTGGCGCTGTTGGCCAGCTCCACAGCTGGAGGCCCAGGTCAGTGCCTTAAGTGGGCGAGACTGAAAGGCTGTGCGGGGCGGATGTGAGTGGTGCTGGGAGGTGGCAGGGCTGGTGGCTAGGTCTCCATGGAGGAGAGAGGTGCACCCTGCCCGGCTCAGCCAAGCCCTCCTTGGGTGCCTCCTTGGGGGTGGGCTGGAGAGGCCTCTACACCCTTCTCAGGCTCTGAGCCTACTGGCATTTTCGGCTTCTTCCTGGAGTACTGTACTCTGTACCTTTCCTACCAGGCAATCTGTTCTCTGGTCATCACACCATCCCGAGGTAGGCAGGGTGCGTATTTTTATTCTCATGTTATATATTAAGGATTATATTCATGCATATGTAAGTCGGCATTTCAAACTGACCTGCTGCAGAGTCAGTCTCTCAGTGCCCTGGAATCTGCAGTTTCCATTGCTCTCTTTTTTGACCTTCTCCACCTAGAGGCCCCATGCCTGCCCCATTCTGATATTCTGGAATGTGGTTACTGACCAAAACCAGGGTTGCTTTGTCCATACCTACCTTGTCTCTGAAGAATTGGGTTGGCATTTTCTTGAAGGAATTGATTCTAGTGTATTGTGTCCTTGGTCTCAGGCATCAGTGAGGGATGAATCAGGGAAGGAAAAAAGTGCTTTTCCAGGATCCCAGTGCAGCACCATCTGTTCCTGATAGGAGCGTTTGTGCAGAAAGAAGGTTCTTAGCCTCAGCCCAGAAGTTGGCAGCTGTAAGTAGAATGAGCCAGGGTGCTGGAGTGGGAAGGTGTTAGGTTAAATCTGGCCTCTGTCACTTATTAGCTGTATTATTTTGGGCAAGGTTTCCTTATACCTCCCTCATAGGTGGTTTGGGAATTTGATGGACGCGTGTATGTACGAACCACCCAGCATAGTGAAGCAGGTCCTCAACAATTCTTTGGAACTCTGAGTCTGAAGACAGCTTGGCTGATTTGACATCAGTGATACTAACACGGTAGGCGGTGTTAATTGGCATTGCTTGAAAAAAGGGGTTCTGTGGTTAAATAAGTTTAGGAAACGCTGGAAAAAAACAGGTTTCCCTTTGGCAGGACTTCTGTGCACCTTCAGTTTGGGAATGTGACTCTCTAGGAGGCAGTTGCTGTAGCGAGGGTGACCGCGTTTGGCCTGAGCCTTGGTGATTAAGGAAGAAGGAAGACTTGCTGCTGATTTCTTGGGGCCTGACTGGCTGGAGGCTTTTCTGGACTGCTCTGGCTGTGCCTACTGCAGGTGTGAAGGATGCCCCCTGGAGGGGTGGGGAATGGCCCATGTGACCGTCCCAGCAGCCCTGCTTCTACCCTTTTCCTCTCCTCTAGTGTCTCTGTCTCTTTCATGCCCTTTCTCAAGTCACTGCCAGCGACAGTGGGTTGGGGAAGGCTGGGAATTGGGAGGGGATACAGTAGAAAGTGATGGGATACAGTGAGTTGTTTCTGAATTAGCCAAATAAAGGACCTGTCCATTTGGCAGAAGGAGAAGAGAAGTGCAGAACTGGCCTGTTCCAGGCCTTTTCACAGTGACCTAAAGTTCATCTAGTTTTGCTCCATTATTTGAGGAAGGATTTTGGAGAAAGAAACAGGCACAGAAGCAAAGTGCCCTCTCAGGGTCACAGGCCAGGACCAGAGGTCCTACTGTGAGCCTTTGCTTCCATGTAAATCTTGGAAGACTTCTCACATTCTGGAAGGAAAGACTTACATGTTGGAGAGCGTTCCCAGGGTACCTGCAGGGTGGTAAGTTCCCTGTGCTTGGGGACCCCCAGGGGAGACCTGTTCATTGCTGTCTCCCTTAGTCTATGGGTTCCAGAACTCCCACCCACTCCCACCCAATATCTGCCCCATCCAGGGACAGATGCAGGAAATCTAGACCAGGTGGTCTATGGCTTTGCGGTGAGACTGGAGAGATGGAGGAGTCAGGAGATTTAGGGAATTATCACTTGTAATTGGGGCTTCTCTGTTTACCAGCTTTGTGACTTTGGGCAAGATTCCTGTCACTTCTGTGCCTTGGTTTTTTCTTCTGTAAAGAAGATAATAGAAGTAGCCAATCAGAGACTGAGGAGTAAATGTGTTTAGAAAAGTGCCTGGCACAGAATAAGCACTGATAAGTGCCATCTTTTGTTGTACGGCTGAGACTGAGAACGGTGTAGGGAGTGGGAATGGGGGAGTTGGGCGAATGCAGGAATCTAAGGAACTACCTTGCTGTAAGGGTTTTGCTTTTAGCAGAAGCACAACAAGGTGTACAAGGTTGGAGCCCTTCAGAGATTCAGGGGTGTAACCCTGTGTCATCTTCATCCTTAAATTCCATACTCACAGCCTGGCACACAATTGATGTTCAACAAATTTTGGCTGCCTACTTAGAGCTGCCTGAGGCTAAGCGTTCTGACTTTTCCAGAAACATAGTGGGTTCTTGGTTTCTTTCTCTGGTCCTGGTGCTGATGAGAAACTCAAGTGCAGTTCCCCTCGGGGCAAACCCCAAGCCAGGATCAGAGGTGAGAAGGAGGCATGCCAGCCCCTGCTCCTGAGGGGACAGGAGATGCCCCATACTCCCTTGAGCACTCCCTTTCAGTAGCCTCTGAGAAGTTGCTTAAATTCAACCAATAAATTAAGTCCATTAGAATAAATCCTCAAAACAAAGCTGAGCCCTTGGTCCCCCAATGCCTCCCGTTACCCAAGCCCCCTGGAAGATGGTGGGAGTATAAGGAAGGTAGAAGCCATGCACTTCAGGTTTCCTTTGATCTTGTCACTGCTTGGCATTGAGGCCGAGCCTGGGGATTCTCTTTCCAGTCCCACAACCCCAGCCCTGGCCATGCCCCTCTCAGGGTGCACAGGTGTCCCTGTCCCCCTGGCCCTCAAGCCAGGTAGGCAGAAAGGTCACTCCCGTGTTCTGCGTGGCGAGGCCTTCCACAGCCCTGCCGGCTCAGCTGTGTGCCTGGGCTGTTTCTCTCCCTGTCCTACTTTTGTGTATATTTGTGTGTAAGATGTTAACACTTCCTAACAAGCCTTTGTGTTCATCTAATCTCTGCTGTCTAACCTTTGACTCCCCCCATTATCAGTGTCTGCCACCTTTGCTGCCAGACCAAGGGCCTCAGGAAGAGCCCTCAGCCTGGGCTTGCTAGGAAGAGGACAAGGCAGGCATTCCACCCCGGTTTGCAGGCAGATGGATAGCCTTTCCCTAGGGCAGAGCTTTGGAAGATAAAGCAGACTGTGGTGCTGTTAGGATACCCACCCCCACCCTCACCCCCTCCTTTTGAACTCTAAGCCTTTAAACGCTCTTTTCCTGCCATGAGCCCCAGCACCTTGGTAAGGGGGTGAGGGGAGAGGGGCCCTGAGAGCTTCTGCTTGAACTGAGGGGTTTGGGCAGGGAGAACAGGGCCAAAGTGCTGCATTGATATCAACTATCTGAGACCACAAGGCATTGGGGCTTCTGAAGTGGACTCAGGACAGCTGCCACCACAGGATCAGGTCCCTCTGAAGTATTAAAGCCACACCCTCTCCAGGCCCCTCACTTTAGTTTGTTGGTGCTTGCCTGCAGCTCTTCCCTTCCCAGCTCAGCTGCCACAGAGAGTAAGGCCGTGACCAGCTGGTAGGTCTGGCAGTTCCGGGGACCAGTGCCAAGGCTACACTTCTACCAAGGAAAATGTCAAGTGGGCCTGTTGTCTGAGAGGAGGCCATTCTTTATGTTCTGGTGTCAGAAGCATAGGACTAGGAGCAAGGGACCTTAATCCCGACTCCACTGACAACTGCTTGTGTGAAACCAGGCAGGACATTTTACCTCTCTGAGCCCAAGTTTCCTCTTTGGTAAAGGGGTCAAATTTCCTGCAAAACAAAGCCCATTATAGGCTGGGATTGCTTTCGGTTTTTTTTTTTTGTTTGTTTGTTTTTACTAAAAGGGATTATTATTCTCTGGACTGGCACCTCCAGCTGATAGGAACAGTGTGTGGTATGTCAAAACAGAGTAGGGTCTCACACCAGCAAAGCAGTCCAGAGCCCCAGAGATCCAGCTTCACATTGAGTCATATGGTTTGTCCTCTCAGAAACACTTTTCCTTATAGCTGAGCTTTTCTTTCTAGTCTACACGTAGAGTCAGGCTAACAAGGCCTTGACCCCCAAAGAGGAAATGGTAGCTGAGACCTTCAGTGGCAGTAAGTCTCAGCTTTGGGGGACTTATTTGGTCCCTTTTCAGAACATGGGGACACATTTTCTGTGTGGTGTCCCTATGAGACTTGAGGTATAGGGAGGTTCAGGTTGCCTGAGCTTTTTGTGTATTCCAGGTGACGACTTTTCCTGTCTCTGGGAGTCCCAACCTCTCTCTATAAGTCACTCTAGCCCCTGGTCTCACAGGGAAGCATGACTCTCCGGTAGACTGGCCACAAAGTCTTCCATCCTTTCTTTCCAAGGCCACAAAGCTCTAAAATGCTGGTGTTCCAACAGCTTCCCTTCTTCCTCTTTGGCTGTGTGGAAGGTGTAGGAGAACTGTGTAGAAGCTTGGCAGCAGAAGACCTGTGCCCAACTGTTGAGGTCACCTTGCTGGGTGTCCCTATGGTTTCTTGGTATTCCTACAGGTACTACAAGAAGTTCTCCATTCCTGACCTAGACAGATACCAACTACCTCTGGATGATTCCTCCTTGAGCTTCACTCATGCCAACTGTACCCTGCTCATCTCTGTAAGATTCACCCAGCCATCTTGGCCACTGCCTCAGGGAGAGTCTTCCTCTTTCCTTGCCCACTTCCCATCCCAGGGGTTTCCCCAATTCTGGCCTAACCCCTGGGGTGTGCTTGCTAGAGAAGAAGCATCTTTAATTGAAGACAGGGAGAGCAAGATGGGGGCTCAAGAAGGAGCCTGATTGTAGAAATCACAGCTTAGAAAAGGATAGAGGATAATGGGGATGGGATGGAAATCACAGGACTTGGGTTCTGGTCCAAGGTCTGCTCCCATTCAACCCTGTAGGCTTCAATTTCCTCGTCTATAAATAAGGGGATTAGAAAGGTCCCTTGAGTGCATGTATGGGGGGTGGGGGCTGGTGACTGAATTATGTCCACCCCTTCCCTGCTCCATCCACAGTACCAGAAGCCAAAGGAGGTCCTGGCAGCCGAGTCAGAGCTACAGAAGGAGCTGAAAAAGGTAAAGACGGCACACAGCAGTGATGGGGACTGCAAGACCCAGTAGTCAACCCCTGAGCCTGCACCTGCACCTGGAACATGGAGCAGGTGTGAGGCTCTTCCTTTCCGCCTGTGTCACTATGAGGCATGGGGGAAGCCGCCTCTCTTCTGGGAGCTCTCCAGTTCCTGTGCCATGGTCTTATTTCCTGAGTAAAGTCAGTCGGAGCTACTGCTGCTGGGCTGCCCTCTTGTTGACCACTGCGTGCTGCCTGCCCCTACGCCCCCTGGCCTCCCCAGGGGGTGGGTTCGTTTCTCCTCCATCCTGGGGAGAGCAGGGACCTTCGCCATATAGCCTTTTCATAAAGAGAGGCATGGGCCTTTCTTTGGTGGAGAAGAAGATGGGGGCATGTGCCCCAGCAGGGAAAGGGCTAGGTGTCTCCCCAAATTGTTTGTAGGAAGACTAGGCCGCAGGGAACCCGGTGCTATCTCAGTCTGCAGAAGTGGCCCCAGAGGCCCTCCCTAGATAGGGGTGGGCAAGGGAGATGTTTTAAATAAGGCATTGTGGGTGAAAAGCCAGATCAGGCTCATAGCATTATGGGGTGAAGAAGGGGTCTGAACAGACAAATAGCAGCTTAGCCCCTAGGCAGTCCCAAGCCCTTCTGTATTCCCCTCTCTGTACCCTCACAGATGACATCCCTCTTACCACCAGGGCAAAATGGGTGGCTGGGTGGACAGTGTGAAGAAAAGAAGACTTTGTTCTCTGGGACACTGAGCCACAGGGCTGAGCTTGTCCTCTCCCCAGCATATACATCCCCAAGTTTGAATCTGCTGTTTACTTGCCCTGGATGGCCCAGCCAATGAGGAACCAGGTCTGTTAACAATCAAGCTTTATTTTCACAAACATGAAAAGTGTAGCATGTCTCAACAACCAGTCGTCTGAGATAGGGCTGGGTTCCCTTTGTCATTTCTTGGTTTTGAAGTGAAACCAGGCCTCAGTGCCCCAGGAATGAATGCTCAGCCCTCCTCCCAGGGAAGGGGCAGAAAGGGCCCAACTGGGACAGCTGGAGCACCTCACCTCATTCTGGAAGCTGGTCATGACTCTCAGAAGGGGTGGGTGCAGAGCCTTGCTCTGGCTAAATAGGGAAACAAGGCCGGGGGTCAGTTGCACCCTCCCAAAACAGCAGTCACTTCTCTCCAACTGGTTCCTGGGAGGGACTCCATCCCTGGGTAACCCCAAATCCCAAGGAGTTGGTAGTAGTCTTTAACTTAAGATGTTGAGCACTGTTGTCACAGGTCCAGGAGCGCAGGCGTGGCAGGGGAGGTATCAGTGCCCCTCCAGGTAAGAGAGGTCCCTGAGTAGTTGGTCTCCTTGGCCCATAGAATGGAGTGGGCCCTGACTGTCATGGGTTTTGAAAGTCCAGGATGTGGAGGTTGTACGACAGCGCAGCATAGAGATGTTTGGTGGTGAAGCGCAGGCAGTACACAGGGCTGCTGAGGGGGGCTGATGTCAGCGGGAAGGCCTAAAAGGGAGGGCACGAGACGTGGGGATAGCTTCCCAAGTGCGAGCTGGGAGCTCTCATTCAGGATCCCCAGGCCCAGGGAAATAGGGACATGCACCACCCCAGGCTTCCTCCAACCCCCTCCAAGTACATTCTTAGCCACATCACATGAGTCCTGGCATCCTGGAGGCGTGAAGGTGGGTAGGACACTCACGTGCAAGCAGGACCTTTGGCGCCGATCCCACAGCCGTACAACACCGTAGTAGGAGGAGCCTGTGGCCAGCAGGTGGTTCCCATCAGTCTGCAAGCAGTACAGGGTGCTGTCGTGGGGCTCCTCCCACTCCATGACACACTTCCTGTCCAGGAAGGGGAGATGCAGTGGGAAGTCCAGGGGTGCCCTCCACTTCCACCCCAGCTTCCTCAAGGGCCTGGGGTAACTGAGGGGAGATGTAGGGAGTCATTTTGGGATGGGAAAGAGAGAAGCCTGAATCACCTAATTATTTAAAAACCAAATGTAATGGGGAAAAACATCTTCTGTAAAGGTCTTTTTTTTTTTTTTACCGGGAGGTACCGGGGATCGAACCCCGGTCTCTCCATATGGTAGACGGACGCCGAACCTTTTGAGCCACATCCGTTTCCCATGTAAAGGTCTTTTACTCACCAAGCCTCAGCCCACACGGCGGATTGTGCCCTCATTTGGGTTCTGTGTGGCCCATGAGGCAGAGAGGTAAGAAAGGCCGAGACAGAGTGTTGAAGGCCAGCACCCTGACGGCTCCAGAGGCTCTGCAAAATACCTGTCTCCACTGGGGCCTGCGGCTTATAGTCTCCCAGGCCAGAGGGACCAGAGCTGCCCAAGAGCGAGTGGAAGCTTGATATGACCTTGCTGGCCCTTTCTGACCCAGCCCTGACACGGAGTCTCTGAGTCCTCTCCCTTGGCCGACCCAGGACTGGAGAGAAGGCCAGGGTTGGCCCAGGGCTCCAACCATCTCTTGCCCCTACCATCACACTCACCGGACACTGGCACGGAGGTCCCAGTAGCGAACGTAGGTGTCGTAGCCACAGGACAGGAGTGTAGAAGGTGTCTCATACATGACGTCCAGCACCCCGGCCCCTGGGGGAAAGTCACTGCCCAGGTGCGTTATCAGCTGCCCACTGGGGAAAAGGAGGGTAGTGAATCAGGCCAGCCCACCTTGGCCCACACGCTGCCTTCTAAGCTTCAAAAGGACTTAGACCTTAGGGACATGCAGCTCTCCTTTCCTGAGCTAGAATCAGAATCGCTTAGGAAGGGGGCCCAGGGAGAAGATGCCCTGCACTCCTGCCCCTGCCCCTTTACCGCAACCCCAGGGCCTCTCCAACCAGCCCTGGCCCCTGGTCCCACAGACCCTGCACTCTCCTTTATCCCTTCCCCTCAGTGGCTACCTCAGCCCCCAGCTAAAGGCCTCAATCAGACGCCAGCAGCCCACCATCACACCTGCACGCTGGCCGCTGGCCACCCAGCCACTCCTCCTCAGGACGATGAATGGGCTTTGCTGAAGGGGTCTGTCTCCCCTCCGCCCCCCACCCCCCACGCCTGGATACTTTATACTCCTTGATCCTGCAGGTCAGGCAGTTCTGAGCTGCCTGGGTCCAATGCCTTAATTCCCGCCTGTAATCTGGGACTCAAACCTCGAGGATAAAGACCACACAAAGGGAGGAGGAGAGTCCCAGGAGATGTTAAAATAAGTAAACACCTTTGTGCTCAGGGAGAGAAATCGCTGAGAAAGCAGCTTAGCGGGCTGGTCCCTGGTGTCCTGGCCCGGCTGCCCCGCCCGGGGCTAGCACGCCTCCGTGATCACAGCCCCCAGCCCGCTGGGCCCCCGCCTGCTTCCCCCGCCCCGGTGGCCGAGAGCAGATTACTGAGAAGAACAATTTCTTTGTCACTGTGTAATTCCCTCCGTGACCGCGGCAGTGGGCAGACCCCTTTAACCCAATGCCAGACCCCTAGCAACCACGTGGGGGGCTTCCTGACCCTAGCAACTACACCTCAACATCAAGTGCACCTGCTAATCCTGAGCCTGGAGGACGGCTGGAAGCATCGACTTTCTGCAAAATGATTGGGGGGAACGAAAGAAAAGATGGGACTCCCCAAGGCCAGGCCCAATCCCTCAGCTTTATCCAAGAGACTCTGGGTGCTCCTCTCCGGCCTGACAGGAGAAGCAAGGCCATGGACACTTCACAGGGAGGGAGAGAACTTCATGTCCTACCACTCCAGCTTTGGCCCGGTTAACATTTCAGCAAAGGGCTTGAGGCAGACAAGGCTGCCAGCTGCATGCTGCATGTCTGTATGTCCCTCTACCCCAGAGACTCTGACCTTCAGTCACCCTCTTCTCCAACAGAGCCACCATCTTCTCCGAGAGCTGAGGGAGGAAGCTGTGTGGCTTTCTGTCTACTGCCTTCCCTTTGGGCCTGGGGCAGTTGAGTGAACCTCCAGATATGGGGGGGCAGGATGTTACACTCTTAAGTTTGCACTCCTAGACTGCCCCCAGCTTCCTCTCAGGGAAGTTCTTTTCTTCTTCCTATCTGTGGCCCAGTGCTGGGTCAGGGTTAGAAGATGATAGACCTCTGTTTGTTGAGGTGACACTGAGAAGGAGCAGGCAGAAAGCCTTCTCCTGGTTCAGTGTCCCCAAGAGACCACAGGCTTCAGCTCCAGAGAACTTCTGCCCTCCCAGAGGGCCACCAGCTAGGATTCACCCACCTGAGCAGGCCAAGCCCCACGAGGGGTCAATGTCTCTGTCACAGGCACACACGTACATTGCACACCCAGTAGGTACTGCTTTGGTCCAGAGTTCTCCTCCCTCTCCTACCAGATTTGGGGGCCCTGCCCCCTCCATTAGTGAGGACTTAAAGAATGATTGAGAAGCTCTCCCCTTTAATCTAGAAGTAATTTCATGTTTGTCTGTTTGAAATAGAAGATGAAAGGCAGCAGTGTGGGGGAGTGAGGGGTGGCTGGGGGGGGTGAGGGGTGGCTAGGGGGTGTGAGGCCCAACATGGCTCTACCTGCCCACCCTTGGTCCCAGGGTTCAGAGAGGAGAGTTGGGCACCCACAGGGCTGGCCAGGGATAGCAGTGTCATGGACCCAACCTGGGGCCCTGCCCTAGCATCTATGCCACCACTGGAAAATGTTACAGCCAGTGTCTGCAACAAAAAACACAGACTAGCCCCCCCGGACCCCTAACCTCTGGGGGAGGCCCAAGGGCCAGAGCAAGCACCAACGCTTGGGGGCTGGGACAAGTCCCCAAATCCCCTCGTCTGTTAGCCCTGCCCGGCCAGACAGCGGAGGAGTTCCTTTCTCCTGCTGTTTTCTAGTGCTCTGCAATGGCCACACACACTTTAAATGGACCAATAAAGAGATACAATTTCTTTTGCCTCTGGGCCCAGGACCCTCGAGGCTCTGTTGTGCAGTGCTGTGAGGTTAAGTTCAGAGCATAAACTGACCCACCAGGCTCTGGGAAACAGTCAAGCTCTTCCAATAGAGGCTCGGCAGGGCCATAGGAGCCCTGCTGGGGCTTTGATTTGGGAAAACAAACAGAAATGGCACTGTGGGCCCTTCACGGCCCCCACCCCAGGGCCAATTTAACTAGAAAGCTCTGGCTCAACTGTTCCAGTGGAAGGAGAGATCAGCCCGACAATAGCCCTAAACTTTGGGGAGAAGGGGGACAAAACAAGCTGTCTGTCTCCTCCTCCCCTCCTCCTGGGCTCCTTTTCTTACTGCAAGTGTGTTCTTGTAAAAACGATTAGATTGTAACTTGTATAACGTGGTGACCCCCAAATTCAGACGTTTCACCCCTTTTCTCTAGAAAGAATGTTAAGAATGCTTCTCGGCCTCTCACTCTGGGGGGCAGGAGGGGGTGTGGAGCCTTGGATATCGGACGACTTGTGTGGGAACAGGGCTGCCGCTCGGAGCCCTGGGCCAAGACAGGAGTAAGGGCCAGTCCTGTCCCTATAGAGGGCCAGACAAAAATTTCCATTCCCTTCCAGCTCTTGTGGACAATGCCCGGAGCCGCGGAGGGCTGGGGGCCTCCATACCCTAGCCTCCTGTGAGCCTGACTCCAGCCAATTCTCTCTCGACCCAGGGAAAGATAAAGACAGATGGAGCTGCCCTGGTGAGCCTAATGAATAAGATAGGCCAGGGAGGGGCAGCCTGAAGGAAACCTATCCCCTTGGCCCTGGCTGTGTGTGGGCTGCTCCAGGCCCCCCCCACCCCCCAACTACCTGGGCAGGAAAAAAGCAAGCAGTGTGACCACATCCCCGAGAGGCCCCTTGGAGAGGGAGTCAGGTAAGGAAGTCCCCCTGGCCCAACTCACCCTGCTGCCCAGGCAATCCTACTGAAGCTAGAGGGAAGCGGGAGAATAGAGATTCCTGGCAGGGAAGAGGAGAATTTAAACAAGACCCATCACCCACATTGTGGGGACAGCCAACTGGAGGTAGGCACTGGTCCCAAAGACCTGGATCTCCCATCGAGGAAGGGCCCTGAGGACCAGGCTGGATAGAGGGGGCAGTCCCCAGCAAGGCCCCCTCCTCCCACCCCCTAGTCTGGCTGCTGCAGAGCAGCAGTGCCTGTGGCCCTGCTTCACTCCAGCCTGCCTCCCTCCTCCCCTGCATCCTCTCCCAGCCTCTACGCAACCCTCACCCCCAAGTGTGGCCTGACTGAGCCCCCATCCATAGAAGGTCCTTCTCTATAAAATGCTTCTGAGATCCCTCTGGCTCCCACCTCCCAGCCCACATCTAAGAATGCCCTTGGCGCCCACACAGCTTTACAGCCATTTATAACATCTGGGCTTTCTGCTGATGCTCCCTGGAGACCCTATGGGTGATCATTCCTGCATTTTTTGGGTGTAAGGCTACCCCATCTGGCATGTGCTACCCTGAAATGCAACAACGCCTTCTAGGGGAGGGACAGGATGGAAGGGTGACCAACAGTTCACCTTCCTAGATCTCCTCTGCTCCTGGGGTGGGGGTGTGGGGGGGTCATGGATGGCCTGAAGGTATAAGCTGCACCCTACATGGTTGCTATGAGAATGGGAGGTTGTTCCTTCTTTCCTTTCACTCTCCTTCCCTCTTTTTGTCCTTCAATCAACAACCATTTATTAAGCATCTTCTGTATACAAGGCATTGTGCTTAATAGACACTGCAGGGAGATGGGAGCTGTGACTTTGAAGGAGACAGTGTCCTTCAGTCCAGTAAGGGAGAGAAGTCTGAATCATGTGTACAACTAACTGAATTCAATGCGTGACTTGGTAGGTACCATCAGAGAGAATGGTTTGTTAAGAGGACCGAGAACATGTCTGGTTGACGGTGTGCCGATTCTTCAATAAGAGACAGAATTATGACAGGCAATGAGGGGAGGGGGCGATGGTCCAGGTAGAAGGAACAACAACAAAGGTGCAGAGAGGGGGCAGGTGGGTTGTCTGGGCTGTGGGTGGCAGTCTGGCTTGGCCTGGGGGCTCGTGTATGTGAGGGAAGCTGGGAGAGACACAGCTGGCAGGAACTGGTTTCCAGACCATGGTGGGCCTTCAAGTCTACATCCCTCAGAGCCAGGAGACTTTTGAGCAGGGATTGACTGTCCTGGTCCAGACAGTGATTTCAGATAAGGAAACTGAGGCCAAGAGAGGAAAAGTGACTTTTCTAAAATCACAGGAAGAAAGGGCAGAGCCTGAACCAATGTTAAGGGCTGAGCTTCTAGAAAGCCCGTCTATTTGCAGCATTCAGGACTGACAGAAACAGAGAAGTTGGGGAGCTCATCTGCCTACGCGTTTGCTGGGGCCAGACGGGACTGCCATGGGGGTCACTTGGGGCAGAGTAGCCAACACAGCAGCAGCAGCTCACTCAGAGTCCACACTGTGTGCCAGACCCTATGGTGAGAGCTTTACACATAGCGGCTTATCCACTCCCACAATGGGCCTATGAGGTAAGTTTACTTTACTGCTGAGAAAACGAAGGTTAAGAGGTTGCATGCCTAGTGTTAAAGTCAAGTCTCTATGCTCCCAAGTGCACACCCTTGCCAGTGGCACTCTCCACCTTCACAGATCAGAAGGTCACTTGCCACTGGCCTTCAGCTTCGTCTGTCCAGTTGCCCCCACCTGACATGCAGGGCCACCTCCAAGCCCTGGCCTAATCTTTGCAAACCTCCCCACCTTCCAGGTGCCGGGGGGCTGGCCCTCTGGTGGGGAGGGTGAGAGAAAGCCAATGGACATTTGGCTTGCCCCAGCCCTGCAGGGAGAGGGAAGGGCCCTTCCCGAACAGCACACGGCCCCTCACATGCAGGCGAGTGTGCACGCGCACCCGCCCATGCACACGTGTTCAGACACAATGGCTCAAAGGCCAGGCAGCCAGGCAGCCCACTTTGTACTGCTAACAAGGGGACCGTAATTACAGGAAGGGGCAGCCGGGGAGATAAAAGGATACAAAATTTCAACATCTGTTGCCATAAAGGGATAAGGAGAAGTGAAATGCAAAGTATCAGTTTGGTGTCAGCAGGCAGAGAGCCAATTTCAAAGAGTTCAGCGGACAACGGGACAAGAAAGAAAAAGGAAAGGGGGGAGAAAGAAAGAGAAAGAAATTACAGGGTTCCTTAAAGAGGTAAAGAAAAAAGAAAATGGAAAAAAAAAAAAAGCTGTCAATAATACTTTCAAAGAAGGCAGGTACTTTAAAGAGGGGCAATTCCCGTAATCACCCCGACTGAGGGCCAGGCCCCCAGCACGGGGTGGGGGCAGAGGGACAGGGGACAGGGACAAAGCCACACCTGGGCTGGGGCAGGATGGGCAGCCCAGCCTGGGCTCAGGATACTCTTTCCTTCTCTAGACGGTTAAAAAGGGCTCCTCCCAGATGCCTCCTGCCATATTCCTGACACATTAAATGTCCTAATATTCATATTCTGGGCTCAGTCCAGGGATAACAAGATAAGTTCCCAGCTTGGAAGGGGAGCCAGTCAGGCCACACCTGTGGCTGACAGAGTGCCCCTTCCACAGGCTCTAACCCGCACTCAGTGGGGAGGCTCACCAGCTCCAGCCACAAGGACCTGGGGCCTTCTTGGTGGAAGTGCTAAAGAATGAGCAGGATTCATTAGGCAGAGATGGGGTATTCCGGGCAGAGGGGTCAGCTTGAGCAAAGTCTCCGAGGGGGAACTTATGGGGCACATATCAGAATGGGTGAGAAGCCTATTCTGCCCCTGCCATTGTTGAGAAAGAAGAGACCTAGGAGCTTTGGGATGGAACCAAAGGAGTAATGGGGCACTGGGGGTGGTCCTGGCCCAAAGGGGAGGTGGAGGTGAGGGGATGTGTGCAGGAGTGTGTGTTGGGTCACACACAGGGCAGGAGAGTGGCCAGCCAAGGATGCAGACCCTCGGTGCCCTAGAAACAGCCAGGTCCTCAAAGCCCACCCCAATCTGCTTCCCTCCCTCACAGCCTGCAGGCCAGCTCAGGGCTGTGTCAGGAGCCATTGGGACAACTCACGTCTGGGATCCCAGGCCTCTCCATCCTGATGCCTGCCTGCCCACAGCTGCTGGGAGACTCAGTTGGTCCCTGCTCTTAGGGTACCAATGCTAGATCCCTTGACTGTAAAGGAGAAAGTCCCAGCAAAAGTGAGTCCAAGAGGGTTGGGGGTGTGAGTCAGACCAGCCAGGTCCACCTGGGCCTTCCAGCAGCCGGGAGATGTATCCCACACAGCCAAACACTTGGCACCTCTCCTAGGGCCTAGCTCAAATGCAGGTAGAGAACACAAGACAAGCCTCGACGCCTCCAGACTCCAGGCTCGGGGCAGGATGGTTTTGGCCCAGTTCCTTGGTGCCTGAGTAGACTTCACTGGGGATACTTCAGAGGTTGGCTGTTGGCAGGGCCCATCAGGATGGCGGCACAGGAGTTCTTGGCACTATACCCTTGGTTTGAAGACCATCCACACTCACAAGCAGGAACTCTTTGACACCTCCAGGTTAGGCAAAGGACTCTTACCTTTCTACCCACTTGGCTATCCTTGGACCCAGCCTCTAATTCCATGGCCCCCAGCCTCAGTAGAAAGAAAGGCAGAGAGGGGACAGCCAAGCTCCTTGCCTTCTGGGCAATGGCTGAGTCCCTGTGGCTGCACTCTGACCCTGTGTGCTCCAGCCAGCACTGCTCCCTGTACCTCCATCCCAGCCTAGCCTATGGGGAGAACAGCCTCTCCAGGGGTGAGGGAATGAGGGGCATCGGGAGACTGAGAGGGGTCCCAGGAATTCTGAGAGGCAACCTAGGCTGCCTGATGGTACCTCAGAGGCACAGATGGCACTGGGGGAATGGCTCCACTGAAGGTAGGGCTGGTCCCAAAGGCACCTCCACCTCCACGGTGTGTCCCAGCCCCCACCATCATGCTGAGGGCAGCCCCTGGAGAGGCCATGCTTAGAGCAAAACTGCCCCTCCAGTACTTCCTTCCCCTGCCCCCCAGTCATAGCACACACATAAAAGAGAAAATCCAGGGGCTCCTCAAGTTTCAGCTGTGACAGGTTAAAAGCAAAGAATCCATCCAGCACCGCACACCGCCCAACCACCAAGTCCTGCCGGCGATGTTGTCCCACCTTTCAGATGGCCTGTCAGTCAGGCTTTGGTGTTATTGAAAGATCAAACTCGGCCCTGCCTGTTCATTACCTTAATCCTATTTTCTACATGGCTTTATTATCTGCTTGGGCTTCTCTGGGAAAGACAGCTACAGAGCGTCGTCCTGTCCATCTGTTTCCTTCCACCACAAGAGGATGCCTCCACCAGGGCATCTTTCCTCAATCACTACACCCACTCTTGTGTTCCAAGCTTTCCCGGGGACAGGAGAGATGTTTCAACAAGGCCCAGGCTCCTCTGAGTGGTGAGACGGGGAGTCTCGGGGCTGGAAAGAAGGCATCACCAAGTGACTCCCAGGGCAGCCCTGCCACAGCAGCAGAGCCCATGGGCTGGCCCTGGACAGCCAGAGGACACCACATCCTGCAGTGACTGTTTTGCATATGGCTCCAGGAAAATCAAAGTCCTTGTTGCCTTGTGCCCATTCTCATTGGGGTTCTTTCTAGGTTCAGTAAACACCCAGGGTTTGAGGTTCGTGAGGTCTAGGGATATTGTAAGAGAATGATATTCAAAGAGCATTTTCTTTGAATCTGACTATACATCTGTGCCTGGGAGCAACCCCCACCAAGGTAACCATAGGCAGAAAAGATCCCCAAAGATTTCTCAACCTCTGAGATACAACTGGGCCACTATGGTGCATCCAGACCACCCCAGACCTCCAAGCCTGTCCAACATCCTGGGCCCAGGCAGTGATAATGCCAAGTACCAAGTCCAGAAAGAGGATTCAGGGCTTTGGGCAGAAATACTCATCTTTGCGGCCTGCCGCCTTACTGTCAGCAGGTCTACCTCCCTGTCCTCTGTCACAAGAGCTACAGATTTTTTTGAGGATTGAAACACTGAGCCTCCATAAACTCCAAGGTATGAGTTAGAAGACGACTATGGGTGGAAGGGAGAGAGAGGAGGAGGAGACCACTAGCATAGGTTTAATGTCCTCAAAAGACACTGTATGGGGCACTTTTTCAAAAGAACTTTTTCATACTAGTTCTGTCAGGTAGGACTAATTCCCATTTTGCAAATGTGGAAACTGAAGCTCAGAGAGGCCCCACAACACAGAGCTAATAAGTGATAGAGCCAGTTCTGGAGCCCAGGCGTATGACCACACAGCCTCCCGGTCACACTCCCTGGCATGCTTCTTCCCCCTCCCAGAGGAGGGGCTCCTCCTGCCTTAGCTCCAGCCCATTCAGAAAGAAGAAGGGCCAGTAGGAAGTTTGGCAGAGTGGGTTCATGGGAACAAGTTTCAGATGGCAGGAACTCTCACATCCCAGGGTCTAAAGAGCAAAGGAGCCTTCAGGAGTTTTAGCTATGCCGGCAACAGTGTGATGCAACCATTGGCTACATTAGCAAAAGTTGAATATCTAGAATAAGGGAGGTCATAACACTTACCGCTCATCAGACCACACCTGGTCTGTTCAGTGTTCAGTTGTAAACATACCAGGTCAAGAGGGATAAAACCAAATAAAGAAACTTTCAGGTGAGAAAAGTCCTGAAACCAATGAGACCTACACTGTTGGTCACCCATCCAGCCATTCCTCACCTTTCTTGCTAACAAAACCCTGGTTCTGCCCACCCCCCATGTTCATGGGAAGAAAGCTGGGTTTTTCCCCAGGCCCAGGAGATGAATCTCAACTGGTCATTCCATTCCCCTGGTGAGGGTTTGGTTTAGGATGAGCATGGTATGCAATTTTGACTTGCCAGATGTGAAGGGAAGTCTTCTCAGGGGTTTGACAGAATTATCCTGGGTTTTAAAAAAGCCAGTTTCGAAAGGTTACATACTGTGTGATTTCATTTAAATAACATTAAGTTGCAAAATTATAGAGAGGGAGCACAGATTAGTGGTTACCAGGGGTTAGGCACACAAGAGGGGGAAGAGGAGGGGAGGGGACAGGTGTCACCACAAAAGGGTAGTGTGAAGGGCGCGTCTTGGTACTGATGGAAGAGCAGTTCTATAACCTGATGTGGTAGTAGTTACACAAATCTACACGTGTGACAAATTTGTATAGAACTACACATACACACACACACAAATGAGTGCATGTAACACTGGTGAAATCTGAAAAAGGGCTCTGGATTATATTAATGTCAATTTCCTGGCTTTGATATACTATAGTAAGATGTTACACAGGGTACCTCTCTGTCCTATTTTTGTAACTTCTTATGAATATAACTTTCAAAGTAAAAAGTAAACAAAACAAAACCAGAATGGCAGATATGCAGATGGGAATGGGTCAAGCCTGCCAAGGCAGAGAATCGTGAAAAAAACCTGCAGGTATTTTGACTGTTCTCTATCATTCTTTTTATGGGCCTAAAGACCACCATCAACATTTCTTTAGTTAAAAAAAAATCATCTGTGAGGATAGATGGGATTTTATGTAGCCACACAGCCAGGCACTCCTCCGAGAAAGAGTATCATAAATCCCAGTTGTTGTTGTTATAATAATTCTACCTAAAGTTATTTACCTATTATAAATTACTTCAGGAATCTGCTCAAGCTGCTCCTGAATAATTCTCTGTGCAAATGTGCCACAGCTAAGGCTGCCAGCAGGCTGCAGGGCAGGGGTCCTTCCCAGCCTCCTCCTGGACCACTTGGCTGGCCAACTGCAGTAGCACTGACTCAGCCAGTTCTGTCTTCTGCCTCCCTGGCTGCTCCAGTCCCACCCCCACTGGAAGCCATGGTGAGCTCAGGAATCTCTTACCTGTTGAGGTCCCAGATTCTTAGGGGTGAGAAGTGCCCACAACAAGCTGTCCCTGTCACAAAAGAGCTGCCAAACAAAAGAAGAACAGAGTCAGATCTGGCATGTCAGAACTTGCAGCGGAAATGGCTACACAACTCAAAATGCCATCCTCATTCTTCAGGGGATCGTGGGGTTAAGTCCAAAGGAGAGAAGCAGCCAAGAGAAGTCATCAGAGGAGTTACAAGAAGACAGGTGGGAGCGGGGTGAGGGCTGTAAGCCCCACAGTTACCTGGCCAGAGGATCCATGGGTCCAATGATAGCTGTGCTTGCTGTTAGACTGGGTTGGGTGAGCAGAGACAGATCTCTAGATGGACTTCTCTGAGGGAGAAGGAGCTCATTGGGCTCAATTGTATGAACCCTGAGATCACAGTGCACATGGCACAGACAAGGTCTCCTGGAAAGAGGGAAATGGGGGCTGGAAGGCAGAGCCCAAGCTGGAAGTGGGGGTGGCTGGGGGACATTACCGAAGGTTATAAGAGCTGGGAGGATGGTAATGTGGTACAAGCACAGGGCAGGTGTAAAAGCATGAAACTGAGAACAGGAAAAGATATGAAAGATGAGTAAATGCCATGGATGTGTGATATGGTGATTCACTGGGGTGGGGAGCATGGGAAAGGAGAAGCCAGGCAGCCAGGGCTGGGGGTGGGAGGAGATAGGATGGGAATTGGGCAGTGTTCAGAGGATAGTGACAGAGCCAAGAGTCAGGTGAGAAGGAGCACTCTGACCTTATTTTCTAGAGTGTCTCTTAAACCTCACAAAAGTTCAACACACAATCTGTATAGTTTCATTTTCAAATGGAGGCCCAAGCCCAGTGGGAAGGATCAGTGCAATGAACCAGGCTGGCTAGGACTAGAACTTGAACCTAGGAGCCAGACCACTCCTTTGTTAAAAGATTTGGTAGGGGTGGGGAGGGGGACACCTTCAGGAATTCTGGACTTGAAAACCTAAAGGGCAAGGAAGAGAGTTGAAAATAGTCAGGTCACTTGGGAGCCCTAGGGCAGGGGTGGGCCATGTCCCTACATGTCTGGTGTGGAGGGGAGGGGCCTGGACATACTAATGACACGTTAGCAGCCCACCTGCTCTGGCCCAGCCCAGCACCTGGTGGCTCTCTGATCCCAAGCATGTTAGGTGGGGAGATGGATTTCCACAGAGAGGGGTCTGAAGAAGCTGTGGCTTTGGTTGGGGTGGGGAGTTTAGGCCCCCATTTGCTGATGGGGGAGATGTTAGGGCAGGCATTAGCCAAGCCACTGATTTACAATCAAAATTGCAGGGCAGATGTCTCCTTTTCAACTCCAAGCTAATAAAAAGGCCATATGAGCTACCCTAGGGCTTCTGTGCCTCAAGCCAAGACTTCCTGTAGGGACATGTCCCATCATCCTAGCTCCTTCTCAACCCATAGGATTGCCAGAAGCCACTAAACTATAGAGTGGTAGTGCCAGCACAGCCACTGTCATCATACCGCAGGTGACACCAGGCCTGAGAAGTAGCCACTGGACACTGAAGCCCCAAACTTACAAAGCAAGAAGTTGCCCTCCTCCTCCTCCCCCCAGCATTTTTCTCTTTAGGGTAATCCATTAATAACTGGTAAAGCCAATTACCTTGGGTTGGAAACACAATAGCCACTTGGAAATCATTCGAGCGGGCAGTTGGGCTCTCCAGACTTTTAAGGGGTGGGGGCTGGGTGAGGGGCGCCAGCACAGACACACAGACATCTCTCAAGGAGGCCCGTGGCAGGCCCCTGACTGGCCACAGGCCTAAATTAATGTCAAGGTAAGTCAAAAGAGGGAGATGGGAGGACCCTGGAACTTTAATCCCTGCCACTCCCACAGCTCTGACCTCCCAGCAGGGTGGGGAGGGGGGTGGCTGCTAACACCTTCCCCAAGGATTCCTGTCCTCTATTCCTGCCTGTCCACCCCTGGCCCTGTCCACTTGCCACCAGGAGGAGGACTGCCCCTCATCTTCATGTTCTACAAAGGGCTTTCTTAATTGCCTGGCCATGACACCCCATGAACTTTTCTTTCTAAAAGTCACCTTTTCCCCTTGCCTGAACCTCTGTGAAGCAGAATGGAAGAGAGAGAGAGAAAGTAGAGAGTCTTCCTGAAGTGTATGAGGATCTAAGAGCTTAATCAAATTTAACACTCAGTAAAAAACCATCTGAGCAACAGTCAAACCAATAACTTGGAGCCAGGTCCTGCTGGGGGACACTCACCAGGACTTACACCCATCCATATGGGACTGCCCAGGACTCTTGGGGATCAAGCTGGCTGCAGACAATCCTGCATACCTCTACCTCCTCCGACCCCACCCCCAACTCCCATGGACTCCGGGAAGCAACAGGCAAATGCCACAGGCCAGCCACATTTCAAGTCAGAAGAATAATAAGGGTGTACCCAAGGCAGTCTCTCCAGATTATGGGACAGACACAAGGAACAGAAGAAGTGAAGAAATATACTACTTGAGAGCACCCAAAGCATGCTTTACACCCCACAATGGTTGTTGAGATAGAAATTATTATTCCCATTGTACAGAAAGGGAAAGTAAAGTGACAGCCACCAGGCTTCCATGAATCAACCCCAAATGTTGCAGATGCATGTAGAACACCCCTCCCTCAAGACTCGCCAGATAAAGTGCTTTGAAAAGGGGCCAATGAGGTGGGATATGTGCCTAAGAGAAAGCCTGGCCACCCTTACTTCTCTAACCTCCCAGGCTGATTCAGCCTGAGTATAAATGCCTTGTGATGATTTCCTGCTTCATTTGCATCAGCCTGATATGAACAACCAGATTCTCTCCAAATCCCTCACTGTGCTGGGTCCTAAGCATGTCAAAGGTTCCCAATAAATACCTGAGATCAACTAAATATACCATGTACCATACCATCTATGGCTCCTCCTAAGGACTGCTCAAAGGATTTTCCTCTTTAAAAGGTCTCTCCTGTAACCTCAATTTAGGGTTTGAAGTTTTTGAAAAAACCCTGCTCCCCTCAGCAAAGAAAGGAAGTTCAGAGGGTTTCTGACTTCAGTCCCATTTGTTCCCTCAGGGGAATCCCAGGGACAGGGATGGCAAACCTGTGCCGACCAGAGAGGCAGGAGCTGGCAGCTCCCCAGGTGGGTTGATCATCCTACCTCTGAGTCCCGACTGTATTTCGCTCTCTCCCTCACAGGACAAATGGTAATTTGGGGTTTATCTGTCCCTTTCCCCTTTGAGATCATGGGCTGGCTGGTGGGTTCTGTGTACTCCGTGCCTGGCCCAGAGGAGGTGCTCAATACAAATCTATGGAAGCTAGTTTTATGGGCTGTGAAGGGGCCCTTCCCAAAATCCCCAGACTCAGACCTGCACGACACATGACACAGACATCACTGGGGCAGTGAGAAGTCCCTCACAAGCACCACTACCAGATGAGAGATGAGAATTATCAGCAGTACCTAAAAATCAATGTCAAAACACACTCACCCACACATGCACACACACTTTCCTCTCTCTCCTTTCCTCTCTCCCTCCATTTCTTCTCTCTAAAAGAAGTTATTCTGATTCCATAAACTCTACTCTTTCTGGACCAGAAAGCTCTAACCAGAAGCTAACCTTCTACAATTTCTCACCCCGTCCCAGGCCTTACCCAGATCCCCATATTACCTTACTGGCCCCCTGGCCCCAGCTCAGGCAAACCTGGCATCATAGAGACCGTCACCAGGTTGAAGAAGTAAAGATTTAAGGGCCTTCACAGAGAAAGACACCAGGAAAATTGAGGGATGCTCAAGTTGAGGAATCAAAAAGAACAAGACTTGGAGAGGAGGAAAATTAGTTGGCTGTGGGCTGGATGAAAGGAAGGTGGATTCTTGCTGCCTCTACCTTAGTTTAGGCCTTTTTATTCATACTAGTAGTTTATTGAGCACTTATTATGTATCAAGTGCTAAGCAAGTGTTTCAAAAGCATTACCCCATCTAATCCTCACAACCCTATGAAGTAGTTACACTCTCCCTATTTCACAGATCATGAAACTGAGACACAGAGAGGTAATATGACTTGTTCTAGCTCACATGGGTAGCAACTAGTAGAACTGGAATTTGAACTCAATCAGTATTGATTCCATAGCCCAAGATCTTATACCACTCTCACCCTATTAAGTTCTCACCTGGGCTGTACTTCAAGAGTTAGTCTTGTTTGTATCCCCAGCACCTAGTATAATGCTGGACACATACTAAAAATTCAAATACTTGTTGAGTGAATGAATGAATGGATGGATGAACAAATGACTCCTGGAGGAAGAAAGAAGAGGCTAAGTGGCTCTGAGGCGTGGCAATAGCAGTAGCGTGCTCAGCAGCTGCTGTTGCATGGCTGGCCTGGAGCTGCCCAGCTGGCTTGGGTCCCAGCAGCCTCTGAGCCCAGGCTGACACACTTTGGCAAGGGAGGCCACCAGAGCTGTCACATCATTCACCAACATGCCCATCAAGTGTATTCAGTTCTCTTCAACCCGCATTGGCATTTTAATTACTGTTGGGTAAACTAATTTGTACAAATGAAGGCCGGGCTGCCTAATAGAATATGCAAGCTCTCTGACCTCTGACAGGCACTGACACAAGATACAAAGGCGGCTGAGGAAGGCTTTTTATCTGAGCCTTATTACTCTCTATTACTCCAATTAGTCAGGCTCCAGTGCTCCTAATTGGAGAAAAAATTGCAATTAAATCCATTTTTAATGGGCTGCAAGTGGGCTTCCGAACCGCCCTGCCCGTGAAACACTGATATTATAGCAGCAAAGGTCACAGTCCTCATCAGCACCTGGGGGTCCCCCGATTTCCCTTGATCTACTCCCTAAATACCTCAAGGAAACTCCTGCCCCTCCATTGGCTCGGCCAGCAAGGATGAGAAGGGGGGAGTCATTAGAACATGTCAGGTCTCATTGCTGCTGCCACCATCTGCTAACCTCCACCACCGACATCATTATAGTGGGTAAGTCCCGCAACATGAATACAGTGCGAAGGTCACACAGACTCTCTCAGCAAGGGGAAGCGGACAAGCCAGGAGCAATGGCTGGGGTGCCGGCACTGGGAGGGAGAGACCAGCAGAGTGGGAACAGGAGGTCAGCAAAGTCAGAAAGGGGAAAGATAAACGCAGGGGGCAGGTAAAAGTGTGAGGCATTCAGTTCCTAAGAACCAGCCAACAGGGCACCCCCAGGACCCAAAGGAGATGGGAAATAGATGCGTTTGGGAAGGGGAAAAAAAGAGACAAAGAAATCTTGTTTTCTCTCCAGCAAACATCCCACCTTGCAGCTGGGGAAACATCCACCTGAATGCTGTACTGCGAACCAGAAGGCTGAGCATCCCATCAGAGTTGAGGGGACAGAAGCACACTTGTGGGGCCTACTACTCATGGCAGCCCCTGTCCATAAAGGTGAGAAGATACCCAGAACCAATGCGTGGTGCCAAGGATGGAAAGGGGAATACAACTTGGTTCACCAAACTAAAGGATAATGAGACCAAAAGGCCCATCTGAAGCTTGAATGAATAAAGTTTGTGGCAATTTTTTTTTCTTTGTGCAGTAACAGGACTGGGGATTGAACCCTGGACCTTGTGTGTGGGAAGCTGGCACTCAACCACTGAGCTGCACCAGCTCCCTTGAGTTGGTTATTTCATTTGTTTTGCTTGTTTGTTTGTTTGTCTTTGTTTTTAGGAGGCACCAGAAATGGAACACGGGGCCTCCCATGTGAGAAGCAGGCGCTCAACTGCCTGAGCCACATCTACTCCCCAAGGCAAATTTTTTAAAAGTTCTATTTCACACAGTAACTGGCATACTCTTACCTCAAAGAGATGATGTAGACACAAACTATAAATTCAAAGGAAGTTTAGCCAACTTCTTGGATACCTGAACTATAATGGATTAATAAAGGAATGGAGGATAGCAATGCCTTCAAGGGGGGCAAGACTAAAAATATGTTAAATAAGTGATGGTCCATCTACCCAATGGAATATTACATAGTCATTTAAAATGATGCTCCCAAAGGATACAGGCAAGATGCTTATAATTTACTGTTATAGGTGGAAAGTAGGGCACCAACATTATTACAGCTATTTAAAAAATAGCCTATGTACAAAAAAGGAAAGACTGGAAGGAAATATACTAAAATGCTGAAAGTGATTGCGTTTGGGAAGTAGACTGACTAGCGATACTTTCTTTCACATTTTCTTTATTTTCCAAATCTTCTTTAATGACCTTGTGCTTCTCTTTAAAGGAAAACTTATTATTTACATTTTATAGGGTGAAACATAACCAGACACTCCTATCCACTGACTTCTGGGCTGCAGGCCTAGGCTGTTAGGCCACAGCCACATGGTCAAGAGCAAGCAGGCCCATTAGTGAGCTGCCTGCTGGAGTTGGCGTCAGCTATAGTGGCCTGGAACACCCCATGCTCACCTTGGGCTGTAGCTTTGGGATTGACCAGTAGCCCAAGGTCAGGCCAGGAAGTCCCAGATGAGAAGGGAGGGTTCCATTAAGTCTCTTTCTCCTGACTAGACACTGGCCAGCAGCGAGCAGGACTGACCCTCAACTCCCACAGCTGGCAGAGATCTGGAATAGCTCTCTCAGTCTCTCTCTCTCTCACACACACACACAGACACACTCACCAGGTGCCCTCAACCCACGTGCATCAGGACAGGCTGGTGCCAAGTAGCCACCTTAAAGGTCAGGCTCTGGAAAGAATACCCAGAGGCTGGGGCTCCCCCTGCTCACCTCACTCTCCATGATGCCAACAAACAAGGGCCAAGAAAGCAGAAGTGCAGCCCAACGGCAGGGAAAGGTCTCCACAGAAACACACAATGGTTATTTCCCATTTTAACCAATGGTAAAGGGTCAGGTAAAGGATATAAGAACCTGGGCCAGCCCTGACAAGGGAAAGCTTGAGGCAGAGGCTGCTCTTCCCAAATGCACCCACCCCACTCAAGAATCAGAAACTTAAACAATGCGGGGGAAGAATTAATAGAGAAAACTAAGGAAATAAAAAAAAACTCACAGTACAGTGAACTTGTATGTTCATTCAATCTATTGAATTTTACTAGATGTGCTGGGGGCTTCAGGAAGAGGAGTTTCTAAACTGTATTTTCCATCTACATGGCCCCTAAACACAAGCAACTGCTTCGTATGCTCCTGAAAGGGAGAAATGGCATTAAGTTCCAGTAGTAAAGGGATACAACAATACAATAATCACAAAATTATGTACCTAAAAAGAATCATGGAAAAAGAGCAAATGTGGTCAGTATTTGCAGACAATATAATTATCTGCCAGAAAATCCAAACGATGCCATTAAAAAACTGTTACAACTAAAAACACAACAACAAAAAAAAAACACCCATTACAACTAATATCAGGGATGGATGAGGTGGCTGGCAAGCTGCACACCAGGATGGAAAAGAGTGCAGGTTTAGGAGTCTTCCTTCCAGGTTTGGATCTTGGCTCTGCTACCTGGGAACCCTATGATCTTGGGTGAGTTATTTAACCTCTCTATAGCTCACTTTCTTCTTCTGTAAAATATAAATAATAATAGTACCTAGGCAAAGGCTTGTAAAAATTATGAGATAAAATGCTTAGAGCAATGTACAGCACATAGCAAACACCCACAGATGTAAGTTATTATTACACACCAGCATCAACCAATTGAAAAGGTAATAAAAAATCTCATTCACAAACAGTAAAATACTATGAAATATCCAAGATTAAACCTAACCAAGATGAGAGAGAGAGAGAGAGAGAGAGAAACAGACTCATGAAAAAACTATAAAAACTCTACTAAAAGACATAGAATTACTGAATAAGTGGAGAAATATATCGCATTCTGGGATGGGAAGGAGTAACATAAAACTGTCAGTCTCCCCTAATGAATCTATAAATTCAATACAGTCCCATCCAAACAAGATTTTTTACTTAACTGATTGATTTTAAAATTTACCTGAAAGAGGAAATGCACAAGAATAATCAGGAAATACTGGAAGAAGAACAATGAGAAAAAAGTTGCTCTACCAAATATGAAAACTTACTATATAAAGTATGATGTTCATGCTGCAATACCCAAGAGATCTATGGATAAGAACAAAGAATCCAAAACCACATCCATGTATTTGTAGGACACTAATAGATTCCAAGAATGACTTTTAAAGATAGTGGATAAAGAATGAACTAATCAATAAATGCTATAGAGACCACTGGATATGCATTTGGGAAAAAATAAAATTAGAGCCCTACCTCACAGTAGACATCAATTCCAGTTGGATTAAGGTCAGAAATATTTTTAAAACTACATGAAAAACCATGAAAGTTTTAGAAGAAAATGCAGGAAGACAGTTTTATAATCTCAGAGTAGGAAATGCATTCTTAAGACAAACACAAAATTCTGAAGCCCTAAAGGTAAAGACACAACTAACCTCCAAATAATAAAAAACATCTATACAACAGAAGATGTAAACAAAGTTAAAACCAACAGACTGAATGGAATTGCCATATATATAAAATAATCAAAAGATTAATAGCCAAAACACATAAAGAGATCTTACAATCACAGGGGAAAAAGTAGATAAATTTGAATAATTTATAGAAAAAATATACATGGCAAAAAAAAAATCCATACAAAATAATGTTTCACCTGCCCAGTAGTCAAAGAATTGTAAATTAGAAAAATAAAAATAATTACAAATAGTTATATTGCATTTACTATGTGCCAGAGGCTATTTTAAGCACTTTTCATGATTAGTTCATTTAACTCTCAAACCATTCCTACACATTTGATGATATTAAGGAATTACTGTTAAGTTTTTTCTAGGTGTGATAATGGTATTGTGATTACATTTTTTAAAGCCCATCACTGTCTTTTAGAATACTGAAATATTTATGCATGAATCAGAGCTGGTTGCCTGATGTGCACAGAAGTCACCAGGATCTTGAGAAACCAGACCTGAGGGCTGCATGAGATATGCAGACAATACAATTATCTGCCTAGAAAATCACCTTGGCGTGGTTTGATTGGCTAGGCATAGATTTGCCCATATACAGGAAAAGCATGCTTTCCACCAGATTTTTCTTGTTGAAGGACCTCATGTATTGGATTTGCCTGGGGTCTTGGATGTCTGCGCATGCTGGGGTTACACGGGCCTGCAGAACAAGCTCAAAAGCTAACGAGAGAGAGAGAAAAAAAAAAGCTAATGAGGAGGCTAACAGGTTTTGGGTGGTTTCAAAATTATTATATGTCTGCCATTAGCTTCAATAGAGTGTGGGAGGGGGAAAGTGGGTAGAAGGAGATATTGATGAAACAAGATTAGCCAAGAGTTGATCATTATTCTGTCTACTTTCGTATATTTTTGTAATTTTCCATAATAAAATGTTTTTCTTCAAGTCACTACAAGGTTATGTACTGCCAAGATTATCTCCCTTTTACACATGCGGAAACTGAGGACTAGAGGTTCATAATTCACCAAGGTCATACAGCTAGTATAAGAGGGGACTTGAGATTTCACCTCAGGCAGCTGGGCTCCAGAGTCCAGCTCTTAATCACTATTCTATACTCACTTTCCAAAATTAGATATAATTTTTTACCCATCAGCAGAGTGGGCTAAAATTAAAAAAAACTGCTATTACCCAGTACTGATAAGTATAAGAGGAAATAGGTACTTGTATACATTGTTTGTGGGCTTATAGTCTAATATAGTCTAATTGGAGGACAATTTGGCAGCACTTAAAAACTTTTCAATGCACTTATCCCTCAATTCAGCAAATCCTTTCTAAGTTCCTTTCCTAGAAAGATACCTGCCCATATGCACAAATGGGCAAATACATAGATGTTTCCTGAAGCATTGCTTGTGACAGCAAAACATTGGAAACAACCTAAGGGTCCATCAATAGAAGGATGGTTAAATGCATCCATATTACTCTCAACTACAATGCTGCAGTTAAAAAGAATTCAGTAGAGCCATGAATTTTGACATGAAATGATTTGTAAGCTACATGGGTAGATGAAGAAAGCAAGTTGCATAAAAAATGCACAATGGGAGCCTAAAACAAAGCAAAACCATCTATTTGTGTATGTACACATACATATGAAATTATATGATGTCTGATATTTGCTTCAAAAGGAAAGATCTAGAGTGACACATACAAGACTTCTTACAAAAAGGAGAAAGCTTGGGGGGAGGGGCAGGTAACTGCAGGGGTTTTTACTTTATATTCTATGTATTTTTGAACTGTTTGAACTGTGTACAACTAGAAAAAGTTTATATATTAATTTTTAAAAAATAGAAGCAGAAATTAAAAGGATGGTAATAAAAATACTCATTTTGAAGTTGCTTGAAGATGAGTTGCATATTGATGGCAAACTGAATTAAATGAGATTTTGAATACCACATAAACCATTCTCTTAGCTCCATCCTAGACCTGGCCCCTCTGTCAGGACCCTTCACCCAGAGGGCTTCTGAGTACCTAGAAGAACTCCGCAGAGGTTCACCCCTGTTCTGATAGTGCTTTTCTCCTAAACCTTTGCTTCATAACCACTATCTCTGTGAAGAGGTAAACAACAAGCTCTTGAAACAGGTGATCTTCCAAACTTTGCTGTGAGACCATCCAAGGCTGAGACCTCAGCTTGCCCTGCAGCAGTGTATTCTGACGATTATTGCTGCCATGTGCCTAAGCCTGAAGGACAAAATATATTTCTAACTTCAAAAGAAAAAACGTTTTTCCCTTTAGGCAGATCCACTTTGGCATCACGGTAGTGGTCAGGCCCAAGGCCCAGGCCAACATTTTCTCCTGGGCACTGGGTGGCTTACATGGTCTGATAATTACTGGGGAGAGTGAGGCTGGACAAGCTCTGGTGTTTTTTCAGGTTTGCTGATGAGCATAAGCGGCTGGTATTTAAACAGGGGCATGGGAGGATGACGAGAACCATTAGGCTCACCTCTGGCTCCACAAACAAACAGAGAGGAAAGCAGAGCTGGGCTGGAGAGCTGCACAGATAAGCCGGACACAAACTCAACAAGTTTATTTTAAAATTTGATTCTTTCTAAACATAGCCACATTAACAAATCACAGAGAGACCCTGAGCCTCAGATTTGATCCAGATTTGGGTAAGCGCATTAAGTGTTTATAATACCAATAGAGAATAGAGCTGGGGACAGGTCAAAGAGAAATCTGTATGACCTATGACCCTAAGATCTTACATCCCTGAGGCCCAGGGCAATGGTGTCCCCTAGAGACTGACCTGGCTTTTATTTTCACACTCAATGTTCCAAAAGTACCAACCTGGGTCAATCATTTTCATGAGCTAAGCATCAAAGCACAATCAAGACCTTCTAGAGATTCTCTCTAAGAAGCAAAAAGCAAGAGGAGGGAAGTGGATGTGGCTCAAGTGGTTGGGATCCCATCTACCATAGGGGAGGCCCTGGGTTCCATTCCTGGGGCCTCCTGGTGATAGCAAGCTGGCCCACACGGGGGAGAGATGACAGCCCGCACCCGCGCCTGTAGAGAGCTGACGGCCAGTGCCTGTGAAAAGCTGGCACAGCAAGATGATGCAACAAAGGAAGACAAGTAGACACAGGAAACACGCAGCAAATGGACAGAGAAAGCAGACAGCAAGCACAGGCGGCAAGGGGTGGTGGTGGGGATAAATAAATAAATAAATAAAAGTAAATCTTAAAAAAAATAAGGCAGGAGGACCCATCCACACTGGCCACCACATGGTCACATGGCCTTCCTCATACAACTGTGACAGAAAAGTAAGAGAGGCCCTGATAACACACCAATGAAAAAGAGTCCCCTGATGGCATTAGCAAGCTGAAACAAAGGAGAAGGCAGAGAGTGGGAGTGTTGACCTGTGAAATCACCACCACCATCTGCATCCCTGGACCACTTCCCTTCCACCAAGACAGGAGGAGAGGAGGAGGTGAAGCTGATTGCTGCAGCATTTTCCACCACTATCCTGCAGGCTGGGGCAGAGCGGGGTTGGGAGGAGGGTGTCTTGGAAGTTGATAGGTCAGTAGAGCCTGCTATATATCATAAATTTTACATAGCAGGTCTACAGGAGCAGGTTCCACATCAAGAAGAAAGAAGAAGACTGTGTCTACTCAGCAGATAAAGCCTGCACCTCGAGGAGGAAGTGCTCCATTTGTAGAGGAATGCTAGCAGCAAACCCTGGTTTGCAATGCAACCAATAATTCTTGTGTTGACTCATTCCCTGTGATGGGAGACCACAAGGTCCCCAAAGTTCTTGCATTGGCCAAACAGACTGAGGGCTACATTACAGTGGGAAGCGGAAAAATCATAAGGCTGCAGATAGTAGAAGAGTGAGGGTTCTGAGGTCCTTTTCTGAAAGATTCCATTACAGGGCTTTTCAGAAAGGCAAGGTTCTCAGATACCTCCTTGTTTCCAGATTAGTTAGCAACACCAGGAAATCTTGGCCTTGAACTTTGTTCCTCCCCAAGATTTCCTATCCTCTTGACAATGGCACTAAGGAAAGGAGGAGTCCCTGTCTTCTGCCCAATTCTGGAAAGTAAGCTGTAATCCCAGAGTCTAATTCTAAATGTTACAGCCTGCTAGTCCTCTTCTCCTGGGCATCCCAGGACTTGGCTCATTTTTCCAACCTCATGTCCCTACAGCCAGGCCCTTTCCCCTATGCATATCACATTAGGACGATGGCAGGTTTTTCTAAGGACACCATCAGTGGCTTACAAAGGAGGAATCCCTAATCAGCCAACCAGTAATGAAGTGAGGAAGAGGTGGTTCCTCATAAAGGCTATAGGACAACAGGCTCATCCGTAGATTCTCTGTTTGAGAGCTGAACATCAAGGACTCTGAACTCAGTCACTAACCACAAACTTGTTCAGACATTTTGGGACTGGATGCCATGGAATAGTTTGGTCTTTGTGATAATGGTGGACAAGTATTGTTCTGTCTACCCTACAATCTCCCTCCATACGTGTGATTCCTGAGAGATCTGCCATATTCTTACATTACTCCTTCCCTAGCCACAGTTAATTGATTCACGTGTGGGCAACTGACCCAAGCTGTGTCAATGAGCCTCTGCCCTGGGATTTCTGGAAGCCAGCCACTCTCCATGACTTAAGCTATGAGCTGCCAAACTCAGGAGCTCTTGGCAGCCTCGTGGAATAAGCTAACAGCTGTGAGAAAGGAAGGCACTGGACTAGGAAGAAACAAAGATAAGTAGCACCCCAAACGGGTCCAGCTATTCTTGAGGCCCAGCTGTGTTTATGCTCTTCTTTTGGCTTGGTTGCTCACCTTTTCCCCTTGATTTCACAAGCCAAATATTACTAGTTTTATTTAAGTTAATTTGAATTCATTTTCTGTCACTTTCAACTAATCTGTCCTGACTAATTTAGAGTCTTTGTTCAGTAGCTGCTAGGTTTCTCAACCAATTGCCAGATAAGCAAAGGACTTCGTCAGGGCAGATACCTGGCCACCTGTTGGACACCTTGAGGCCTGGCTGAGATCAGACACCTCAACCACAAAATCAGTAGCTACTGGGTGTGCTAGAAGAGCAGATGAAACAGAGCAGCACAAGCTGGCCTGGAACTTCAGAAAGGGGGATGAGGTTCAATGAGCTGCACTGGGGTGAACCTCACACCAAGGCTAAAGAAGGGTGCCAGAACAAATCTCCCCTCCCATTCCCAGTAGAGGGTGGGAGGACAGTCTGAATAGCAGCAGGTATAAGGATGCTTCTGGAGGGACAGGATTATATTTCCAAGGGAGAAAGCTCTAATCTTCAGAGATTTGGCCTCTTGGGTCCCTTTTTATGGAGTGATGAGAGTGAAGGTTCTACTTGGAACCACAAGGCTCACTCTGATAGGATAGAGTTTGGTCCACTCTCAGACCCTACCATTTTCAACAACTATAGTGCCATGCATCTGAGAGATGGCTAATTTAAGGATACTTTCCAGGTATTTACCTGACTTGAATTAAACACATGCACAATAATTAAGATAGTGATGGAAACATAGGGATTAATTTTACTCTCTGTTTGTCTGAACATTTTCATAAAGTTAAAACACACACACAATTAAAACCACCTGATTGTGATCTTCTTTTATAACCCTAAGCAAATCTTGTTGCAACTTCTTTCATCACTTCCCCACACTGACGCAGGGCTAAGGGCTCAAGAACCAAGGGGAAAATAAATCTGGCCATGGGAGGCAAACTCAATATTCCACTCCTGAATTCATTTTAGTGACATCCAGTAAAAAAACACAGGAGAAATCAAGTAGAATATGCACACGTAGCACATAAAATTAAAACACACACACACACAAAAGTCCCCCCCAAAACCCTCGCACTCTCTTTTTTAACTGACCTTGGCCCTAGGTCAGAAAGACATTTGAAGTTGTAAGTCAGAAATGAGTGTGAGGAAACCAAAGCCCATTAATAGAAAACCACATTCTGGAGCATGAAAGTAACAAATAATATATATGCATCATATAAAAACTCTATCAATATACCATTACATTTTACATACATAAACACGTGGATGTCAGTGTATATATGTATGTATGTATCTACATATACACATAGAAATTTTGAAGCAAAATAACAAATGTTTGAGCTTCAGGTTCCTCCAAACACCCATCTCCTTACAGGTAGCTACCATGGGAGCCTGCCACAAGCCAGCCGGCTCCTTCCTGTTCCTCTCTGGGTGATTGAACCCCCTAAGACTTGCAAATTCCAATCAGTCCTTGCTCTCCCTAAAACCCCACCTCTATGCTCCTGCTCAGGACTTTCCCAACAGCCCTCACCTTCCCACTGCCAGACTGTAGGCACCAAATTCTACCCCATGGCAAGTAAATAACTTGGCATATTTATTTTCTGGGGAAAGTCTACTCCTCAATGCTTAATTTCACCTCTTTGGAACATTGGAATAAAGACCAAAGACATCTTGAACCACAGGGAAGCACTGGGGCCAGGCGGTGCCTGACTCGATGCCATCCTCACCATCAGTGCCACCAGGCCCTCCCCTAAAGTATCATGGTCTGAGACAGGCTAGGGCACAGTACCTGCACTACCTGTGATCTGTGGGGACATGCGCAGATGCACCTGTAAATGGCCAAATTACAGGCTCTTGATCCTGTACTTCCCTCTCTATCACTATTCCCAGATAAGATAAAATAAGGTCACCTTATCCTCCCAATCTGTACTATTCCTCGGCAATTACAGTGGGTTGGGGTTGCCAACTGCCAATTGTAGACTCCAGCCAAGCTAGATACCACGAAACCATGTGCCGGCTTGGGCCAATGCTTTCTTTCCTGCTGAGTTCTCCACACCTCACTCCCACCCAAGCAACATGGGGAACAAAACTGCGGAGATTAGCATGTCCACCCTTCACTCTCCACAGACTACGCCCAGCCCAGGGCCAGGAGGCTGCTGCCGGCAATTCAGCCCTCAGTTGCTGACTGTTTGAGGTGGAAAGCTACGCTGTGGCTCAACTCCCAGGAGCAGCTATTTGGCTTCCGGAAGGAGTGAGAGCCTGGGCCCAGTCACAGCCTTGGGAAGAGGTGCTGGTTGTCTTGGCTTTGCCATCCTCTGCTGAGAAGGCACACGTAAGCGCAGGCACACGCACACACACACAGTGCCTTGTGTTTACCCTCCTAGGTAAGGGGACACCCAAGATGCCACACGCACACACTCCTGCACCCACTGCTAATGTTTCCACTCTCGATGAGAAGAGCATGGGTCCCACCATACATACCACACACATGCCCTGTGCATACTGTACCCCACAGGACTCTCTCTGCCCAATCTCACTGGGCAGTGATGATTTTTAATCAGCCCAGGTGTCAAGCCCCTGTGACTTTCTCCCCCTTTTGGCCTGTCTCTGTCCCTCCCTCTGCCCTCCCACAGTAAGTGCTTTCAGGCCACACAATGAGTGGGAGGAGGAGAAACACTTGTATTGAGGAAGGCATTTTGTTGTTTCATCCTGGGGGTGGTGAGGAGAGGGGAGAGGGAACCCACAAAATTTCTAATAAGCAGTTTCTCTTCTCAAAGCTAAAATGATTTTCTTTAATTGCTTGGTGGGAGCAGTTTATTGTGGGGTCTCTTCCTCCACCCCCCACCCCCCCACAAGCCTAATTGACTTACTGAAGTTTAACAGGGGCTTTCACCTGGAGAGACAGCAATTATTCTCCCCATCCCACATTCGTACCTGGGCTATTCCCACAGGGGGCCTTTGTTCCCCCTAAATACAGCAGTGACACAAATGTCCTCAGCAGCAGGGGAACACAGGGAAGTGGTAATTTTCAGCCCAACGCAATTAGCTGAGGGCTTTTCAGCCTTCCCAGTGAATGGTGGGGAAACTTCTTCGGCATGTGGGAACGGTGAGCTGGGGCTGCTCTGTGCAAGCCAAACAAAAGAGGCCTCTGAATTGGGCCCTGTGGTGAGCCAGACCAGGGCTGGTAAGGGTAGCTGGACCTGGGGCCTGGTCAAGGTGCTGCTGTCCATTACCTACATCGTCATCCACCCAACCTCTGTCTCCCAATCAAGGCCAGTGGCCCAAATAGCTTTCTGGGAGGTGGAGGTACTCAAGAAGGTTGACTTGCATTCAGTTCCTAGCACCAGAGCCTTGCATTTATGTAGCAAAGAGTAGGGAAAGGGTGGTAGATTGAGCTGGGGTGGGGCGAGGGGTGTGGCTATGGGGCCAGAGTGGCCACAGTGCTGTGTCTGCTCTGCTTTCCCAGTGGGCCTGCGGCCGGGGCTCACATTACACTCTGGGCCTTCACACACACTGCAGAATCAGGAAGCTTCAGGGGAAGAGAATGTCCTGGGAGTGCAGAGAGGGAGACTTAGGGCTTCTGTGACACTCTACTGTGACCAATACAGCAGCTGCAACCACCCAGCTGAACAAGAAGAGTCCTTGGCTTACAGTGGACTTTGAGGCTAGGGAGGTGAAGGGTGAGGGGGGCACGGCATGGGGCTTAGCTGGGGTTTCTTAAGGTGGGAATATGGGCTCCAGCAGTGGGAGTAGCCACAGAGCCAGCAGCACGCTGGCCTGCCAGCCTCTCACAACCAGCCTAAAAGAAACCTGACCCTAGACCTAGGAGAGAGAAAATCATCTTTTGAAAGAATGAAAAACAGAAACAGAAGGGCTCGTTGACAAATGAGCTGTGCATGGGTGAGAGAGGGAACAAGGAGTCGAGATAACTGCCAGCTGAAAACACCCAGAAGACAGTTCAGGGCAGGCACCAAGACAAGCAAGACTGTGGTGCACTGGAAGGGGCTCTGGACTAGAATTCAGCAGGCCTGCATTTAGGCCAGCTCAGGGCCCACAAGCTGTCTAATCTTGGGCAAGCCTGTAGCCTCCCTGGGCCTCAAAATTCCTTTTCTGTAAAATGGGAAACAGTTGCACTAGAATGATGTTTTTCAAATTTTTAAAAAAGCAGCAGGGGAAGCAGATGTGGCTCAAGAGACTGAGCTCCTGCCTACCACATGGGAGGTCCCCGGTTCAGTTCCCAGTGCCTCCCAGAGAAAATGAGCAAGACAGCAAGCTGGTGCGACAGGCTGGCATGGCAAGCTGACGGTACAAGATGACGCAACAAGGGGACACAAAGAGGAAACAACAAAGCAGGGAGTGGAGATGGCTCAGGTGACTGAGCACCTCTCTCTCCCACATGGGAGGTCCCAGGTTCAGTCCCCAGAGCCTCCTAAAGAGAAGACGAGCACACAGATAGCACACAACAAATAGTCACGGAGAGCAGACAGCGAGTGCAAACAACAAGGGGGCAGGGAATAAATAAATAAATAAATAAATAAATAAATAAAATCTTTTAAAAAACTAAAAAAGCTGAACATCTTTATGAGCTAGCATCTATAACAGATTTACAAACCAGCGGATCTGTTCCGGTTGAACAGAGATTAGGGAGTGGCAAGCCCCACCCATGTGACCTCCGACCCTCCTGCCTTTCACACTGGTCTTCAGAGCCCTGCCTGGAACTCCCAGAATGAGAAATTCTCCAAGATACTCCACTAATAACATTATGATCTAGCAGAACCCAGGGTCAATGAAAAGGAACAAAGCTGAGCTCCCCCTAGCCCAAGCCACTGCTCTGTAGCCTTGCCTCCCAGGCTTTCCTCCAATCACACCATCAGAAAGGGGATCATGCCTTCATTTGGCCTTACAAACTTCATCACATGCAATGGAGTCAGGCGGTCACTCTGGGAATCCAGATGGACCACATTCAGGGGCAATTATGATAACAATTTCCCTGAGCAGTTGGAGCAGTTTGGCCCATGATTTGTAGGCAGTGGTCAGGTTAAACCTTTTGCCTGTTTATCCAACACTGAGATCTAGCCATGAAAACCGTGGCAATCTGACATGCTAGCCCCTCCCTGCTCCTTCATGGGTCTGGGCTAGTTGTTCAGAACTGCTGTCACCATTCTCACCCCAACCCCTACCAAAAGAGTTTCAAAGTGATTCCTTACAGAGGAGTCTGGCATAAAGGGTGGCTATTCTTAACTTCCACATGTCAAAGCTGTGAAACAAGACCCCACGCTCATGCCTCCACCACTCACAGGATCAGCCATCAGCCTCTTCCCCTATGGGAGCAACCCAGTTCAACAACCTACCAGAGACAAGCAGGCCTGCAAGGGGGAGAGGAGGGATGACATGGGACCATGAAGATGTATGTGAAACAGTTTGCTTAGAACACTGGCCTGGATTCCATCTTCCCATCATCTTTCTGCCCCTGCATTGGCCTGATGTCCCACCTGCCTGCCCTTCTCTCTGCACAGGGCATCCTCTTCCCTTGCAGCCTCTCCATCCTTTTCTTTAGACATGCTTGGAGGCTGCCTCCCCAGAACAGTTAACCAGCGCTCTCACAGAACAAGGCCTTGCCTGGGCTATTCATGAGCTGGAGGCAGGCAAAGACAAGGGCTTCATTCCTTCCAGAAGCACCTGAGGATTATCCACACCAGCCCTGTGCTAGGTATTGGGGTGGACAGGAAAAACCAAACTCACAAGGTTGCCCTTAGGCAACTTATAGTCCAGTCAGAAGGTCAAGCCTTGAATTCATTCAAACAAGCAAGCAAACTACCACTTGCTAGCAAGTCAAGACAACAAATGAGAGAAAGAGAGAAAGATCACCTTGGGAAACAGACAGGCTAGCAAAGCAGTTTAAAGGCATAAGATCTGGAGTCAGATGCCAGGGTTCAGACCCTGGGTATATCAATTAAAAGAGATGTCACCTTAATTAACCTCTCTCAGGCACCGATTTCTTTACTTGTAAAATGGGGGTGGTGAGAGTACCTATCTGGGAGGATAAAATGAGATATACAGTGTTTAGCATAGTGCTTGGCATTTAGTTGGCACTTCATAAATATTAGTCATTCTCCTCATCATCATCATTAGCTAAGCAACAGAGGGGCTCCTGGGATTCCTGAGCAAGGAAGAGGTCTAGTAAAGGAAACTGTATCACTCCCTTCTTGAAACACCAAGAAATGGGGTGGGAAGAGAGACCTTAGATTCCCTGTCACTACTCTGCAGATCCCTTCAGAAAGCTATCGTCAATGCTAATGACTGACAGGACAAATTTAACCTGACCAAGGCCTCAGGAGATCCTGAGCCAACCAGGGGCCTTGAGGAGACATATTGGAACTTGAGTCCCCTCAAGCTGATCACAGTCTGGCCACAGCCCCTTTAGCCCTTACCAGTCCCTCACTCACTTCCATCAGCCTGCTAGTTGGACTTCAGGGGCCCCTGTGCCAGAAGGCCCAGGCTAGGCAGGAGGCTGGGAGGCACAGGTGGTTCTCAGAGGAGATCCCTGGGCTCCAGAAAGCATTTCCCCCACAGGCCCAACAAAGCTGGGGCTTGTTACTGGTCAAGGCGCCTTTGCCTGCTTGGGCCAAGGCCCAGACTGTGAGGCGGCCGGGGCAGGCCAGGGGACACAGAGCTGGGAGGAGCAGTGGCCGGCCCTTTTGGCACTAGCTTCCTCCTTCCCTGGGTTTCTCACTTTGCTCAATACAGCAATCCCTAGGAGGCTGGGGAAAGCTCATTTCACTACCCAGCAAATAAAGCCACAGGGAGAGGGAGAAGGATGAAAGGTGTGGGGTTTTAAAATTTGGTTTGGGAGTATTTAGTTGGTTTGAAAAAATAATAAAAGGAAGTTGTTTCTGCAATCCAATTTAATTTCAAGCCCAGGACTCAGATCATAAACAGCCAGCAGTCATCCCACAGCACTGAATACCTACGATACCTCTTCTGAGACCTGAGGTCCCAGTGGGGCCAGTATTGGTTCCAAGAGGCCTGGAAGTAAGTTTTCTATCTCCTGGCAGGAGCTGGTTAGGGATAGGGCACAAACATGGCATCAGTCAGCTCTACCACAAAACTCTGGGGCCTCAAGCTCCCTGAGTCCACACAGACCCTGCATTTCGCTAGTCATGGGTGTGTATGGCTTTCCAAATGGAGGCTTGACACCTAGTGACTGCCAGAGCCCACTTATTCCCAAGAATCATGTCCTCTTGGCCCTAGGCCTTGGCAGAGACTCCTATAATGAGAGGGGAGATTCCAATGGTGACCTTACCTTATCTGTTTCCCTCATTATTTCCAGCAATTGGTGCCCTCACCCACAGCTCATTCTTCTCTGCCAGCTACTCTGCACTTGTACAGAGTCTTGGAAGTAGGAGAGGTTTTCATACAGGAGTTTAAGGCTGGGGAAATCTCTGCTCATCTATCCCACCCAATTCCTCAAGTTTAGCTTAACTCACTCACCCTACACTCCCAACACTTACTTTGGAATAGATCTTTTCTAGTGGCATGTTTTTCTCAAGCATTTCTGAAATCAAAAACCATAAAAGCGATGGGTTTTGCGCTTTGGAAAAAAAAACAACAAACCTTTAGGATAGCAAAAAGATCATTTGACAGGAAGCTACCTTTCTTTCCAACTAAGCCACTTGGGATGGGACACATACCTTTCAGAAGAATGTAAAGAAATGACAGAAAATTGCAAACACACTTGACAGTGGTACAGATTCCTGACTCTGACTGGTGACCCACATCCCTTTAGGCTCTCATTCCTACACAGTACTGTGCTGAGTACTGGACACTGTGATAGCTGCTGAGGTGAGGTACCCTCAAGCCAAAGGTTTCTGGAGAAAGCAAATTTTTCATCACCTTCCCAATATTCTGCTTCCTCTGTGGAAAAGCCAAGGCAACCGTTAGACCCTGAGGATGACCTGTGTGGAATACGCAGGTCAGCTGCCACCAGCACAGGCCTGGGCCCTCTGCCAACTCAGTAGCTCCCGCTCTCTCTTCATGCTTAACTTCTGCATTCTCCCGTATGACCACAACCACCTATTATGACTTGCTTGATAAGCACACAACTTCTTCCGGAAAACAGCATTTCCATGTACTCTGCCACCAAGAGGATGAGAACTCACAGAGAAGGGCAGCCCCAAGGGGAAGACTGGACAAAAGATAATCTAGAAGAGAATAAAAGGACTGCAGGAAGCACAGTAATTGCAAAAACTCATTAACTAGGTCCCTAGCTTCTCTTCCATACTCCAGGGAAAATGAAACCCAGTGGCTTTAAGAATCCACATACATGCACTCATTTATGCTAAGGTATCCTTCTTGAGATGCCTCTGTCCCAGAAGAAGAAGCAACATCAACACAAAGTAATGAAGGTGAAGGGCAGAGGATTACACGTAAACTATCTCAGGAAAGGTTGTTCTTGTTTGATACAAGGGCACTCAGAGACCAAGGAACCTGCCACCCTGACACATACACACAGATGTGCAGGCTCAGAGACAGGTGCACAGATGCACATACATACAGAGCTGGGAGGAAAAGGGTACAGGACCTGTGTCTGCAGAATAAACAAACAGCACTGGCTATCTATCATTAAGATGATTTCATGATGTGTTAATTGCTTCCTCTGACCATTTCTTCTTTTCTTTGGAGAGGTCTAGAAAGTGCACAGGTGGATATTTTTCCCCCTCTTTGTGGGAAGAAAGAAGGAGAGAAGAGAAGAGGGAGATAGAAACAAGCTGCCTCCTACAAGCTACCACCTACAGGTGCTCAGTGAGCTCAAATCACCAAATTGGTCCCTATCCCCAGAAGAAAGAGATGAGGCCTCTACTAGGGATTAGGCCTACTAACCACAGGAAGACATCCTGTGTATTTGAAGTCCCAGGTACCTGGGACTTGAGCAAAGCATAAACTTGTGATAAAAGTAAAGGATAGAGAAGTGGATGTAGCTCAAGCGTTTAGCACCTGCTTCTCATGTTCGAGGTCCCAGGTTCGATCTTTGGTACCTCCTAAAAACTAAACAAACAAACGAAAAAACCAACTCTCATTGGGGAGCAGATGTAGCTCAAGTGGTTGAGCGCCTGTTTCCCATGTATGAGGTCCTGGGTTCAGTCCCCAGTACCTCCTTAAAAAAAAAAAAAAAAAAAAGGCAAAAAAGCAAAGGATAATTTGGGTGGGAAAAAGCCAAAACTCTAGACCTTTGAAGAAGTCACAACAAACATGGATTCTAATCTTCTAAGATCTATATCCCCCACTCTTGGGACCCCAGCCATGGGAAGAAACTCTCCCAAGACCAATGGTACCTTCTTTTACCTTCCCTGAGAACACTAGATAATCTGATTGATGAGACAGAACCTAGAGAAAGAGCTTCTCTGAAAAAGCAAGCTGGATCAGTTTTCTTGAGGACTGATTGAACTTCAAATATGAGCTCGAGGACAGCAGCAGCGGCAACAGGAAGAGTCAGAGCTTTAAAGACAAATTCCCCTGGCTGCTCTAGATAATCTTCCATGGACAGGACCAGGCTGCCCTTGCCGCCACGGAAGTTAACATACCTCCACCCAGGCCCAGTTCAAGGCCATGTCCACCCCGGCCCTTCCCTGGCCCAAAAGGAGAAGGCCTGCTTTTCCCTTTTGCGGCCATCGCTGAAGCAGCAGAAGCCAAAATGAATTTCAATCCCTTTGTGACTTCTGATCGGAGCAAGAATCGTAAAAGGCATTTCAATGCACCTTCCCGCATTCGGAGGAAGATTATGTCTTCCCCTCTTTCCAAGGAGCTGAGACAGAAATACAATGTTCAATCCATGCCTATCCGAAATGATAGATGAAGTTCAGGTTGTGTGAGGACACTACAAAGGTCAGCAAATTGGCAAAGTAGTCCAGGTTTACAGGAAGAAATATGTCATCTACATGAAACAGGTGCAGCAGGAGAAGGGGAATAGCACCACTGTCCATGTGGGCACTCACCCCAGCAAGGTAATTATCACCAGGCTAAAACTGGACAGAGACCGCAAAAAGATCTTCAAACGTAAAGCCAAATCTCGCCAGGTAGGAAAGGAAAAGGGCAAATATAAGGAAGAAACAATTGAAAAGACGCAGGAATAAAAGAATCTTATGTACAACTTCCATTAAAAACTGCTAAAAAGGGGGCGGATGTGGCTCAAATGGTTGGGCGTCCGTCTGCCATATGGAGGGACCTGGGTTCGATCCCCGGGACCTCCCGGTAAAATAAAAAAATATATATAGAAGGCGCATGGGCTGCCAGGCTCTGTGTGCCAGTGAGCCGCCAGGCCCCGGGAGCCATGCAGCAAGATGATGATATAACAGGAAAGAGACGTAAGGGAGAGACAAGACGAGATGCTCCGAAAGTTCTGAAAACCAGGAACCGGGGTGGCGCAGGTGGCAGAACACCTCTCTCCTACATCGGAGGTCTCCAGGATCGAATCCTGGTGAAGACTGGAGGAGGAGGATGAGAAGAGATGGCAGGAAACAGACACAGAGAATTGCCCAGCAGATGGACACAAAACAGCAAATGGGGAAGAGGGGGTTTAAAATGGAAAAGTAAATCAATAAATCTTAAAAAAAAAAAAAAATCCTAAAAAGGAAAAAAATAAAAAATAAAAAAAATAAAAAGGAGAAGGCCTGTGTATGCTTTGTCAGACCATTGTACTGCATCCAAATTCCACCATTTTGTACATTTAATACAAAAGATAAAATAATAAAATATCAGGCTCAGATCTCCCAGGAAAATCAGGTTTTCTGATCAACATCAACCTATCATTACAATTCCCTCAATATTAGTTCCAGAAGTGAGGCCCAACCCCTACTAGAGTTTTTTCCACCACCTCTTTCTTGTCAAGGAATGGGGCCTCTAAGCACACTCCCACTGGTCCATTGCTTCCTCTCTTTTACCTTACTCCATCCCTGGGCACTCCACAAATTTACCAAGAACAATTCTTGCCTTCTCCTCCATTCCGAACACAATTATAATTTTGAAAGGGAGGAGAAGAAGAAAGAAAGAAAGAAGAAGGAAGAAGAAGAAAGAAGGAAGAAGAAAGAAGAAGGAAGAAGAAGAAAAACAACAACAACAAAAAACAGCTCAGGGAAGCAGACGTGGCTCAAGCGATTGGGCTCCCACCTACCACACGGGAGGTTCATGGTTTGGTTCCCGGTGCCTCCAAAAGACAGTGATCTGGCGCAATGGGCAGGCATGGCAAGCTGACACAAGATGACGCAACAAGAGACACAAGAAGAAGAAAAAAAAAACATAATGAGAGACACAACAAAGCAGGGAGCAGAGGTTCCTGGTGCCTCCTAAAGAGGACAAGCAGGACAGCGAGCTGACGCGTCAAGATAACACAACAAGAGACACAAGAGGAAAAACATAAGAGACACAACAAAGCAGGAAACAGAAGCAGCTTAAGCGATTAGGTACCTCCTTCCCACATCGGAGGTCCCGGATTCAGTTTCTGGTACCTTCTAAACAAAGAAGATGAACAGACACAAGTGCAAAGAACAAGGGGGTGAGGAGAGATAAATAAATAAAATAAATCTTTAAAAAATACAAAAAACAAGAGGCCTACTGCATTCTTCCCCTTGTAATGAAACTTGGTAATGAAATGCCCTGCACTCCAATTAGTAAGGAATGCTCATTTTTCTCCAGTTGAACACCCCCTATAGATATATCTAATTTGCTTCCATGCTTTCTTCTCTTTCCTCCATCAAGTTTGCATTTAAAGGTGATGATCTGTTGGTGCCCTCCCAGCCGACCCTGGAGGGACAGCCTGTGGTGGGTGACAGTGCTTTCTACAATCTTGAAGCCCCAACCTGACCATCCTTGACACCACTCTCCCTCCACTGTCATATCCATACACACATGCTCTGTCTCGCTCAGGTTCTTTATGGGCAGTCCACAAAATGAAAGAGAACGGAAAGGGAAATAGTATTTAGGATAATTAAGAGAAAAGAACAGTAAAGGGAAAAAGAGAAGGTTGGGTAGAAATGTTCTCTGCAACAGAGTGATCCAAAGCAGGAGCTGTTCCTTACTGGTAATCCCCTTTGGGACTTAGGCCTCTCAAAGGCCTTGGAGCCCCAGCGTCTTTCCCTGTAGTCAGGCCTGGCAGTGTGACTGGCAACAATTTCCAAGATGGTCTGAAGGGTGCCAAAGGCGGCACAGAGGAGCCACTGTGCCTGGGGGAACCTTGGCAGGATGCCCCCACAGGGCCCCTCATCTCAGTGGCCAGTCCACATCTCTGCCTTCTGATTCACATGGAGAGTGAGGACATACCTCTTTCTAAATCCTGATTCTTCAGATGAGGGTCCCATACACCCAGCACCACAACAGATACCAGAACTATGGCCTGGCCTTCGATTGGGGTGTCATCCACAGACGTGCTCCTGGGTTTTGCTCTCCCCAGGAGTTGAGCAGGCCACATCCAAGCTGATGCTCCACAGAAGCTCCCCCTCCTCAAGTCATGCATATGTGTCTTCTCTCCCAGAAAGATACAGGGCTTGGAGAGGATGGAGACCCTCTTCCCCAGCTCCCGGCATGAGGCTGATAAAGATAGAAGATATCTTGCTCAACAGCCCTAGTGGTTCTCTACCTCGTACCTTTTTTCCTTACTGGGGAAAAGGCCTCCCATTCAGCCCCTAGTTTCTAGGGACCCTTAGCTGCTGGAGGTGAGCACTTGAGATTTCCGAGATGCTCCCCTAGACATTTTGCCTCTTTTCTATCTGGTCCTGACCCTTACCAATTGCTGGGTAGTCAACTGCAGCAGCCTAGTGCTCTCCCAGCCTCCCCCTGAGCTCCTGCAAACAAGGTCCTGCCCTGCCTCCCAAGGCTCAATATGTGCTCCTGCCAGACTCAGTCACAAGGAAGGTTTAACTCACTCCAAGCTGGCAGCCCTACATGGTAGAACTAACCGCCTCCCTCAAGGGGTGGTGGGGAGCCAAGCAAGCGTGTGCCTGAGCATCCCAAGGTGCTCTTGTTTTCTAGGCACCCCACAGTGGCCTGTGACAGACGCATGGATGGGGGAATTCTCTGTCAGCCAGAGTTGGCATCCCATCCTACCTCTCAAATCTGCCACTAGCCCCAGGGCCGAAGACCCTCCAAGAAGAAGAGGCCCTGCAAGACAAAGAATTGAGGCCCCCCAGCCTGGCTTCCCCAACCAACACAGGCCCACATTAAAATCAACACTCCGTGAACACACAAAACTGACAGGGCAGAGGGGGGAGCACACATTGGATACAAAGATCGGGCTCTCAGGAGACGCGGCCTGTTGGTCTCCCATGTTAGCTCCAAGTGACTAAGCGCAGGGTGGGAAATAACCCCACCACAGCAGTGAGAGCGACTGCCTGGGCTATGGGTTCAGCAGCCTTTTCACGGGGAAGATGCTGCAGCCTGGAAAAAAAATGCAAGCATTGTGGGAGGACCCATTAATGCATGTGCCTCTGCACATTCCTTCGAGAAGCAGGAGCACTCCAGTCCCTGAGGCCCCAGCTCTGTCCCCTAGTGATTGTACAGGCCTGGAACATGCCACCTGGTCCTTCCCCCCAGGCCCCCAGCTCTGTAAGCGGTGGGAAGGGGCCCACCAAACACCATGGTTTCATTGTGCCCCAGAAAGAAGGGACTAATTACTCGCCTACACTCTGGAGCGTCCAGGGAGAAAACAGAGGCCAGTGGGATGGGGAGGGTGGGAAAGGGTGGGGGGGAGGGGTGGCCAGGGTGAAAGAAGGGAGAGAGAAAGCCACAGGATACATTTCAAAGTTTCTCTAGCAATTTGGGAGTGGGGGAAAGAAAGCCTGGTCCTGATGTGAAATCATACAGAGGTCAGGGCTGGGTCTCCCACACTTGTGAGAAAGTGGTGAATCAGGGACGGTTTATCAAACGTTCATTTTTTTCTTTTGAAACCAGGAGGCAGCAGCTTGGACAATTCTGCAGATGTGCTTGATGAGTTAGGGACAAAAATGGCCCTTCTCTGCCCCCCTCCTCCCCTCCCTCTATAAGGGCTCCCATCGGGGGTTGCTTCTCCCTCCACTGCCTCCCAGGCCCTCCCCTCCCTTCTTCAGTGGTCAGCTGAGACCCCCACCCACTGCTTGCTTTTGTACTCTTGGCCTTTGGACATACTGACAGGGGCCTTTATGAGACCCCAATCAAGACCCCCATGTCACAGGTACCTAGTAGAGACACCAGACCTTTTCAAACAAGGGACAAGAAGGAAAATCGGCTGGCCCATTGTCTCTCTTCTGTGCTAAGTGAGATGAAAGGGGCCCGCAACCCCCTCCCCACAGCCCGCCTGCCAATCACCTCTAGTTATTAAGGTCACAATGTGTAAATTCTTTTGACCTGCACCTAATCAAAGATTCACCGGCCCTTTCAAATCCGAATGGGGAGGAGGGGAGAGATTCCCTCCCATAAATCCAGCAAACCCTCCCTCAATAAAATTTCTCTCCCTGATTCCTTCTCTGCTTCCCATCTCCACCCCCTCGCTTCTCCTCGCTCCGCCCTTCTCACCACCAGCTTCAAACACAAATGACAAGCCCCATGGAATTACTATCCCCCCCCAAAATCTGAGAAAGCTTGAAGGTTTTTATTTAATTCTCCTTAAAGAAAAGTTTTCAGACAGGCATAGTTGCCCAAGCAAGCCGAGAACCTGGGCGGCCCCTGTGGCTCTGATGCCGAATCTCTCCAAATAGCAAAGTGGTTGGTTGACTTTTTCTCTCTCCTAAATCAGCTTCTTATGCTTTGTCCTAGACACCACTATACACAGAGAAAACAACTGGGATGAATGATATTCACTCATATTACCACTTATCATCTCTAGCTCAACTCCTGACCCTCCAAATCCCATCTTTGGTTTTGTACTGAGAGAAAAAAAAAATTACTAAGCCTCAAGAAAATAATAATAACAACAACAACAACAATAATAATAGGGTAGAGCAATAGAGAATAGAACAAAAGCCAGAGGAAAGAAGCTGAGAAAAGAGCAAAACTTAGTATTTATTGTATTTTGAAAACAAAATGCTTGCAAATCTCCATGCATCAATATCAAGGCTTTACGTGTTTACCTTGCCAATTTATCTATTAATTAGAATAGAAAAGAGGCATAATAAGCAAGGCAGTGATAAATTAATTTATGTAAGCTGCCCAAAATACTCATTTGCCCACTATCTACTCTTGCTCGATGGCCCTTCTCTTCTTGGCTCCCAGCTTTGCTCCTGCCTCTCTGATTGGGCCTTCGGCCTCTGTTTCTTCTTGCCCCACTGTCTTTACTTCTCTCTTAGCTTTCCTTTAATGCTGATCCCTCAAGTTCTTTCAACTTTCCATGCTGATTGCCTTCCATCTCTTGACCCTATGTCTGAGCTCCAGGGCACCATTCCTGGCTGTCTCCAGCCATTGCTATCTGACTATCCCATCACCACTTCCCAAACAACATGTCTAAAACTGAACTCAAATCTTCCCCTCAAAACCAGGGACCCCTTCAGTCATCAGGCTCATAAAGGTACTCATCCTGGTCTCTCCCCTACACAGTCATGACCTCCTACTGATTTTTCCTACATAATTCCTTCTGAATCCTTGTCTTCTCACCATCCCTAGGAGTACAGCCTCTAACTGCTAATGAAGTGTACTCCTGGAAAGGTATCCAAATGGCCTCAATCTCTCCTCCTTCAAAGTATCCTACACTGTGTCACCATATTAATTTAATTGCTTCAACCTGGTAAAAAGCCTTCCATGGTTCCCTATTATCCTCAGATTAAAGTCCAACTGTGCTCCTGAAAGCCTTCCCAAACCAGGTCCCAAACTTCCCCTTCAGCCTCATGGCCCACCACTCCTTTATACTAATCCTCTACTCAGCCAGCCAAACATGTCCATTCTGAACCCCCCAAACCTACCTTGAGTTTCCCCATCCCTTATTATGCCTTTGCTCATACCAATCCCTTTGCCTGAAGTTTCCTTCTGCAATTAAATAGAGCCACCCTTTAAGTCCCACTTCAAATTCCATGTCGCAGGAGCAGATGTGGCTAAAGCTGTTGAGTGCCTGCCTCCCACATGGGAGGTCCCAGGTTTGGTTTGGTGCCTCCTAAAAGGAAAAGAACACACAATGAACAGGCACAGCAAGTGCAAACAATGAGGGGTTGGGAATAAATAAATAAATTAAATAAATAAATAAATAAATAAATAAATAAATAAATAAATAAATAAATAAATAAAATATTTAAAAACAAAACAAAGCCAACTCCGGGAAGCCGATGTGGCTCAGTGGCTGAGTGCCAGCTTCCCACATACAAGGTCCTGAGTTCAATCCCCAGCCCCAGTACCTCAAAAAAAAAAAAAAAAAAAAAAAAAAAATCCACGTCACTCATGGAGTTTCCTGATTTAACAAGAAAGTACTACTTTCCTCCAATTTCCTGTAGATAACCTTGACAGTAGATGGCACTCATTGTGTATATACTGGAATAAATTGTTGTTTGGGTACATGCATCATTTCCCCAACTGGTCTATAAGCTCCTGGATGGTAAAAACCATCTCTTGTGCTTCATACTTCCCATGTGACCCTGCACATAGCAGCATTCAATACAACTGTGAGACAGGGATGCAAAGATGTGTTACAAAGAAAAATGTTTGAGTTTAATATGGTCTTCTTTTTTTTAGTTCCAATATTTTAACTTACTACTTTCCCCACAAAGGTCCCATGCATAAAACCAGGTGTAATGCTGCAAAAGTAAATGTAAGGAAGGTTCTTTTTGGGGTGAAGGAAAATTTTCTAAAACTGAATTGTGGTGACAGAGAAGCTTTGAACAACCAGCAGGAACTGACAGAAACATCTCTCTCAAAGCTCCAGAGAACAGTTAAAGGACTGCTGTAATAGGGCAAGCACCGAATCAAGAAAAAGCCTACTTTTAAGCGATAGGATCTCATGGCATTCTAGCTGGTCCCTTCCCCACCCCTCTCTGGCTTTGTATGGGTCAGTTCCATGCTCCCAGAGCAGATCTCTACCTGATTCCAAAGGGAGCAGGGTGACTGTCTTGCACATACTGGTAATGTGAATGTCTGGTCCAACCTGTCTGGTGGGAACCTGAGGGGCTCACCATCCTGGACCCTGCCTGGTATGTAGAAGGCAATTCACCGAGCTCTCCTATAGAATGCTGTGGGAGAGCAGTCAAGTCATGCTACTGAAGGCAAGGGACTGCTGGCTCTGGGACATACAGCACAGTGCGGGGACCATGAAGAAAGTGTTTCCTAGGGAAGAGGGGACATTCAGAACCGTGTAAACTGGGGAATTCCTAGGGCCACACACCCATGCCTAAGACAAGAAACAAGCACAGAAAGTACCAGGGTGGTCCCTATGTTTTGGCCTGGAGCTATTTTCCAAACTTATGGATAAGCCCTGAAGGTCAGTCCTCCTGCAGATTGGGAAAGGTGGTTTGTTGTTGTTATTGTTGTTGTTGTTGTTGTTGTTGTTGTTATCTCCTGGCATTGAAGGGAAGCTTGGTCATAACACTAGCTGGATACAAGCTTAAGGAACAGATGCTTCAGAGTCTAAATTGTAGTGATAACACATTATAATATAAAAATGTCCAGATTTCAACAAAAGATTACAAAACATACAAAGAAACAGAAAGTGATGGCTCAGCAAAGGAGAAGAATAAAGTTTTATTTTTATTTTTTTATTTTTTTAAAGATTTATTTATTTATTTATTCATTTATCCCCCCCTTGCTGCTTGTGCTCGCTGGGTCAGCTAACCACGCCGTGCGGGCGGGCTTACCTTCACCAGGAGGCCCCGGGAACCGAACCTGGGGCCTCCCATATGGTAAACGGGAGCCCTACTGATTGAGCCACAGCCGCTTCCCAAGAATAAAGTTTTAGAAACCATCAATGAGAAGAACCAGACTTGGGCATAACAGACAAAGATTTTTTTTTTTAATGGTCCTAAATATGCTCAAAGGGCTAAAGGAAACCATGGACAAAGAACTAAAGGAAATCAGGCAAACAATAGATGGGCACAAAAAGAATATCAATAGAGAGATGGAAATTATGGTAAGGAACCAAACAAAGATGTAATAGAAATCAGAAATCAGAAATTCCCTAGAGGGGTTCAATAGCAGATTGGAGCTGGCAGAAGAAAGAGTCCGAGAACTTGAAGATAAGATAATTGAAATCATCCTGTCTAAGGAGGAGAAAGAAGAAAGAATGAAGAAAAATGAACAGAGCCTTAGGAACCTGTGAGACACCATCAAGTGTACCAATATATACATTGCAGAGTCCCAGAAGGAGAAAGAGCAAGGAAGGAAGGAACAAAGGAAGAAAGGGAGGGAGACAGGGAGAGAGGAAGGAAGGGAGGGAGGGAGGAAGTGAAAGAAAGAAAGAAAGAACAAAAGAACGAAAGAAAGAGGCAGAGGAAATAGTCAAAGAAATAATGGCTGAAAACTTCCCAAATTTAATCAAAGATGTGATTATACACACCTAAGATGTTCAATGAACTCCCAACAGGATAAACCCAAACAGACCCATGCCACAGCATATTATAATCAATATCAAACTGTTGAATATAATCATAATATAATCAATAATCAAACTGTTGAATACCAAAGCTAAAGAGAGAATTCTGAAAGCCACAACAGAGACGCAATATATCACATACAAGGGAGCCTCAATAAGAGGCTCAATAAGTGCTGATTTCTCATTGGAAACCATAGAGGCCAGAAGACAGTGGGATGACACATTTAAAGTGCTAAAAGTCAAAAATCGCCAACCAAGAATTTGATATCTGGCAAAACTATCTTTCAAAATTGAGGGAGAGGGAGAGATTAGGACATACCCAGATAAACAAAAGCTGGAGGAGTTCATTACCACTAGATGGATCCTACAGAAGATGTTAAAGAGAGTTCTGCAGTTTGAAAGGAAAGGACAATAGACAAGAGATCACAGCTGCATGAAGAAATAAAGATCTCCACTGAGGGTAACAACATGGGTAAATATAAATGCCAGTTCTATTGTATTTTTGGTTTGTAACTCCACTTTTTACTTCCTACAGGATCTAAAAGGCAAATGCATAAAATGTAATGATAAATCAGTGGTTTGGGACTCATAATATATAAATATGTGATCTGTGAAAAGAATTACATAAAGGTGGGGGGATGGAGGGGTATAAGGAACATAGTTGGTATATCAAAACAAAAGATATTGTTACAGATTTAGGATGTTAAATTTAAACCCCATGGTAACTACAAAGAAAATTTCAGAGAATATGCAAGCTCATAGGCTAGAAAGTAAGTACAGGTTGCTAGGGGTGGGGGCAGGAGGAATGAGAGTTAATGCATAATGGGTATATGTTTTCTGTTTGGAGAGATGAGAAAGTTTTAGTAATGGAAGGTAGTGAGGGTACCACAATATTGTGAATGTGATTAATCCCACTGCATGATTTGCTTAAAAGTGGTTGAGATGGGGAAGTTTATGTTGAATGTATGTTCCCACAATTAATTTTAAAAAGAAGAGAAAAGAAAAGAAAAAGCAACTAAAGAGACATTGACAATTAAATGCAATATGTGATCCTGGATGGGATCTAACAAGGGAGGAGAAAAGGCTCAAGGGGACATTACTGGCACATGTGAAAAAAATTGGAATATAGACTGTAAGCTTGATGTCAACATTAAATTTCTTGAACTTCATAACTGCACTTAAGGTGGTCACATAAGTGAATATACTTGTTCTTAGGAAATGTACATGGCAGTATTAAGTGTTCAAGGAGAATGATATATACAACCTATACTCCAGTGTTCAGAAAATGGAGTGATTAACAGACAAACTGACAGATAGATGGATAGGTAGATAAACAAAATGATATGGCAAATGTGGCAAAATGTTAAAATTGGTGGATCTGGGTATCGGGGGAAGTAAGGATATGTTAGCATTCTCTGTATAGGGTCTATATTATTTAGTTTGAAAGTGGTTCAAAGCAAAAAGTTAAAAAGAAAACAATTGAATTGTGGTGATGATTACACAACTCTATACATTTGTTAAAATTCACAGAATTGTACACTTATTACTTGGTGAATTTTGTGTCACAAAATTATACTTCAATAAAGATACTTAAAAAGTAAATATAGGGCCATGCAGCCTTACTTAAATGTGTTTAACTGTAGGATTTTTCCTTCAGTTGCTTGATATTGAAATAGACACTTTAAGTTAAGTTTTCTTTCCTCCCTGGCTGCCTGAAGATCACCTGCCATCATGAATGACACTGTCACTGTCCGGACCAGGAAGTTCATGACCAACAGACTACTTCAGCGGAAACAAATGGTCATCAATATCTTTCACCCTGGGAAAGCAACAGTACCTAAGACAGAAATTTGGGAAAAACTAGCCAAAATGTACAAGCCCACACCTGATGTCATCTTTGTATTTGGATTCAGAACCCATTTGGCAGTGGCAAGACAACTGCTTTGGCATGATTTATGATTCCTTGGATTACGCAAAGAAAAAGGAACCCAAACATAGACTTACAAGACATGACCTGTATGAGAAGAAAAAGACCTCAAGAAAACAGCAAAAAAACACAAGAACAGAATGAAGAAAATCAGGGGGAATGCAAAGGCCAATGTTGGTGCTGGCAAAAAGTGAGTCAAAAATTGCATAACAGGAGCAAAGATTCTTCAGTGACTCGACAGGTGACTGCACAGATTTTTCACCAAAAGATTAATAAACTACAAAAACTTTGATTAAAAAAAAAGTTATTTCTTTTTCCTAATATAAAAATCAGTTCATTATGACAAATAGTAAAAAGAAAGTAAATAGCAGAAATCCACCATAAGAAATAACCCTGGGGAATGGGTGTAGCTCAAATGGTCGAGCGCCTGTTTCCTATGTATGAGGTCCTGGGTTCAATCCCCAGGACCTCCAACAAACAAACAAATAAAAAAACCAACTCTCATTGAGGAGTAGATGTAGTTCAGTGGTTGAGCATCTGCTTCCCATGTATAAGGTCCTGGGTTCAATCCCCAGTACCTCCTAAAAAAAAAAATAATAACCCTGAAGAGACTGAAGAGATATTCAAAATAACTATCATGCTATTTGTGACCTTTTTAAATTCAGCAATATGTTATGACATCTTTTTTCATCAATAAATATACATGTCATCCCTTTAATGGTTACATAATATTCTACTGAGTGAAAGTACTATATAATATTTAACTAGACTTCTATTAATGGATATTTAGGTGTTTTTTTGTTTGTTTTTTAAGATTTATTTATTTCTCCTCCTCACCCCCCTCATTGTTTTATACTCTCTGTCTGCTCTCTGTGTGTTCTTCTGTGTCTGCTTGTCTTCTCTTTTAGGCGGCACCAGGAACTGATCCTGGGACCTTCCGGAGAGGGAGAAAGGCGCTCAATCTCTTGCGCCACCTCAGCTCCCTGGTCTGCTGTGTCTCTTATTGTCTCTCCTAGGTGTCTCTTTTTGTTGCGTGATTTTTCTGGGCCAACTCTCCATGTGAGCCAGCACTCAGCACGGACCAGCACTCCACGTGGGCCAGCTCCCCACATGGACCAGCTCCCCACGTGGACCAGCTCCCCACGCGGACCAGCTTGCCTTTCTCCAGGAGGCCCCAGGAATCAAACCCTGGACTTCCGATATGGTAGATGGGAGCCCAATCGCTTGAGCCACATCCGTTTCCCTATTTAGGTGTTTTTAATGTAAGCCTTTATACATACATATTGCATTCTTGTTAGATTATTACCTTAGTATAAATTCCTAGAAGTAGAATTTATGTGTTAAAAAGTATTCACAGGAAGTAGATGTGGCTCCTCTAAAGAGGACGGGCAGTTGCGGCGAGCTGATGCGACAAGATGACGCAACAAGAGACACAAGAGGAAAAACATAACAAGAGACACAACAAAGCAGGGAATGGGGGTGGCTTAAGCGATTAGGTGCCTCCCTTCCACATCAGAGGTCCCGAGTTTGGTTCCCTGTGCCTCCTAAAGAAACAAAGAAGATGAACAGACACAGCAAGTGCAAACAATGAAGGGGTGGGGAGAGATAAATAAATAAAATAAATATTTAAAAATAAAAATTATTCACATTTTGCAGCGTGGGTATAGCTCAGTGGTTGAGTGCCTGCTTCGCATGTATGAGGTTCCAGGTTCAATCCCTGGTACTTCCTAAAATTAAAAAATTTTTTAAAAAGCAGAGTGTGTGTAGCTCAGTGGTTAAGTGCCCGCTTCACATATATGAGGTCCCAAATTCAATCCCCGGTAACTCCTAAAAAAAAAAAAGAATTCACATTTTTATTTTGATACTCATTGTCAAACTAATGCAATTTTAAAACTAACTTTTCGTCCTAGTCTTTTTTTTTTTCAATCTTAATTTTTTTTTAGGAGGTACAGGGGATTGAACCCAGGACCTTGCATGGGAAACAGGTGCTCAATTACTGAGCTACATCCACTCCTTATTCTTGGGCCTGCCCTTACCAGCCTGTAAAGAAGGATTTTCCTGGCCACAGTCTTCTAACAAATGTAAGAATTTCTTGAATAATCTGTATTTTTTTCTGTTAATTTTTATGGGTACTGGTGAGAGTCAAACCAGAAGAGAAAGTAGAGTACTTTGAACACATTATCCAAATGAATCCTTCTTCTCTGACAAACGTTGCAAATCTCACCTCATACCCAGCTGACCCTTCTCTTGGTTCACTTACCAGAGAACCCCACTCCAATCACTTACTTTGTCTCCTCCCATTTCAGGCACAGGAGGGAAAAGGCCCAGGCTTGACCAAGACAGCTAACACTACAGATGCAATAAGGCAGAAAAGAACAGGAGAAAGAGAAACATTCTAAAAGAGGAGAGCCCTCCAGAGAAACAGAGACAGTGGGCCCCGTGTTCTAAGCTGGACTCTCTCTGTCGCCCCTAAAAGCTATGGCACAGTGAGTCCAGGGGTGAGGGGCATGTGCCGAGTGATGGCTTTGATGAAATCTGAACAGCATCCTGTTGGGAAACTGGGCTCCTGAGATTTCAGTTTTGACCAAGCACTACAAAACTGACACAGGTCAAAACTCGAGTTAAACTTTCTTTTAAAATTCCCTAATCAATGAAGGGTGGGAAGGACACTCACGGTGGCTATAGACAGAAAAGGGTGTGTTTTACTTTTCCCCACACGTCAGCTTTTCCTTCCCTAACTGTTCACCTAATGAATGTGCAAGAAAACACACAAAGGAGGCAAAAAAGTTCCCACAGTTACACAGTGGCCTCTACTACTGGGACATATTTGTAATTGAAAAGCTTTCCCTTCACACTGCCTTCTGGCCTCTCTTAGTGTCTTTCTATCTAGCTCTGCTCCTGGAAAGAAGCCAGTCTGAAGCTTCTCAACTGATCACTTGATATGCCAGAATAATGGAAGAAATGGTCCCCTTTGCCTATCCCCACCTCCAGCATCACCAAAGCATCCAGAGAGAGACAGCATAGACGTAAATGCCCCTAGCCTGGCAGCAGAAAGTTGTACCTCTCCAGATGGGGCAGATGAAGTGAGGGAAATCAAGAGAGGAAAAAGGCCTGATGGTCTCACATTCTACTTCACAAAGCCAATCCCCGGATGTTAAGATTCATGAGAGCATAGATGAAGATCCTTGGCTTTAATGCCTTCTCAGAGGAGGCAAGCCTCTGCCTTTTGAGATACATGCCCTTCAGCCTGCATGTAGAGGTTCTAGCCCGCAAGACCAGTGTGTATATTTTCTAAGGTGTACCCAATTTAGATGGAGCTGCTGTTTTCCAGCCCGCTATGAAAATCAAGATGCTATCCCATGACCACTATGGTCATTGTTCTGGAAGTTGGATTACAGCTTTCCTGCTGGAAGGAGCAGAGGAGGAGTCAGCAACGCAGGCTGGGCTGGGTCAGAGGCAAATCTGAACACAAGTACATAGAGAAGGTGGGGATCACAGCAAAATATGGTTTAAAATGATTTTAATCTCCTAAAAGGTTCTGTCTCATTGCTTGAAATTCTCCTCTGCAATTTAAGACCCTGCTAAAGGTTTTGGATATTATCACATCCCAACTGGCACCCCACTTGTCTCCCTCTACACATTTTTGTGCTACATTCATGTTTTTAATGTGCCTTGCAGGCTAAGAAAGAGGAAAGCTTCTGCAGAAAGCAATTTTCAAATATCTGCAGGAGCTCTTGGACTAATATTTCTTTTGCAATTACCATGGCTTCTTCATGCACATGCTCCCTTCCCTCCTCCCTCCATCCTTCTGTCCCTAGCCAGCAACTTCTGCCTGAGCCAAGCCTATCTGACAGGACACTAAAGACCTTGTCACAAACTCCCCTTATAAAAATGTCCTGGCCAGCAGGAGGAGCAAAAACAAGTTGGGTAAAAGGGCACCCAGAGACACAGGGATATAATCTGCAACACACAAGCACATAACTCTTACGCAAGATAGGAGATAAAGACCCTGCCCCCAAAAGCATAGAATCCAAAACTTCTAAAGAGTCAGTCCTGTTCAAGAAATTGTTAGGGAGGCACAGAGATAAACAGATGTCCAATTCACAGAGCCAGAGATCTTTTAGTACTGGTCTAAGAAACAGCCAAATACATTCATTGATTTGCTGAAGCATATGCATCCTTTATTGTTCTCAGGCATAGAAACTCTAAGCACAGCAAAATTCAGAATCAACATAAATCTTTGTAATTCAAAGCATTTTTACAGCCAGTTTCCCACATCCATGGTGTCTACATATTCTACTCCTAGTGGCATACATCGATGTCCGTTCTCTTTCTTTGCTGGTATAAGTAAAGTGTCACAACTCTTGGGTCCCAATAATGAAACTCACTGAGACTCATGTGACAGGGAAACTGTCATGGGCAGCAGAATTCTTGTTCTTGGGTCTTAAGGCCATAACCAAGTAAAGCCACATGTGTCCGTTCTGAACTCAGAGAAGGGGAAAAATGCACGTGGCACTGTGGATTGCCCACCTGGAGGGCCTAGGGACCAAGGATTCTGGTAGATGGAAAGGAGAAGGGGAGCATACTTTCAGAAAATTTGGTTTAGAGTGAAGAGAAAAACAAGAAATTTAAAATTTGACTCCAAACTGAAACACTGAAATCTGATCTGAGAGCCAGGAGGATGGGGTGATCCTTCTACCTCTGACCTCGCACACACACACACACACACACACATTATGCTACGGATCCAGGCACCCCTTATCATTGCCTTTTTCTCTTTGACCCAGTACAAACACTATTCCACCTCCCAGTCTACTGCTAAGAGTTAGTTCCAATGGCTCAAGAAACTAAAAGCACAGACATTTCATGAAGATCCCTCTTTTGCCTGATCTGAGTGTACAGCTAACAGGTGGGAAAATCTTAAATATATGACTATTATCATGACAGGGCCACTGGAACGGATCAGTGCTATCAGTCAGACAGGGCTAGAAGTTTCCGCCCCACCTTCAGGTTCCTCTTTAGCCTTGACAGATCAAACCCCAAGCCGAAGCAGGCCACAGAGATCAGTTCAGTCTCCGAGCCAAAGGTCTTCACAGTGAGGGACCAAAGCTGCCCTGGCTGGATCTCTGCCGGCCCATGCCCCAGATTAATCACCACCAGGAGGGGCCTGAACACCAGCCTGCAATCTGAGCCCAAGCAGCACCTGCACAGGGCTCACCCCGGCACCTCCTCCACTCCCCTTGGGCGGGACCCCAGGGTTTGAGGGTGTCCACCTGTTGACTAAGTTACCTGGAATAGGAGGGCAAGTGTCTCAGCCACCTTCAGCCCTGCAAATAGGTCAAGGATGGTTTGAGTGGCTTAGTGAAGGAAGGAGATGTGCAGTGACTCAGGCAGTACAGTCAAGGCTCCAAGAGAAAGAAAATTTTCATTGTCTGAACAGAGAGACATGCCCCAGTGCCCCTCTCATCACTGTCTAGAGAGGAAATCTAGCTACAGACCAGCAGTGGGGGAACCAAACCCTTAGAGGTTATGAGCTAATGAGATGCTTCGTGTTTGTTACACATTTTTGTCATCTATAGATAAGCAGGATGATGATGGGAAGGAGAGAAGCCTTTCAAAACACCCCCAAATGCTGCCAGATGTTCCCATGTGAAAGTAAGCTTAGAAACAAATTCATTCTGTGAAGGTCTAGGGACTTACTGTGAATACCAAGATCTGGAGAACAGTTTCCCCAACTGATCGCCTAAATCAGTAAGCTTTCTCAAATACGTGTACACTCAGAATTAGTGACATGGGAGCTAGGGCATGCATATGGTTGTATAAGTGTGCTGAGGTACACCGGATCTGTCTGTGCAGATTGCCTTTTTAGGACCAAAGGACCCTATTAGATTGCAAATTCTTCTCAGATGGTAATCCTTTTAATTTGTTTCTCCAAATCTGAATAGGTAAGGGGAAGTATTCAAAAGGAAGAAAATAGCATGAAGATCTGTATCTTAAAACGATCTGTCCTCAACTCTAATTCATGATATAAGGAGAAATCACTCAGGTGGGTGGCACCCTTTCCCACCTGCCTCCTGGCCCTGGGGAAGGAAGGGCAGGGAGGGTGGGGAAGGTCGGAGTCAGATTGAAGCCTGTGTCCCTTGAAGAGGAGAAAAAAGCACAGGGCAGACAAGAGGAGAAAGAGCTCCTACACGCGGCACCTTCATTTGAGGAGTAACACCCACATCCTGACTGTTACATCTTGTACATCCAAAGCTCCATCTCCAGGAATTCTCTTTGAACCTCCGCTGCAACCCAGAGTTAGGGACAGAGCAGTGGCTACAATTACACACTAGCTTGGGGAGGGGCACTGCATGTGACAGGCCATGAAAGGTCCCTGCCTATAAAACATACGGGAAAACAAACCCTTAATTTAAATGTTAATGAAAGTGCTGTGGAGACATCAGAGGCTCCCCGGCTGCTCAGAGAACAGCTACACCAGCCACAAAATTTATGGCTCCCCTTCACCCGCCTTACTCTCTGCCTCATCACCCACTGAAGTTTAAAGAGTAGAAAAAAAAAAAAAAAGAATTTTAACATTAACTCCATGCTTCCACCTTGGGATGTGATTGCTAAATTATCTGTTGGCAGAACAGCGATCAAAGGCAGAAAAACAGAGGCGCATTGCACACACAATCCAGAAAAAGTCAGCAGTAGCTAAGCAGGAAAATTATCTTCTCTCTTCCTGATGAGGGAAGTGTAGAAGAACCAGTGGTGCAAGTGGGGACTGGAGCCGGAGGCACAGACAGTGGGAAGAAGAGGAGGAGGAAAACTCTGATCCCTCCAATATGCTCCCACAGTCCTCTGTATTCCCCCATCTAAGAACGTGGCACACTGTGTGGTAATGACCCATTTACTCATCTGCCTCTCCCATCAGACCAGCTCACTGTTGCTTCCCAGTGTCAAGCACATACTAATACATAAGTATCTGGAGAGAGAAAAAGATTGGGGGAGAGAGGGAGGGCAGGAGAGGGGGAGAAATGGAGGCAGACAGAGAGAAAGAGGGAAGAGAGAGACAGAGACAGAGATCCAGACAGAATTTAAACACCGAGAGAGAGATGGAAATGTATCCCTTGAGTCGGGGCAGTGCCTCGATGCACCGACTCTGCCTCCCCAGACACTCCTGCAGCCTCTGTTCCTCCTTGTAGTGTTTAACTTAAGTCAGCTCTTGACAACTCAGACAGAGTTGCAGTTGCTCCCACAAATGAGTTCTGGGCCAGCCAGGTCTGGGAGGGTTGTTGGCCTCAGGCTGGCAGCTCAGCACATGTGCCTCTCTGTGCCCATCCTGCCCCCAGGGAATGACAGAAATCCAGGGTCTTGAGGAAATGAAGCCCACCCCTATGGCATTTGGTCCTTGCTACTGATGGATACAACCACCTGAGAGGCCTGGCTTAACACGGGCAATGAACTCTAGGGTAGAGGGCACTGCGCTGAGATCTAGCAGGACCCGACTCCAACTCAACTGTACCCCCACACAGATCCCTTTCCAATTTGGGGTCATTTCAGGCTGGAGCAGTAGGCCTATCTAGCATTACCCAGAAATTCCTTCTTTCTCCCTCCAGCCACAGCAGCCCCTGCACCCTGGGACCCCCATGGTATCTTTGTGCCTCTGACTCTTTCATTCAGGGGCACCATGTGCAGGAAGCTCCCTCCTATGAGCTCTGTGGCCTGATGAAGGGGGACATTGAGCCACTCCTTGCCTAGCTCTTCTGGTCTCCTTTCCCTGGACAGGCCCCAGAGGAGGAATACCCTCTGCCCCTGACCCTGGCGAGGAAGAGCAGAGAGATCCCCAAATCAGCCATGGTCCAAGCCATCAGGAGAACCAGCTACAACATGAACCATTACAAAGTCACCCATCAGAGTCTTTCCTCTGGTCATGAAAGTTAGGGATCCCTTACAAGACCTAGCTCCCCATCACCAACCAGAAGTAAGAATCAGAGGTACAGTGTTTACTTTTGATTCTTCTTTCCCTAGAAGCATTGACTGAGGGACAAAGAATTGCTGAGCCACTAGAAGCCAAAAGAATCCAAATTGAAAGTTGGCAGCCTCTTTTTCCAATCTTTCAAACCTCCCTGTCAGAAAACTCCAGATGCAATTACCTTTCACTAAAGAAAGATGTATTTCAACAGGCTGGCAAATATGCATCAACCACACACAAAACACACAGTAAACCCTGTAGCCACTGAGAACAAATACCCTGCTCTGCCCAGAAACCCACTCAGTTACTGAGCAGTACACAGTGATTGCTTTCCTTTCCAGACTGTCCTTCACCTCTGGGAGAAATGAAGCAAGAAGGGGCAGCTCCTCCATCAAAAACCCCCAGAGGCCGCAACTCACTTTACAAATTTGAATCGGTACATTTCATGCAGACTTGGACTATTCCCCCCCAAAACAAACAGGCTACCACAGTGAGCAAAGTTACACAAAATTATATTGTATATTTACTAACACAGCTCAGTCAAGATTCTACACCTATACCACTCATATATCTCCCTAATGACAGAAGCAAGAGAGAAGGAATTAAAACCCAAGTGTCCTGGGAAGCCTCCCTGACCACATTCACTCACACTATAGCAAGTGTTATTCAGAGATGGGGAAAGGATTCGGCGGAGGAGCTCCTTTTGCTTGAAGAGAAATAAATACCGTATCTACAGAGGAAGATGGAGCTATGGGCTCCTCTCCCTTCTCCTCTCAGGCAAACAGGACAGGTGGGTCTACAGATTCATTTCATCCCCAGGGCTGCCACTATTGGCTTGGTGGGGGTCCTGCAAACTCAATATCCGTGTGCATTCACACTCCTGGAATGCTGTAAGCATGCACAGCTACATGAGTAAGCCTAGGCTTCCAACACATACTGCCTTCCCTTACCCCTCCTATCTCACTTCTGGCCCCGGCAAAGCCTTTCAAGGCTTACTTGCTGTCCAAGATGCTGGTGAATAAGGCACAGCAATAACCCGGAGGCCTACCCAACCTCATGGGCTGTCCCTCAGCACCACAGGGCATGGCAGTAAGCTGGAGACCTGGGCACAACTGCTGCCTCTTCTGCCCCATCCCACCACAAGGCCCAGCAGGGATCTTTCCTGGACCTCAGTTTCTTCCTGTGCCAGGAGGGAAATTACACTCCCCTCCCTCCAACCAGAGACAGCCTAGTTCAAGGCTCTTATAGCCTGGCAACCATTACTGTTATGTACCCATCTTATCCCCACCGCTGAATAAGATACTTGGGTGAGCTGGCACATGGTTAGCATTCAGTAAACAGAGAAAGTGAGGAGAAAAGGGAGTGAGAAAGGAAGAGTTGGTAAGTAGGAGCAAATGAAGTTGAGTCTTTATAAGTTGTGTATTTCCTCACTCTTGAGTACTTACCAACTTTATTTAGCTGGAAGTTTTAAATGGCAATAAAAAAATTACACATTTTTTTAAAGAATCTGTTTTTCTGTGTTATTCATGGGAAAGTCCTCAGAATTCAGCGTGACCTCAGGAGGTTGTATCTCTGAGACCAGTTGGGCTGAATGTATTCCTGCCCCCCAATTACACTGAGACATGTGCCCTTACACCCCAGGCATGGCTCCAGGAGCTCACTCCTGTCCCATCTCAACCTTTCCTTCCTTCCTTCACTCATCAAAGAGCTCCAGGCTGGACTTCTTCTGCAGGAAGGGGGCTTTATCTATAAGTCATGAATCTCAAAACAAAACAAAACAAAACAAAAAAAAAAACCGAATTATTGGTGTTGGGACAAAAAAGATGGTAAGAGGGTACAAAGGAGGTAGAAGATAGGGTCTTTGCCTGCCTCCTTCCTGTCAGCCTACCGGTTTTCATTCTGTGCTTTGGGGGTACCCAAAATGGTTCTAAGCACATAACTGGGGCTAAATATCATCTTCAATGACTGCTTACCAATCAAGAATGCAGGTCATGGAAGGAAGGAAAGTGGGCATGGGAACACAAGACAGAATACCTGCTTTCTCTCAGTTATCAGCACCTCAAATTAAGCCTAGCACTTAGGGTTTCATGTATCATCATATAACAAGTGCCTGCGTGTGCAAGAAAACAAGGTAGAAAAGCCCCAGCATCAAAAATAAATTAGATGAATACATCTGACAAATTATTTCAAATAGAAGAAAGAGATTAATTGAGAAAGGAGATGTGCAAGGTTTCCTGTCCAGGTTCCTTCTAACTATGTAACGGAGCAGCAAGAGGATGAGAAGTTTGTCAGGTAAACCAGGAGAACCTGACCTAGAACTGAATACAGAGGGAGTGCTGTTAAAACATACTGGCTGACTGACTGATCAAATGAAATGCAGCTGGACAATCTCACTGGCAACTAAGCCTTCCTCGCCAAAAGGCCCATTGAGGATGGGAAGCACTGTTATCCCCTAGAGGACAGCAGCTGCCCACATCCCCTCACATTCTTCATCAGGGGTTCAAGAGCACACACATCAGCAACACTGACAACCAAACACACCAGGGAAAGTGGCAAGAGGGCAGGAACACTAAAGGGGGAAGGAGGGGCAATAGGATTTCAAACTGAGTCCCCACAAAAAGAAGACTGCAAAAGAGCAGTGAAACCCCCTAATAAATGTTAGCTGCTAGGAGGAGGAGGAGGAGGAGGAGTAATAGTAGTAGTAGTAATAGCAGTAGCAGTTGCAGCAACAGTAGTAGTAATTTAGAAAGCTAGGTCCCTCCCCAAAGTCAGTCTCCAAGTAGCCATAAAAACTAAACTCTGTTTATTGTGATCTAAAATGCATCTTAATGGTGAGGGCAGACTTTGTCCTCAACCTCTCTTATTTACACCATCTTCAGCAGTTGCTGTGTTCAAAACAGTTAAAAGGTAGCAGAACACATTCCAGAGGAAGTGGGTGGGGTAGAGGAACACCGGGGTGGGGGGTGGGGGTAGGAGCCTACCTAAGCTCTTCGGCCCAAATCCCTGTGCAGGAAGCAGAGACCATCCCCAGCCCTCAAGAGCTCCGCTCTACCACCTAATGCCTCTTCCACCAGTCTCCTGAAGCTCGCAGAAGTCCATAGGTAACCACTGAGACAGTCACCAGCACACCTATCACCTCCCTCAGGCTGTCTCATTATCCTTAAATCCTTACACATATCCCAAGCCTGGCTAATTGGCTTTAAAAAGAACAGCAGTAGGAAGAAACAGAAGAGGAGAAAAAGCTCCATGGCTCCATTTTCCACCCTCCACTCCCACACACTTAGGCCTCTCCACTCCCGGCTGGTCTTTCCTTCTCTCTTTCCTAGGATTGCCAGAATGATTTGTTCAGAACAGCGACAGGTTTATAGGTTAGCCGACACCTCCGCTCTGTGGAATTTTAATTAACTTCTCCCATCGTCAATATGCTAAGGAACGGGGTCTCCATTCTCTGGGGTCAGCAATGTGTTTCAGGTCCTGCTATATCAGCCGTCAAATTGAAGAATTAATGACGTGGCTAATCGGCTCTAATTCTTTAGGAAGAAAAAAATCTGAAAGGGAGTTATAGAAGGGAGCATGAGGAGGGGTGCAGGCTCCATAGGGTAAGGAAAAGGAGGCTGAAAGGGGCTAAGCCAGGGAGGGGGTGGGGATCGACTCTCTCATAAAACAAGTGACTGACTTAAACCCAGTGTTGGAGGGTGGCAGCCCTAGAGCTTTCTCATTTATCACTTGGGTGGGGAGGTAGGGTAAAGGAAGTGGGGGAAGACCCTAGGTAAACACTGTTACAAAACAGGTGCAAGAGAGTGAGTATAAGTGCCTGGTGGGGAGGAGAGAGGCCCTACCTTGTTCAAGATCGCCTAGAAAGCAGAAGCCAGGATGCAAAGCTCACTGGTTCAAAAGTAAAGTTAGAGAAATGCCAGTCAGGGTAAAGGGTAAAGCCATCATCAAAAATGTGGCACTTCTGTTACAATTGTCATTGAATCTGCTTCTCTACACATCCATGTCCTTGAATAAGCACTCAACTGGATACAGGCCTCAAGCCTCTCCTGATGGCTCAACTCTGTACAGAACACCCTAGAGGACATTTCCCAAGGGAGAACAAACCAGAAATGTGAGTTGTGAGAACAGCTTGGTTGGTGACGTCACTCCCAGAGCTGCTGAGAGGCCTCTCCTTTGGAAACAACCAAAAGAGACACCCCTGGCAACAGCTGGACTCTTAATTACAGTCTAACATAGTACCTTTTCCTTAACATTCCTGGGGTTAGATGCTTAGAAAATTGGCTCCTGGGAGGTTATCTCAACCCCATGAATATTTGAAGTGACCAGCAGACTTCAAGTCTCTGGAGGATTTTCAAAATCTCCAAGAGAGTGGCTCAAAGCAACCTACAAGGTACAGGGGGAAGATTAGTTGTAGCCCACCTGATTGAGTAAAATAAAAGTATTAGTTATATGGGACAAAACCATATCCAAAAATGTCTCCCTTACCCCCCTTACCTGAGTAATGGGCTGACAGCAATGGACCAGACTCGGTCTTCAGTCTGGACGGTATGTAAGCACTGCCCCAGCCGACCAGAGGCCAAAGGCCAAACCTGCAAACAGGAGAGGAGGTGCTGTCATTGGCACTGCCTGGGCTGGAGAGGGGAGAGGAGAGAGGCACCAGATGGGGTGACAACTGTCTCTGGGGTGGGTGGGGGGGAGATGAGGAAATGGAGAATCCTTTCTGTTCTGTATGCACAGAGCTCAGGGTATCAGCAGAGGGGTCTCTCCAGCTTCTGGCTCACCTACCACCCAGAAAGACCCTGGTTCCCAGTCCTAAACCACTCTTTTTTTACTTCTACCCAATAGCCCTTACTGACCAGCCAATTTCATACCAGGAAATTAGAAGTTTCACATTCCTCAGCCAAGGCCTAACTGAGAAGTAGGTGAATCAAGCTTGCCACTCTCAGCAAACTCCCCACCTCTATGGATTTTCTTTTTGCCATCACTCACCAACATTTTATTTTGGGGAGGTAGAGAGAGGGAGGAAGATCAAGGGGTGGCATGGGAGGACAGAGATTGAATTAGAGAGGAGTAAGAAAGAAAGATGCAAGGGAAGGAAAGAATGGGAGGAGAAGAAGAAAGATTTCAAAGTAGGAAGGTGGTATATTGTTGTTTGTTTGTTGATAATTCCCAGGATCCAATGCTATTCATGTCAGCAGGGAATTTAGCACCTAATGTCACAAAAAGGAGAAAAGCTGAACTCTTTTAAGCTTCCCTATCTCCTACAGGTTAAAAATATTGCTTGAAGCACATTATCTGGTCCCTATCAGTCAGGAATGTACATTAGCAGCCACTCTGGGCTTAACTCTAATCAACACTCACAGAGCCCTCTCAGCAGTCAGTGCATTTAGAGGTCTCCCATTAAGCACAGGGCTCCCTCTCACCTCGTCCTATCCCAGACCACATACATAAGCCTCTAACCAAACAGAAAGAAAGCCTCAAATGTACAGTTATCCCCAGAAAGCAGCAAGGAGGGATCCCAAGGCGGCCGATGGATCAACAACCTCTCAAGATCCCTGCAGTGCTATAAGGGGAACACGCAGAGCTCAGCCAGGACCTTAGATGGAAGAACTTTAAGGAAACACTCCTTGGATTTAAGGAGTAGGTGAAGCGTGGGGGTGGTCCTGCCTTCTTAGGATCACATGATATCTCTTCCCTTTAAAAGGAGAAAGTGTCTCTTTGAGTCTGTGTGTATGAGCAAGGAAGGAGAAGGTGGTTGTGTGAGTTACTTTTCCCAGCACAGGGAAAAGAAAATCAATTGAACAAGATCCTGAACGAGGAGGGCAAAAAACAAAGATAAATACCACAACTTTCCTGGAGTGTGATGTCTCTGGCTACTCTTCTGGGTCTATAGTCGGTCCACTTTGGTAGTGACTAGATGCACTTCTAATGTTCTCTTTTAGGCAGCCCCAGCTTGGAGTTTGGCCTTTTTCTTGATGTAAACACCTTAGAGCCAGAACTTGCTTGGGGCTGTGGGGGGTGGGGGCTACAGGAGACACTAAGGACTCTGATTACAAAATCAATGAGGGAAGCCTAGGCCTGAATTCACTAGTGCCCTCCATAGAAAGGGCCGGTGAACCCCAGGATTCTGAAAGCAGGCTGCCAATTCTGAGCATGATCTCAGGAAAGTGACCCTCCTGGCCTGCCCCAGCAGCATGCCATCCAGCAGAAACATAATATTATGGTGCCTGACAACAATAATGCTGATCACATCTTTACCCTCAACAGTCAAATCCAAAACAAGCTCATCCCTACCAAAGACATAACTCAGTGGGAGTGAACATTTATATGGCCCTTTAAAAAAGCAGATTGGTGATGTGGATCAAGACCTTTAAAATGACCAAAGCCTTTGACTCAGTAATTCTATTGCTCAGACTCTATCCTAAGAAAATAATCCTAAAACACAAAAAAAATCTAAATGCTAAAAATATTTCCTGCAGTCCTGCTGTTGCAGAAAGAGCATACATGGGCTTTGAAATTAAACAAATCTGGGTGTGAAACCTAGCTTTATTTATGACCTTTGACCTTAGGGATATTTCATAAAGTCTTAGCTTCAGTGTCCTCATTTGTAAAATGGGAAATAATACCTATCTTGCAGGATTGTAGTGTGGAAAAGCACCTAGCACAGTAGCACAGTATTTGATAAATATCAGGCATTCAATAATGGTATTTCTTATTACTATAAGAAAAAACTGGTTACAAACATCCACCAATAGGAAAAATGGTAAAGAAATTATGCTGAAGTCATTAAAGATGACACTTCCAAATAATATGTAATAATAATGGAAAACTTTATAAAATAAAATAGATACAGTAGGGTATATTGGGTATCCAGAGTACATTACGAGCACAATTATGTGGAGGGAAAATTATCCTATAGGACAACATGAGAAAATAAATAAATATAAAGTGTTTAGCACAGTCCCTGGTAACATTCTTTACTGTTACAAAACAAAAAAAGCAAATCTAAACATTGAAAAATGACTAAAAGAAGAAAAACAAGCCAGTGCAAATGCTCCCTCCTTCATAAAGTGCCCCCTTCCAAGCCAGACATGAGCTCTCTACCCTCTGAACTCTCCGGCCCTTTCCTTTGAGCCTTGCTACTTCATAGTCCTGGCCACTTAGGATCAGCTTCATAGCCAGCTACACACCTCTCAGCTCCCCTTAAGGATGGAAGCCATATCTTCCCCACGTTTGAAGTGCCCAGCTTTGGGCACATATATAGTAAGCCCTCATAAGAATGAATGAAAAAATAAAGGAATAAAGTAGGGATGAAGGAATGGTCAGAACCAGCATAGGCCCATCAAGAACATAAGTTACCATGTGGTCACATTTCAGCAACTCTGCTAAAACCCAAAGAGACAACCCAAGCTAAGTCACAATAAATCTGAAACCAGGGAAGCGGATGTGGCTCAAGTGATTGGGCTCCCATCTATCATATGGGAGGCCCCGGGTTCGATTTCCGAGGCCTCCTTGTGAAGGCAAGCTGGCCCGTGTCGCGGAAAGCTGACAGGCCGCGCCGCAGAGAGTTGGCGCAGCAAGATGTCGCAACAAAAGAGAGACACAGAGGAGAGACAGTGAAAGATGCAGCAGACCCAGGGAGATGAGGTGGCTCAAGCAATTGAGTGCCTCTCTCCCACACTGAAGGTCCCGGGATCGGTTCCTGGTGCCTCCTAAAGAGAAAGACGAGAAGAAAAAGATTAGCAGACATGGAAAGAACACACAATGTATGGACACAGAGAGCAGATAGGGAACGTAAAAAAAAAAAAAAAAAAAAAAAAAAAAACTTGGAGGGGGGTAGAAAAAGGGAAAAAAATAAAGTACATTGACTAAGGTATTAAAAAATAAAATCTGAAATCAGGGATGGGGGAAAAGGAAGGAAGAGAGCTCCCTGAGCAGCCCCCAGCTCAGAAGTCTTGCAGTGAGAATTTTTTGGTTCCTTCGCCCCTCTTTCCTAAAACATGGGATATATTTGGGGAACTCCCAAAAAAGAAAGGTTTATAGATGTTTACAGGCAAACATGACTATAAGTTCTTAGTGTTCGATACTTACAGAAGCAGCTGTAGAATTGCAGATGCCACTGAAAACAAATGGAGAGTCAATTATAAAAGACTAACTGGGGAAGAAAAAAAAAGACTAACGGCAAGTAATTTGGAAATAGCCAGAATGAAGGCAGTTGGATGCAAAAGCCACAAGAGAAAGGAGAGGAACCCAAGCAACCTCCAGAAAGCCAGAAAAGATGGGCTGGCCAGAAGGCCACTGGGGGAACACCCAAACGGCTGACCAGCTTTCAGGAGTTGAAGAAGAATCAGAGAAGAAAGTTCTTTCACTTAACCTGAAAGAAACCCTCAAAAGGAAGAGGGTAAATGGCAGTGACAGAATTTTATAACTAGGAAGTATCTATTTTCATGTTTAAAAAAATCTAAGCCACTAAATAGGGCTGAGTCAGTACTTAAAACATGAAACTAACCCAACATCCCAAATAAAATTGCTATTATTCCTCAACTATAAGTAGGCCACCATAGAGCTTTTTCATACTCCTCCGGGAGCCAGACCACAGAGAACAGGAGAGAAGGAAAAGATGTCACTAAAAAGAAGGAACCAGGGAGAGCCTGAAGCCATGAGAGGGAGATGTCAGAAGGAGGTAGGAAGAGCTAGGTCACATAAGCCACAAAAGGTTTCTGTGCAAATTGACTTTTAAACAGTACATCAAGTTAAGGCCAGTACCTTTGCAAGGAATGGTACAAAGGCAGTGACCAATCAGAAACCTGAATTTAAGTACTAGGTGAGGAAACGGGAAGTAGGTGATAGGAAGTTGAATTTCCATGTTGGTTCAAAAGATTTGCTAGATTTTTCTCAGGCTTCCTGTGCTGATGTGTATGCCTCGGACAGAAAACAAAGTGTAAGGGGGGAAAAGCAAAGAGAAGAGAAACGTCCATAATTAGAAAAGAACATCCTTAGGCCTTCTTTTTATATAAACTAGCAACATTTTTACCTGAAGGAGTCATCACCAGACAGTACATGGAGTAAGAAAAGTTACTGAGTAAAGACTGCAGCTTCCCTCTCTCCAGTTTTCTCCCTATGTGCCTTACAGCCCATTTTCTGACACTGACAAGCATTTTGCTCCTTCCTGTTAGCATCATGGAGCCTCCAGATACTGGGGAGAGAGATAAGCAAGATACCATTGGGCCTTCTGTACCATCAACTGAATTGTCAGCAAAATCCCCACAAACAGTCCCAATGGACCAGGCACGCAGAGGTCCTGTCTAGGGCTGCAGAGCACAGAGACAGAGAAAGAATGTCTTCTCTGTTTCATGGATAGGAGCCTATTTGACCCAGATGTGGATGAGCTGAGTTCATAAAGCAAGGGTCATACTACTTATCAGCCTCATTCTTTCATGCTTTGGTGGACGTCTGACTGTAGACAAGGCAATTTGGCAATGACGCAACAAACAATGCCGTTCTGTAATCGTCTTTCTACTGCTTACTGACCACATCACTCTCCAGAGAAGCAGTAAAAACACATTTTAATTATCAGCCTGACTGCTTATAAACAAGGTGGTGAAAAATTAACCTCCCTAAATAGAGAATAAGCAAAAGTAGGAGGATTTTAAAATAAAATGTTGGGGTTAGAACTCAACCCACAAATTTGAGGAAACTCAGGGAGGAAAAGCTGGCCAGGCCCTCTGTTTTTGAGTTCACGCCACATTTCAAGTGAGTGGCAAGCTTCCCAGCCACTGTCCACTCCTTTCCCAATCCAGCTGGCAAGGACACAGCCTGGCAGGGCAAGCTGCATGCCAGAGGCACATAAGTGAGTTCTTTATTGTGTTAGTTCCTCCCTACCCCCAACCAATGCTCTCAGCCAATCCCAGGACTCAAGTCCCTATCCACCCTCTCCCACCCCCATCCCTATAGACAGGAGGAAATAACAGTATGTAAGGGGAGACCACCTCACCTTGGCGGTCCTGTCCCTGGAGCCACTCACAATGATGCCCCCTTTGCAATCCACACAGTTCACCTCCTGTTCATGAGCCGAGTACTTGACAGTGAAGGTGCTATGAATCTTATGAACGCCAATCTTCCCATCTCTAGGAGAGAAATAAGGAGCCCATCCCCAACAGTCAATTATTCTGTCTGTAGGAAGAGAACAAGGCTATAGAAGAAGATCAATTCTCCAAAGACATCCAAATTTGCTAAGCATTAGGCAATTCCGGGCAATAAGGTATTGAGCTTCTAGATACCTTTACTTCTTCAGCACACTTGGGGCTGAACAAAGCTGAGAAGCTAAGCAAATTGCCCCCTACAAAGTATCAAAACCAGCTTCAGGTTTCATTAAAGGCTCTTCCTGTTTTCCTTCTCCAGCTGATCCTATTGGCTACCTTTGGTAAATCGCTGTTTTAAATGGAAAAAATCACTGCCCCTTTCTTAGTCCTCCTTCCTCATCCCTTTGTAGTTGAGACAGAAAAGTCACAGGCAGGTAGAAGGTCCCTAAAGAGCACTAAGGAAGAGGGTGGAAGGAGAGACCCGCAGCACTTACCCTCCTGCACTGATAATATGCGAGTTGGCGAGCACAAAGTGGCAAACATCCTCATCATGACCAGCGAAGACTCCCAGGGGCCGGCGGTTCAAGCTGGCACCATCTGGGCGGAACTGGTAGGCCAGGATGAAATTAGCCTGGGATACATACAGAGAATCACCCTCTAACTGCATCCAGGGCATCTGACTGCAGAAATGGAAAACAAAAGATAAGCATCATCAAGAGATAGCTCTTTTAGAAAACCCAAAGAAGACTGGGTCACCACAAAGAGGAGAGGCTGACAGATCACCAACCTAGCAAGGACAACCTACAAGGCTAACAGTCTGTACCTCCTCCCTCCCCTCCTTCAAAATCACCCCTAGGCTATCCTCAGAAAACTAGAGTGACCAAGGTTTGTGGTGACCCAATCTTCTCTGGGCTTTCTAAAAGAGTCAGAAATAAAAGATCAATTAAGTATCATTTTTAATTGGAGAATGCTTAAAATCTGAATTATTGGCAACCTAGACTTTTCACAGGTAGGCAGAGTTCGGAAAAATTCAATTATCAAGGGGCAGGGAGGGACAAAAAGAAACCTTCCAGCCAGGTAAAGTAACTTTCTTTCACTCTGCATCCTCACTGATTTGAAGTGTAAGTGATAAATTTCCAGATTTCCAGATTCCTGTACAGACCTCTTTCCCACAATAGATCAGTGAGGGTGTAATGGAGAGAAGAGCAAGCTCTGGGAAGTTCCATTCCCTTGGCCTACTAAAGCAAAGGAGCCATTTATAAGTGAAAGGAATAAAATCATGTAGGAAAGGATGCTAATGTACTGATTAGATACCTAGATCCTCACAGGGGATATCTTCATTTCTGTATTACAGGGTAAGTGTGGCAATGGAAAAACATAGCTCCAAAGCGGTCTGCTATAGTTCAGGAGCTATAGAGAAAATAGTCAGTTCTCACAGGCAGCTGATAAGAGAAATCCACAAATAGTTAAAGATTCTCTCTACAATCTGGCAGGAAGAAGAAAGGTTAGAGGTCAGGTCAAACCCATGGCACAAAGTGAGCCTTAAGAAGAAAGAAGAAAGAAAAGGAGCAGATGTGGCTCAAGCAGTTGAGTGCCTGCTTCCCACATGGGAGATCCTGGGTTCAGTTCCTGGTGCCTCCTTAAAAAACAAACACACACAAAAAAACAAGCAAACAAACAAAGAAAAACAACTCAGGTGAGCCAAAGTTGCTCAGTGGTTGAGTACCTACGTATGAGGTACTGGGTTCAAACCCCAGCCCCAGTACCTCGAAGAAAATTCTTAGTCCCTTTCCCAAGGCAGACATCCCAACAGCCTGTCTTACTCTACATAGGAGTGCTGAAGCTACCAGGTCCCAAGCAAAGCATAGAGATGGCTGATTCATCCCCATTTACAGAGACACCATCCCCCACTGCCAAGCCTGTCTGAGCAAACTGGGCTGTTTCTTCCCCAGACTCCTTAATATAAGCGTCATGAGAATGTGGAAAAGTTCTTCAAACTGACTTGATGGGCCATTAAATGCAGCTTGGACTTTGTAGTAACTGAGTTTCTACTTATGATGTTTTCACAAGTTGTGTGCATCTATTATACAGAATGTATATAGAGTATATATAGATGCCTGCTTTCTCACACATTATGCACATTCCTCTTCAATATCCCCTTGTGGCACACTCAAATGGGCAGCAAGCAGAGGGGGGTTGGAATTTAGTATGCATGTGTTTAGAGCCATCTGGTAAATAGCCATTTGCCTAGGACAAGAAACCAGGTTCATACCAGGTGAGCAGTGGAGAGTCCCAGGGCAGCCTGGTAACTGTTTTGTGTGTTTATTGCCAAACTGCTTGAAATCAGCCCCAAAAGACAACATCAGGGACAAAACCTAGATAGAGAAATAAACTCTACTTTCTGGTATTAAAAGGCAAAAGTGGGAAGCAGGAGGTAAAGTCCCTCATCTTAAAAACCCATCTTTCTATCCTGTAGTTTCTTTACCATCACTACAACTACCACTACCACACCCTTCGTAGCAACCATTGTCATTGAAACCAGTGGAAACTGGACACGAGCAAGAGAGAAAAGTTCATTTGACAGAAGAGGCCTGCCTATAACTATCAGCACAGTACAGGTCAACTTGGAATGGGGAATCATAACATTCCCTATCCATTCCAACCAATCAACAAGGAGCACTATTTTGGTAGTGACTCAAACAATAACTACAAAATAATTTAGCATCACTGAAGCATGAAAGTTATGGTATCAGCAGTGCCAAAGCCATTAGCTAAATTTCCTGGCCATTTTTCTCAGCCCTACTCCATGTAACAACTATATTCAAACTTTTAGATTCTATTTTGTCTTTTAATAAAATAGAGAAGATGTCTAAAGGAAGCCAAGAGTGAAGGTATAATTCCTTAGAGGAGAAGATTTAAAGATAAGAATAGTAAAACTAGATGGATTGAAATATTGGCTTCATTTATTTCCTTTGATGAGATAAATTAACAATGATTATCTCTGAGTGGTAGGATTTCAGGTAAATTTTATTTTCTTCCCTAAACTTTTCTATTTTTTTTTTTTCATATTTCTATAATAAACATGTTATTTTTATAATCAGAAAAAAATATATAGTTTGTTAGAGTGTATTTCTTGTCATTTTTTTTTTAATGTGATGAAAAGTTGTGGTTGTTTTTGTGGTGTGAAAGGATCACCAGTGCCACCCCACTCAAGAGAGGCCCAGATACACTGTAGCTGGGACCAGTTTTTTTACTTTCCAGCATGCTTTCCTGCCCCAGGTAGTTTTAAGAGAGTCAAGAGGCTACTTGCCTGCATTTCCACTTGAGCAGAATCCCCTCTCGGCAGCGCCCCAACCTCCAGTTCTGAGACACCTTCACCCGTTCCTTCACTGGGACACTGGCCATCCTGTGTCCAGACAGAACAGATAATCCAGTCACTACAACTCATTACCAACCAGAGAAAATTCCATGGGCTTACTGAGTGAGGACTCAGGAACATCCAGAATGTATTTGGATGTAGTGAAGAGGTTAGTAGACCAGGAAAGGATCAAAAGAGTAACTCTCCTCTCTCCATACTTGGATAGCCAAGAAGGCCGAGAACAGCCTATCCTTTAAATTATTAAAAGTGCCTACAGTGGCACCAAAGCAATCTACCAGGGAAAGGATGACAAATAAAGCTGGAACCACTGGATATTCATATGGAAAAAATATGAATCCCGACCTCTACTTCACACCATGTAGAAAAATTAATTCAGAATGGATCATAGTTGGGGGCGGATGTGGCTCAAATGGTTGGGCGTCCGTCTGCCATATGGAGGGCCCTGGGTTCGATCCCCAGGACCTCCTGGTAAAATAAAAAAATAAAAAAAATATATATATATAAAAAAAGAATGGATCATAGCCTTAAACGTAACATCTAAAACTATAAAGCTGATAGATGCAAATATATAAAACTATCTCTGCAACTTGGGGAGCAAGCAAAGGTTTCTTAGGACACAGAAAGCAGTAACATAAAAAAAAAAAAATCCAGTAATGTAGACTTTATCAAAATTTAAAACTTCTGTTCACCAAAAGTCACCATTAAGAATATGAATATGCAAGCCACTGACTAGGAGAAAATATTCACAAAACATATATCTGACAAAGAACTTGTATCCACAATATATAAAGACTTCCTCTCTGTATATGTACATATATATATATATATTTTTTTTATTACCGGGAGGTCCGGGGGATCGAACCCGGGTCCCTCCATATGGGAGACGGACGCCCAACCAGTTGAGCCACATCCGACCCCTGTACATATATTTTTGAAGGCCAATAGGCATATGAAAAAGTATTCCCATCACTAGTCACCAAGGAAATTAACATTAGAATCACAATGAGCAGCACATACCCAGAATAGCTAAAATTAAAAAGACTGACAATACCAAATGTTGGTGAGGATGTGGACAAACAAGAACACTGCTACACTGTTGGTGGGAAAGCAAAACAGTACAGCCACTTTGGAAAAGGTATAGCAGTTTACTATAAATCTAAACACATATCTGCTCTATGACCTAGGAATTACTACAGAAATTGCTGGGGACATATGTCCACAAAAAGACACAAAAAATATTCATAGGACTTTAGTCATAATATCAAAAGTTGGAAACAGCCCAGGAATCCATCAACAGAAGAATGGATAATCACACTGTGATATATCCATACAATGTAATATTACTCAGCAATAAAAAGTAAGATTCTCATAACATGGATGGATCTCAATAACATCATGTGAATGAAAGAAACCTTATACAAAATAGTTCATATTGTATGATTTCATTTATAGGAAGTTTAAGAATGGGGATAACTCATCTATGTTGAAAAAATCAGAACAGTGGCTGTCACCAGAGCAGGGACAGGAATTGACTAGGAAAGGGCATGTGGAAACTTTCTGGGTTAATGTTCTATATCTAAGTCCTAAAGGGCATGGACTATACAGATGAATACATTTGTCAAAAACTCATCAAATGGGGAAGCAGATGTGGCTCAAACAGTTGGGCGCCTGCCTACCACATGGGAGGCCCCAAGTTCTGTTCTCGGTGCTACCTAAAAAGATTAAAAAACAATGAGGGAGGGGAGGGAGAAATAAATAAATAAATAAACTCATCAAATGATACCTTTAAGATATGAGAATTTTAATGTATGTGATTTTTTTCTTTAAAAAAGAATCAAACTAATAAACTCTAGTTGATGATACACATGTATGCTGAAGTGTATAGGAGTGTAGTGTAATGATATATGCAACTTTGAAATGCATGATAAAGCAGATGTAACAAAATATTAATTGTAGATAGTCATTTGGAAAATGCAAATCAAAACCACATTGAGATACCATTTCACACCCACTGGGGTGGATAGTATTAAAAACAACAACAATAGAAAATAGCAAGTATTGACAAGGATGTGGAGAAATAGGAACACTCGGACATTGCTGGGGAGAATATAAGATCATGCAGCCACTGTGGAAAATAGTTTAGTGGTTCCTCAGAAAGTTAAACATAGAATTACCATTGGACCTGGCAATTCCCTTTCTAGGTATATACCCAAAAAAATTGAAAACAGGCTCGAACAGATATCCATACACCAATGTTCAAAGTAGTATTATTCACAATAGCTAAAAGATGGAAGCAACCCAGTGTCCATTAACAGATAAATGGATGTAATATTCAGGCATGAAGTTCTGATACATACTACAACATGGATGAACCTTGAGGACATCATGTTGAGTGAAATAAGCCAGACAGACACACAGGGACAAAATATTGTAATGGTTTCACTTATATGAAAAAGCTAGAATAAGAAAATTCATAGATTGTAAGTTAGATTCTCTAATAAAAAATATATAAAAAAAGAAAATTCATAGAGACAAAAAGTAGATTACATGTTACAGGGGGGTTGGGGTAAGGGGAGTGGAGCATAGGGATGGTACGGTTTCTGTTTGGAGTGATAGAAAATTTTTGGTAATGGTGGTGCAGCAGCACAATATTGTGAATGTAATTACTGCCACTGAATTGCACACATGAAAGTGGTTAAAATGGGAAATTTTGATTTGCAGATATGTTATCACAATAATTTGTTTTTAAAAAAGATCATGTAGGGAAGTGGCTGTGGCTCAATCAGTGGGGCTCCCGTTTACCATGTGGGAGGCCCCGGGTTCGGTTCCCGGGGCCTCCTGGTGGGGGCGGGCCCGCCCGCGCGGCGTGGTTGGCTGACCCGGCGAGCGCAGGCAGCAGGGGGGGGATGGATGAATAAATAAATAAAATCTTTAAAAAAATAAAAATAAAAATAAATAAATCAGAGTAATTTCAGCTGCCACATGTTACATATAAATAAACCAATTTAAAAAAAAAAAAAAAAAAAAGATCATGCAAAAAAGTTAATTGTAGAATCTAGGTGATGGGTATATGAATGTTCATTGTACAATTCATTCAACTTTTCTACATGTTTTCAAATTTTCATTAAAAAATATATAGTGGGGGGGGGAGCAGATGTGGCTCAAGCGACTGGGCTCCCATCTACCATATAAGAGGTCCAGGGTTTGATTCCTGGAGCCTCCTGGTGAAGGCAAGCCAGCCCACGCGGCAAGCTGGCCCGAGCAGAGAGCTGGTCCACGCTGTGTGCTGGCACAGGAGTGTTGGCTTGCACAGGAGTGCTGGCTCGCACGGAGAGCTGGCACAGCAATGTGGTGCAACAAAAAGAGACACCGAGGAAAGACAATAAGAGACGCAGCAGACCAGGGAGCTGAGGTGGCGCAAGAGATTGAACGCCTTTCTCCCACTCCAGAAGGTCCCAGGATCAGTTCCCAGTGCCACCTCTAAAGAAAAGAGAAGCAGACACAGAAGAACACACAGTGAATGGACACAGAGAGCAGACAGCGAGCACAAAGACGAGGAGGCGGGGGGAATAAATAAATAAATAAATCTTTAAATATATATATATAGTGGGAGGATGTCAATAGTACTTTGTGGATGAGAAAGATAGTAATAAGAGATAAAAGAACACACCAGCAATAGGAATGGCAGAGTTTTGGGGTGGGAAAAGAAAGATAGGGAGAAGAGCTCAAGGCCCTTTTGAGAATGCACCCTTTGGACAAAATTTTGAAAATTCATGGGCAAAAATTTGAAAATTCCATTTCAGATATCCACTTTTCTCCTCTGTCTCCTTGACTTGCTCTGCCGAACAATACAAGGTGTACAGCTTGGGACATAAAGTGATAACTGCCATGTTTGGCTAGAAATTCACTGGCAGGAGAAAGACACACATTTCATCCAGCCTCTACTATATTTTCACACTTGCTACTCTTTACTAAAAGGCAGCAAGCAAGTCCTACTTTTAAAATTCTAAAGGCCACAGTTTTGAAAAGATGTTTTTGACCAGCAGATAGAAAAGACATCTTATCCATTCTTAGATAAAGAATTCCTCTGCCTCCTGGCCTCATTTAATTTATTGATTGCATAGAATAATTACTTTTGGTTTATAATGTAAACAATGCAAAGGGTAAAACAATGCAGACACTATGAAAGGTTAACACAGTAAACATGGGTCATTCATCTCATCCCTGGCTAGGACTCTCCCCTGCCTAGAAGCAACTATATACACACTGCACATGCATATATATTGGTATGCATGAATTTATGCATATATCCCCTTTTTTTAAAAAAATAGTAGTATGTTAGTCTACTCATTGCTTTCTTCACTTAATATATCTTAGGGATCATTCCATATCAATACTTTTAGATCCATCTCATTCTTTTTAACAGTAGCACAGAAGTTATTATGACTCTATCATAATTGATTTCATCAGTTACCTACTTATTGACATTTAAAACCTTTCCAGAATTTTGAAATTATAAACATGTTGCAGTAAATACCTTTGTATCTCTATTAACATGTGAAACTATATCTGGGGAAAAAATTGTTAGAAATGGTATTGAATGAGTCAAAGGAAATTGTGTATTTTTCATTTTGATAGATAATACCAAATTGTCATCCAGAAGGGGTTATACCAACTTAACACTTCCAATACCATATAAGGGTATTTATTTCTAAATATCCTTGATTTCTTTTCTTTTTTTAAAGAACCTTTTTTAAGTTTTGGAATAATTTTAGATTTACAGAATAATTGCAAAGATTGCATATAAAGTTCCCATATACCTTCTACCCAGCTTTCCCCTAATGTTAACAACTTACATAACCATAGTTGGCACATTTGTCAAATTAAAAAATTAGCATGAGTACATTACTATTAAGTCAACTCCAGATTTTTTGGTGTTCACCAGTTTTTCCACTAATGCCCTTTTTCTGATCCAGGATCCAGTCCAGGACCCCACATTGCATTTAGTTGTCATGTGCCCTTGGTCTCTGTCTCTCTCCTCTGGTCTATAACAGTTTCTAAGTCTTTTACTTTTTATGACCTTGATACTTTTTTATTTTCTTTTTATCTTTGCCATTCTAAGAAGTGAAAAATGATTCCCTCCTATTGTTTTAACACGGTTTTTTTTTTTTATCATGATAAAATAAGACTGTTAGATGTTTAAAAGCCATTAGTATCTCTTCTTCTTTGAAATGCCTGTTCATGTCCTTTACCCATCTTCCTATTAGGTATTTTTCTACAATGTAATATTTTGGTAAAGAGAAAAATACTCATTAAAATGGTAATATTTAAAAAGTGTTGTTGATAAAGCTGGATATCAACAGAAGAGAAAACTGATTTTAGGTTACCAACTCATACCACAACATAAATTCCAAAAAGATGAAGAGTGAATTAAAAATAGTTTTAACTAGAAGAAAAAGAAATAGTAAACATATTTCAGTGAAGAAGAAGGACATTTCCTAATTATAGAAACAATAGAGATACATCAATTATAAAGTTGTCAGGTTTGCCTACTTTAAATTCTAAATGGGGAAAAAAAAAAGAGATTATATTAAAAGCAACAGAGTAGGGGAAACTTAACAATCCTCTAAAACTTTTAGGAAACTGATAAGACTCTATTAGGACAGCACCTTGTCACCCATATCCAACAGAAGAGATGAACAGTCATGCACTATTCACATGATAAAACACGTGGGGAATATCCTGCAACAATTATAGCCTGCAGACATATACATTAAAACAATTTTTAAAGTACCACCTCACATCTGTTATGTGGGAATACCCGACACTAGCCTTGGTTGGTAGAAAGGTTTGGGTCTGGTCATGTATTGCAGGTAGCAGGCACAACTGGCACAGCCTTTCAGAAAGGAATTCTGTCTCTTAAGGCAAAAGTCCATGAAATGATACCTTCTGACCCAGAATTCTCACTGTGGGCACTATATCACAAAGAACCAATTCAAAAGAAAAAAATAATATATTTTTTACAAAGATATTTATAGTTGTAGCTATACCTTAGAGCCAATATCTGGAAAGAGCCCAAATGACTGTCTGTGGAAGAGAATGGTATATTAATACAATGGAATATATTGCTACTAGAAATGACAAATGTGAAACTGCAAAACATTTTGGAAATGACTATAGCAAATAATGGTAAATTTAAAACTTAATCAAATTCATAAAGGTAGAGAGGAGACACTACATAAAATTATGTCTCCTGGGAAGCGGCTGTGGCTCGGTCAGTAGGGCTCCCGTTTACCATATGGGAGGCCCCGGGTTCGGTTCCCGGGGCCTCCTGGTGAAGGCAAGCCTGCCCGCAGGGCGTGGTTGGCTGACCCAGCGAGCACAGGCAGCAAGGGGGGCATAAATGAATAAATAAATAAAATCTTTAAAATTATGTCTCCTTAAATAATGTCAGAAGCTGTAAATAGATGGTGCTTTAGGAAGTGAGTAATTTCTTTTAGTTACAATACATAGTTGTCGATAGCAAGATCTTTCTATAAACAGTAGATTAAATAAAGTTGTGGAAAGAGCAAGGAATGCAGACTCAGGAAACTGGTCTGAATCCCAGTTCTCCCTCTTACAAATTATGCAAACCTGGGCACCTAATTTCTCTAAGCATCTACTCCTTCATCTATGAAATGAGCATAATATTTCACATATTGTGTGGTATTTTAAAGACAATGACCAGAACAAAGTACAGTAAATTTATAAATCACTACAGAAAGTTTATTTTATGTAAATATTAATATAAATGGCAGTTGATAGCCATTAATAATGTCATCACTAAAGCTAATCCAACAATCATTTATTTTTCTTCAAAGGTGGTTATAACTATTAGATATTGTTCTCATAATGAATATTAGGCTAATGGTTAGGATTTGGGCGTATACATGCTAAGACAAAAATGTATTACTGAATTCTTCTATTGGGTGAAAATTGGTCCTTGGTTCACATTACTAGAGAGCAACCTATACTACTATATGGATAGAGAACTGAAGACAGTAAAGATGAATTTGCAAGATATACCAAAAGAACTAAGCTCTTAATGAAAAAGACTAAAATTTACTTGTCAAATCTTATCCACAAATCCCTCCCAAACATTAAAGAAGAGATTGTAGGTAGTAACACCACTCCTCCTAAGTCTAAATTAATAGATGGAGGGGGGCGGATGTGGCTCAAATGGTTGGGCGTCCGTCTGCCATATGGAGGGACCTGGGTTCGATACCTGGGACCTCCTGGTAAAATAAAAAATATATATATATAGAAGGCGCATGGGCTGCCAGGCTCTGTGTGCCAGTGAGCCGCCAGGCCCCGGGAGCCATGCAGCAAGATGATGACGCAACAAGAGAGAGACGCAGGGGAGAGATAAGACAAGATGCTCCGAAAGCTCCGGAAGCCAGGAGCCGAGGTAGCGCAGGCGGCAGAATACCTCTCCTACATCGGAAGTCTCCAGGATTGAATCCTGGTGAAGACTGGAGGAGGAGGATGAGAAGAGATGGCAGGAAACAGACACAGAGAATTGCCCAGCGAATGGACACAAAACAGCAAATGGGGAAGGGGTGGGGGTTAAAATGGATAAAGTAAGTAAATAAATCTTTAAAAAATAATAATAATAAATAAAATAAAATAAATTAATAGATGGAGGGAAGACTGAAAACTGAATATTCTGGATCACAGTAGGAAGAAAACAAGGGAAAAATATCAACATATTTTCTGAATTGGGACAAACACAACACTTCTCTCATCTCCCTAGTCACTTAACCTCCATTTGGTGACACTTTACCAAGGGTGAAAGCACTGCCCTGAGGGCTTGGTTATAGCAGCAAGAAACTTTCAAAGGTGAACTTTATAAGCTGCTACCAGACAGCAAGTGTAGGCATCCTCTCCCAAAATGAACACCAGAATCAAAATACTTTGCTGTAGCCCTTCAATTCAAAATTTGTCTTTTTTCTTAATCACTGCATTTGGCTTTGACTTGAGAAATAGTACTACTTTTTTGAAAGCAACTTAACAACTCAGCTTTTTCATCCCCTTTGTCCAATCATCTTTGATGGCTAGTTTCCCTAGCTGGTGGCCAAATTGTACTTGTATTTTTATTGGCTTTAGCACCTGAAAGATCAGGAGGAATTTTTTTAAATGTCCTTTCTCTGAAAACAGGTATCCCTCCCTCCCAGTGGGGACCTGTCACTGTCCAGTCAAAGGGAGTTGGCAGAACAAGGCAGCAGAAGAAAAGTGCCTGACAAGACAGGAGCAGGTGCCTCTTGGAATTCAATAAGGAACCTTGCTCCTATCCTTGAAATGCCCTCCGGCCAGCTGTTTCTCTAGCACAGTTACTAGTGTAAAATGAGGGTGCCCCCCCCCACCCCACAAAAAATGATTAGTGCCCTGTAAATAAACCTCCTGCATGGCTGTTAATGCACAGAGGAATCTCTAACCTGGCCTGTGGGCCTGGTCAAACTTCCATTTTCCCAGCCCTCCTTCTCTTGCCTCAGGCTCACTTTTCCACTTGGGTCCCTCCCTCTCAGCTTTCCGGCACTTAGTCACCATTATAGCTTGACTGCATTCCTGGGTGCATGGCTTATTTTAAACAAAAACAACACAATATGCACCGGGCAAACTATCTGGCCCCTTAAAATCTTGGCAACCAGTGAGTCCAGAGGGACAGAACTTAATCTTGGGAGTTATCTAGAGTTCTCTTTCATTTCACCTCTCCTAGCTCCCAATCCCAAACCAAAAGCAAACAAATAAGCCTAGTCTGAAGAAAAATGGCTGGGGGTTGAAAGATGTTAAACCTACATAGTCTCTAAAACCAGAAAACTCCAGGATCAAAAATCCATTTCCCTCCTTGCCCTGGTCTTGAATTTTGATTCCCCTTGATGCCACCAAAGCTGCCTACCAGCTTGACTGCCATGATTTCCATCAGCCTAACTTCCTGCTGACTTAGGAATGCAGGAAAGGAGGGAATCAGTCCACAAGTATAAAGAAAGGCCAGATCCAGAGGCACTGGGCCGAGGAGCGGGGACAAGCTATGTAGTGTGATGATTGGGGACTTGGAATTTTATCTTAACACTGTCTCTTATTGATTTGACCTTCTTGCTCTCCAGAAAGCAGATTTTCTCCCATATTGCTTGCACCCACCAGCTCTTTTAACGTACCAAGAATGTGGCTTTAGAGTACAAGTATTTAAGCAGCCCAAGATAACTAAAAGAAACCTCTAACTCTTCACTTATACTTGCATTAGGTTGAATACTCCAGAGGCCCCGGTAGCAGAAGTGTATAATTAAGATTCCAAAAACTCGATAAGAAATCATTATATTGTGTTAAACTGCTTACCCTTATTGCCAGGAAACAAGGAGCAGTCCCAACACCTAGAAAGAAGTACAACTTAGGGAACACATCGGCATGAGGAGAGGACAGCCTAAGGAGGGTGTGGACCAGACGCCCAACTCCCTTAAAAAGTCTCCCAATGTCAACTCACTTTACCCACTCAACCTCACCTTCTGTGGTTCCACACTGCAACTGGACTCCAGCCAAGCCCATATCTTCTATATTCATTCCTATACCCATGCCTTTACCTATACTGCCAGCACCAGCCTACCCTTGTAGTTCCTGACAAATGTTTGCTTCCCTCTTCAAAGGACTAGTCACATTTACCCATTCTCCAAGATCCAGCTAAAGGCTCTACTTCCCTGATTTCAGACTGAACCTACCATAAACTGCTAGGCATTGTCTTGTTTGTTCAAACAAGTCTTAAACTTCTTAGTGCTTCCAAAAGTGGCTCTCAACCAGAGAGCTGCAGTATAGTGGTATAACAGGAACCCTGAATAAATGGGCCATCAAATTTTAAACAAATTATTAAATTTATTTTCATTCAACTAAAGATCTATACTTTTATAGGGACTTCTGTCAGACAAACCACTGAGCCACAGTGTAGCTCATGATATAATTTGCAGCAAATAAGAAGATTGCATGTTTGGTGGAACATGTATGAACTTTACCTCAAAGGATGTAAAAGACCAGTCACGGCAATAAATGGTTCTACTCAAAAAGTAATATACATACGGTGAACAAGCAAATAGTGCAAGTAATCACAGGAAGGTTTTTCCACTTTCTGAAGCTTGCTTTTTTATAAAAGGACATTCACCTTTTAATTCTTTAATGTACTAATGAGAATTCTAACATCATACAAAAATAAGTCTTAGATATGTCTTAGAAAACCGTGGCCCTAACATAATAGGTGTTTTGCGAGATACTGCTTAGGACCTGCTTAAGAAAGAGTCTTATGGTTCTCCCCCTTGGCAAGTCACACTTTCAACCGCACCCCTAGAGTTCAAGAACCTGGCCCTCAGGCTCCAAAGGCCCTTCTTAAAGATCGACAATACACCACATCTTCACGAAGCCAACCAAGGCCTCCAAAGAGAAGCTCAAGGGAAGGAATCTCAGCAGATAAACTACCTTAACATGGCACCCACATGTCAAAGCTGCCAACAGCAGTTTCAGAAGCAATGGGCATAGCCCTGATCCTTTACATGAATTCAGGATTTAGAGTTGGGCCTTGTTCACATTCATTTCCTCCTGTTATTGGTCAGGTTCTGTATTTGTGGGGCACTTGACCAGTGTGTATTTTCTGTAAGATGTTAAGAGATACTAAATAAGAAAAAAAAAAAAAAAAAGGATTTTATGGTCAAAACACTTCGGACAATGCTGGCTGGGACAAAAGTAAACAAGTCTATCACAGGACTTCTCGGTGTCTTTAATTTGAAAATGGACATTGTGAATCCCCAAGAGAGGGGATTTGGTCCACAGCATTTCCTATACCCATGTGATCACAGATTCAGTTTTTCAAGGATTCCACAATATAAATTTCAGAAAGGCAATATAGAACTTTCTGAGCATAATCAATAGCAAGAATGATACCACCACTGTTGTGAACAGGCCTTCCTCTAAATGAGTCATGAAGTAAGCACTAGCAAGACTCACAGATGGACTTTGTTCTCAATACTTTCAAAATGACATTTCCCTGGACTCCCCATCTGAAATGTGAGGAATAATTACACTGCTTTGCCTCCCAGGGTTGTTTTTTATTGTTTTTAATCTTGCAACTATGTTCCATATTAATCACCAAAACAGGTTCTCAACCAAAGTGGCCAGGCTTCAAAATCCCTCGTGCCCTCCCAGCCTAGATGAAGGGATATAAAGAATATGAACCAGATGCCACCCAGAAAGTTTTTACATCTCCAGTTTCTAGGCCATTATGATAAAGTCAAACTACAGGCAAGATAAGGCCTGAATGAGAAGTTCTCCTTTAGTAACTCACTTCTGGAGAGAATCCCCTCTTAAGCATACACACCATAAATATCTGAATCTTGAAACACCTCTTTAATACGGCTTTCTAAAGGAAAATTTAAAGAAACATGAGATTGGAGATTTGTTTTATTTTTGCAACTGTCCTGTAAGTTTGAAAGTATTTTAAAATATAAAGTTTAAAAAAGGTGGGGGAGGGGGTTGGCAGATGTGGTTCAAAGAATTGGGCTCCCGCCTACCACATGGGAGGTCCCTGTTTGGGTTCCCAGTGCCTCATAAAAAAAGACAGCAAGCTGGCGCGAAGGGCAGGCATAGCAAGCTGATGCAACAAGATGATGCAACAAGAGACACAAGCAGAAAAGCATAATGAGAGATACCACAAAGCAGGGAATGGGGTGGCTCAAGCGATTAGGCACCTCCCTCCCACATCAGAGGTCCCAGGTTTGGTTCCTGGTACCTCCTAAAGAAACAAGGAAGATGAACAGACACAGCAATTACAAACAAGGGTGGGGAGGAATAAATAAATCTTTGGGGGGGGCGGTTATGCTGGAGCTGCAGAGAAGAAAGGAAAAAAGAGTACTGGAGGAAGACTATTTCCCTCTCTCCATAGAGAAGAAGACTATTCCAGAACTAGAGAACAGGGGAAATATCATTCCATTCAATGAAACAGCTTTCCAGCAAAAGTATCTCAATATATTTACTATAAAACAATTTAATTTCCCTGTCCCATCACCTGTCACCCCAACCCCAATCCCCACCCCCCCAAAAAAAACCCTCACAGATTGTGGATTTCCTCTCATTCTTGGCAGAGTTACCAGAAGAAATACAATACCCCCTTCGGACTACTCCCAACAGCTGCTGGAACTAGAGGGGGGAGCTGGGGGTATCCCTCCAAAGCTGCCTCTAAAAATGACCATTTCCCCTTCCAAACCACACAGGCTATAAGCATAAGACTTCTCTTTCTCTATATCCTTAAAGAAAGGGGAGATCCCAAAAGCAACAGTGCCCCTGGTCCAAAATACTTGTCTCCAACCCATCCATTCTCCCCAACTTAACTGTTAGCTGAAGCTTCTATACAGTAAGCCACCACTCTTACTTCACTATTGACATGTATTTCTTGAAACAATCATCTACTCTTCATGGGACTAGTAATTTTTTGTTTAATCTATCCATTTCCAGGTTAGAGCTCTTATCAAACTCCTTTTCAATGTCATTTCCTTGACCCTGTGAACTTCTCCCAAATCTACACCTGGCAAACATACACAAGTCGCCTTTCTGGTCAATAGCCTTGAAAAACAAAAATCTCGGAAGAAATTCAGTAATGGCTACCCTCTACCCTTCGCCCCTTCCCAACACCATCATACATCAAATGCTCTTCAACTCTGTCTAGAAATCCCCATCACCAGGCATCAGAGAGACATGCAGTTAGCCTTGTCTTTCAGCTGAGACCACCAACAAAGAAGTTCATGAATGTCAACTGGGGGTAGAGGCACTGTCTCTGTGTTGGGAAGAAACTGGACAGAGCCTCCAGTATTATTCCCCAAAGGTGACAACTGGGGTTGAGTGAAGACCATAAAAACTGTACAAGAGCTTGGGAGGGAGGGGGGGATATAAAACTTAAGGAATGATTTGGAATCAGGGGTAGGAGAAGGCGGAGGAATGAACTGGCTGACCCCAAATGTCTTTTCCATCTCCAACTCCTATGATTCTTTGACCTCCAATTTTGTGCCGTGGACAAGGAATGGAAAGTCAACATACACGGTGATGTTTTGAAAGAGCCTGGCAGTCTGCTCTTGTCATTTAGTGGCGTTTGCATGTATTTTTTAAGGTGTCTCTAAGTCCTGTCTTCATTTCACAGTTGTCACCTTTCTCAGCAATCTGAGCTTATGTCAAATACCAAAAAAGGAGAAAACAGAGTGTGTTGGCAATTAATTGTGGGCTAAAGAGAGACAGGAGCAGGGACCCATTGGGTGGCCCAGACTTCCAGGGAGGACAAGGTAGACAGTTCGTATAAAATGAAAAACTGACTCAAAGTTGAGACAAGGCAGCCAACCCTCTAACAAGAAGTAAATTCTTTCTCCAGATAGTCTCATGCTTGGTTTTGGATATAGCTCTTGAGCATCTACATGATTCAAAATTCATAAACGAAAAGAATCAGGAACAGGTGTAGCTCAGTGTTTGAGCATGCAATCCCAGATTCAATCCCCAGTACCTCCTAAAAAAAAAACAAAAAACAAAAAAAAACTCAAAGCCCTCTTGCTTCTATGGATTACAACTAGAGTTCCATCTGAATCCTGTTCAAATCTCTACTCAAGAGTAAACCAAGGGAAGCGGCTGTGGCTCAATCAGTAGGGCTCCCGTTTACCATATGGGAGGCCCCGGGCCCGGTTCCCGGGGCCTCCTGGTGAAGGCAGGCCCGCCCGCACGGCATGGTTGGCTGACCCAGCGAGCACAAGCAGCAAGGGGGGGATAAATGAATAAATAAATAAAATCTTTAAAAAAAAAAAAAAAAAAAGAGTGAACCGAGAAAGAAGAAGAAAAAAGGAAAAAAAAAAAAAAGAGAGTAAACCAAATCTTTGGATTCTCAACCTCTTCTAATGGATGACAAAGCTGAGATAAATTCTGAAGCTCAGGCCAAAATCAAAGGGAGGAGAAAGTAGAGGGAGGTGCTAATTTTCACAGAAAATTCAAAATCCCATTTTCTCATTTTTTCAGTTGATCTCATCTTAATTTTCAAAATTTATTGGAGCCTGATCTCAAGAAGAACATACCTGAATTTCTCCCTGTTCCACGGCTATGAGTCAGGACCAGAAACTAATCCAGTGGCAGGGTCAACTCAGAGTTAAGGTTAAGTTGTCATGCAAAGTTAATTATTCTCTATGGCAAGCACTCAAAAATAATTTTTTAAAAAATCACTATGCTTCCCCAGTAACCTCAACATCAATTTGATTTCAGCAGCTCAAGCATAACTTTAAAGGTGCTAGAAACAGAAAATTAGAAGTACAGAGTATTGAAAGATTTTCAGAGATCTCATTCCAATATGAATTCATATGAAAGGCAGTTCACCTTGCAGATTGTGAGGACTTTTGGTTTCTCCATGTTTCTGCCTTGAAAGGTAGGAAATTCATCCCCTACCATTCAAGTTTTACAAGACTGCAAAGGATATAAGCAGCTTCTGTATTCTCATGGTCTTGGAAGAGGAGGTCTCTTCCATACTTCCAGTTTGCATTTGGAGGTACTGACTGCATTAGACCATTTCCTGCTTCCACAGGTGTACTGTTTTATTTATTTTGAGCATGTAAACTGAACTCTACTTTTATTAACTCACAGAAACCATTAAAAAAAAAAAAAAAAAGGTATTTCCAAAATGGCTGAAGACAATAACTTCATCTGTATATGAAACCTTAGAATGAACTGGAGAACAGGCAAGTGACTCTACTTCCTAGGTAAGCCAGAAAGGTAAAGGAGAAAGCCTAAGCCACTTTAAGTTGATAATTGTTTTCTGAAAATCACTGTTTGGGTCTTAAATGTAACCAGTCAGCAATACCTTCTCCATTCAGAGTTAGGAAAGGAAACGTTATGCTTTCTGAGCCAAAAAAATGCTCTTAGGCACAATCATTTTAAAACAAACAAACACACTCTGCTTATCTGTGTCTATCTCACCACTCTGGACGTTAATCATCACTGAAATAGATACCCCAGTCCCCCAGCCTCAAAGAGCTCCAAGCCTACAGGACTGGGGCAAAGGAATGAATGTACATGCCAGGGCAAACCCCTCAGAATCCTTACTCCCTAAACACCTATTGTTAATTCTAGGCAAATCTATCACAGGCCAAATGCAAGAGAGCACCCAGGTAGTGCCTGAAGAACATTTAAAATAAAATTCAAGTTTGGAAATACACAGGACTTATTTGGAAGGAAGAGGGTCAAGTAAGCTTTCTTTAACATAAGACTGGCAAAAGTGTAAAAAACAAACAAACTGGTTTACACACACTTCTGTTTTTTGTTCATTTTCAGCATCAGAATTTACAGATAGCACTTCTGTTCTTCCACCTGTCATACTGTTTGTCTACTTCTTGCATTTAACCTCCATTATAAACTGACAATTAAATTTCACTGTTAAGTTCTTGTAGATTGAACAAGGTTAGTTTCCCCCTACTCTTTAGGGAAAATTTAAGATTGCTGTATGAAACATTTCCTTGACTTTTTCTATTATATTCAAGATATTTCTACTCCCCCAGGCTTCATTAAACCTTTGAACAAAACTGATTTTAAACCAGATGACAAGGAACCGAGGTGGCACAGGTGGCAGAACACCTCTCTCCTACATATGAGGTCTTCAGGATCGAATCCTGGTGAACACTGGAGGAGGAAGATGAGAAAAGATGGCAGGAAACAGACACAGAGAATTGCCCAGGGAATGGACACAAAACAGTAAATGGGGAAGGGGGGATTTAAAATGGATAAAGTAAATAAATAAATCTTTAAAAAAAAAAAAAAAAAAAAAAACAGATGACAGACTGAAACTACCTTTATGTCCCCTTTAAAAAAAAAAAAGGCTCAGGAGCTGAGCCTTCACTGTTTGGACAAGAGGCCTAAAGGGAAGCAAATTATTTGTTTGTGGTTTTAAAGTGGTCAAAAGCCTTCAAGCACAAGTATAAGACCATTAACAAATCACAAGAAACCAAAGCAGTTCATCTTACTCAACAAAGGTATGATCAGTTAGGAACAACCAAACTGAATGGGGCTTGCCCTGGGCCGGAAGGTCAGTACACCTTAGCAGTTGGTATTTCTGAGAATCAAGAGGCTCTTCAGCAGGGAGTGCAGACCCTAAGCCCACAGGTTCTACTGTCATGTTTCCAAAAGCATTCAGGACACGTGAGAAAAACTAAGCAGCTTGTATGTGTAGGTGTGTGTTTTTGCCCACCTCCCGTCTTTCAGCAGTACCTCCAAGTCAAACCATTCCCACTTTTGCTAATACAGACTCACTAGAAGAAAAGCCAAGCAAGTGGCCAAGAATGTTCGATTTTACACCAATATATTGAGTGTCTCCTATGTGCTGAACACTGCTAGCACTGTCACGTTACTATGTTTAAGCCTCATTTTACTGGGCAATGTTATTCTCATTCTTTATAGATAATAAAACTCAGGCCCAATGAGATTATGTGGTTTCTGATAAAATGCAGTTTTGTGTTATGCTTATAAAAAACGTATCCCATTATTCAGTCTGCAGTTAATTAGCCCAAAGCATGAACCACAGCCTTGCCACTATCCAAGCAGCCATACTCTCACTGTGCTTTGGGCCCAGGCCCCCTGATGCCCTAACATCCTAACAGGACTGGGGTGCATGGCCAGGGACAGCAACCACCTCTCTTAGTGGCTTATCATGTCTCTGCAGCTGTCCTGAAACAGACCACACTGGTAAACACACTGTCCATCTGCTGTAACGTGCATAACTTCTCCCCTCAACCCAGAGCACATGAACAGTGACCATGCTCTTTATCAAGTGCTGTGGTAAAACAACTTCCCTAGAAGGCTAAAGACACCTCATCCCAGGATACAGGCCAGAAATCAAAACACACATAGCTAATAAACAATAAAGTCAAAATATCACTTCACAATCTCTGAGCACTTTACACTATAAGCTCTTTGTCATTTTGTTGTTGTTATTGCTAACAGAATGCAGACTCATTCCCACTACCTCTCCTTTAGAGCATTCTGAAAAGGAAAGAAAATAAACAAATTCTTTTGTTCGTTCATTCACTCTCCATAAGGAGAGAGAGCCAAACTCTGCTTTGGATGGCTTGGGTCCCATTCATTTTAGCCAACTTCTCCCCTCGGTCAACTGATATGTTCTTCAAAAGTTTTTCTTTTAAGAAAGGAAAAGTATTCTTTTTGCAGGGGGACAAAACTGGCATGCCCCCAAAATCGCAAGGAATCATCATCAGCAACAAATTTTATTAACAAAATTAATAAAAAGTTAAGTAAAATGATCAGGTTCAAAATAAAATTTGCAAAAGACTACAGTAATCTTGTACATCATCAACACCCAGCTGGAAAACATATTGAAAAAGAGTCTGTAAGTAAAAAACAAATGCACAAGATATTTAGGAATACTTAGGAATAAGTGTAACTAGTATGTGAGAAGTTTTTATAGTAAAAACTTTTGAAAAGACAAAAATTTTTTTAGCGGGGGGGGGGGCGGTAAGAGGAAGTAGAGACACAAAACATGCAAAATAAAAAATCCAACAAGGATAGTCTAACCATTACAGATTAGACTTTATCTAAAAGTAACAATATTAAAAATAGTATGGAAATAGAAAAATAAATCCATGAAACAAAATGGAGAATTCAGATATAAATCATATAGACAGATAGATATAAACTTAATATATGACAAAGTAAGCTTTCTAAAACAAAGAGAGCAGGCGCAGTTCAGTGGTTGAGTGCCTGCTTCCCATGTACGAGGTCTTGGGTTCAACCCCTGGTGCCTCCTATTAAAAAAAAAAAAAACAGAGAGAAGAATTCTTTAACAAAAGGTGTAGCAATAAGTGAGTAGCCATTTAGAAAAAAAGAATAAGTTTAATTCATCCCTTGCACCAAAACAAAAATGACATCGATGAAAATGCTAATCATTAAAAAATCAAATTATTAGGAAACCAGGCAAAAAGATTTATCAGATCTGTGGAGGAATTATAAATAACTCTCCTTTGGAAAAAAAGGGGAGAAAAATTATATAATACCAACAGATTCTAATAGATTAAAATGTAAAACTTCTCTAGGATAAAAACAGTAAAGTTAAAAATAAATGACTGGAAAAATATATCGGCATCAAAGATGACAGACTAAGAGCCTATATCTATGACCCACAGGGGCTTCAAATTTATAAGAAAAACATAAAGGGCAAAGACTCAGAACAGATAATCTCACAGGTGAAAAAAAACACAAGAGAAAATATTTATTCTGGCCAGTGGTAAAAGAAACGCAAAATAACACAACTTTGAGATACTATTATGTGCCCACTAAAGTGGCAAAGTCTTTTTTTTTAAATTCTCACATGAATTGATTCAATTAATCTTTGCTGGTGCCACTGTATCTTGGTACAATCCCTTTGGAAAGCATAACCTTTGATCCTAAAGCCAATCTTGGGAATTTATCCCAAGGATAATAGATATATGTATTGCATGGTATGTGAATTATATCTCAATAAAGTTGTTACAAAAATGCATTATTCATTTTACTGTTATCTATAATAGCAAAAAAATGAACACAAAATAAAAGTTCAATATTAGAGGAAATTTTAAAAGCTCCTCCTTATGCACATTTATTACGGACCTCTTCTGTTAGGATCAGTAAGATAGCAACTATGGCAGCAGGGAGACTGTCCAACAGTAAAGTAATTCTTAAAAATGAAAACAGTTGCCTAGACGTGATGGTATTATGGGTTTTTAATCTTAAAAAAAAAAAACAAACTTTAATGTATAATCTGCGAAAAGACACAACTACAAAGTCAAAGGAAGTGCTTAAAATGGCTAATTGTGAGGAGCCGCCCATGGGGGAGGGTGCTGACTGAGGGATGCTCTTGGGAAGCTCCCTGGGATGGGGGCCTCGGAGAGGAGGGCAGTGGGATTCCCCCAGGGTGCTCAGGGAGGAGTCTTGGCGGAGGCCGGCTTTAGGCCTCGGAATTCGGGTACGACACGGCCCCAGGCCGACCAGGCCGCGGCGCCACGCCCTTTCCCGGGACGCGGGCCGGCCCGGGGCGGGGAGCGGGCGGGCGAGCGGGCGCTTACAGGTCGGTGCCGAGCCGCGTGAAGCCGGAGTTGAGCGAGGCCCGGGCTATCCGGCGCCAGAGCAGGTCGCAGCTGGTGAAGCGCCGCAGCCAGCGGCACACCTGGGCCAGGCGGCCGAGGGCCCGCATGTCCAGGTAGGAGCAGATGAGCAGCAGCAGCTCCTCCGGTAGGCGCCAGAGCGCGGGCCCCGAGGCGGGGCGGAAGTGCGGCTCCCGAGCCGCCGCCTCCTCCCCGGCTGCCGCCGCCATGGCCGCCCCTGTCCCCGCAATGCGGCCCCACGCCTGAGCCCCTCGTCCCTGTGCTTTCCCCGGCCTTGCGTGCTCCCGCCGCCCAGTCCTGACCGTCCTTTCCTCCTCCTTCCCATCACCTCTTCCTCTTGCCTCTTTGCCCGACCCTGCGCTCCCCTCATCTCCCTTTACGGCCCTCTTTGCCCTTTCTTCCACGCTTCCGCCTCCCCGTCCTTCCGCCCCTGGCCCAGCCTTCGCTCCCGCCTCGGCTCCCGCTGCCTCCTTCGCCTCCAGCCCCGGCTTCCCTTCCGCCCCGCTTCCTCTTCCGCCTTGCCCTGCGCCCGCTTTTCCCTTCCCCTTCTTTCCCTTCCCCCTCGCGACCCTCCCTTCCTGCAGTTTCCTCGTTTCCCCGCCCTCGTCCTCGCCCTTGCCGGACCCGCCGTTTCCGGGGGGCCCAGGGCAGCCCTGGCTGCCCATAAGCGGCCGCGGGGCCGGCGGGACCAGGAGCAGAGCCGGAGCCGCCGACCCGGGAGGAGGCGACACCAAGTCGGCCCGGGTCACATGGGGGCGGCGCGGGCCGAAACCTGGGCCCGCCCCTCACACCCGCGGCCTTGGAGCTGCCTCGGGGTGCAAGTGTGTGCCGGGGTCGAGGAACGGACTCTCATCCCCCGGACCGCGACATGGATTCATTCATCAAGCATGTCCTGAGGCCAGCCAACGGCCTGACCTAAGGCCACCAGAGGAGCCTCCGTCTTCAAGAAGCGCCTAATTGGAGCCTCTGTCCTCAAGAAGCACCTAGTCAGGTGGCCTTCCCCCTTCCGGAGTCCTCTTCCTCAAGTAAAACTCCTTTCCACAAATCCCCACTAAACTGCAACCAAAGAAGTAAGCAGTCCACTCGCCCGGGTTCTTATACAGGGTCCGAACCAGGATCTTGGCAATGAGCCTGTGTTTTAGACATATCTTGGGAGGTTGCAGTCTTCCAAGTCCTGAGTCCATAACATCCAATACAGTCATGTATGTAGAAATGGCAAAGGGCTTCTTATTAGTAGTCACCACCCAAGTGTAAGTTGATTACCCAAGGTCACTCAGAATCCCTTTCCCATACCACCTATTCCATTCACAGGGGCACAGTCGGAAGACAGAGGTAAGAGAAACCTCCTGAAGGTTGGACCTGTGCTGTCCAACTAGCTGCACGTGGCTATTGAGCATTTGAAATGTGGCTAGTCCAAATCAAGATATGCTGTGAGCATTAAATACACACCAAATTTTGAAAAGTTATATATTTTTTAAAAGAATGTAAAATAACTAATAATTTTTTATTGATGACATGTTGATAATATTTTGGACTATGGGGCTAAATAAAATATATTTTAATGTAGCTACTAGAAAAGTTAACATTACACATGTGACTTAACACTTGTGGCTCACATTATTTTTCTCTTGGCCTGCCCTGAGCTAGGCAGTAAGATTGGGAGGGAGAGAAGATGATGTCCATTCCAGTCTTTAAGTGTGTATCTTGTATTCCAAATCCAGATAGGAAGGATTTGGGGGTTTTCTTTTGTATTTATCTACATCTTAAGATCCATCTTTAGGAAGCAGGAATGAATGAGCATCAACTCTGAAAATTATTCAACACCTAGCATAGCCAAAGAGAAACCTGGGGAAGCAACTCAACTGCATTTTATTATGGTGCTATAGAAGCTTGGTGTAACAAGGTCAGACCGGAATCTGGCTTTACCCTAGAGTTACTTTTTGATCTTTGCAAAACAACAACAAAAAAACCCACCTATCTTGGCCTTTTAGTGTTCTCAGTCTATAGTGGAGATAATGCCTCTGCCTTACTTTGGAGGGATAAATGAGATGATCCCTGTAAAATGCTTTGAACTCCTCTAAGAAAATTCTCAATAATAGTTACAGGTCAAATCCTGTTACAAAAAATACACTTACCAAAAAAATAAAGAAAGAAAAAGAAACCTACAACAAAGGCTTAGTGTAGAAAAAGACTTCTAAACTGACAATGGTTTACTTATTAAAAGCAATATTTGATACATTTAAGTACAACAAAAGATTTTAGACCATCTCTTAGAGATTATAAAGAAATTTACTTATTCACAGGTATTATACATTAGAAGAATATTGAGGTCAGAACCCAGCAAAGTGAGGTGATATCACCAATTCAGCATTTATTGATTTGCTACATTTGTGTATTGTGAGCCAATCTGGAAGAAAGACAGAGATAAATGAGTATGGGTCCTGCCTTTTATGTTCAGGTTTGTGTAGACCCATTTGCAATTTCTTACGGTTTGACTATTTTTTTTAACTGTTCCTTTATATACAGTAAAGCTGAGCAGTTCATCCACATTTGTACCTAGTTTTTAGGTGAAGACTTGAAGGCACAGAAAATTATTTAATTAAGCCAACATAAATCAAGTCAGGAATAAAATCCACAAATACAAAAGTACTACTTACTCATTATCCATTGTTGCCTTCATTGATGGAGAAATTTTAAAACATCAAATCACTCTCTTTCACACCCAAATTAAAGATCAGATGAACTGCTTAAGGTGGAATTTATGATTTAATAATCTCCAGAAAAAGCCAAAGTAATCACCAAGCAAAGAGAAAAGCAAAGCCAAAATGGAAAACTGGCATATAGTCTATTATTTGGAGGTAATGTGTGTCCCTAATTTCCTGAGCATTCAAAAAACAAAAAACCAACCCAACTACAACTTAGCCTTGGCTCAGAGAAGCAGCTAGAATTTTTCAAGTCTCCCCAGCCCCAACAAAATAAAACCCAATTTAAATCAAACTTGGCAAAACTGCATCACAAAAAAAAAGCACTTTTAAAATTATTTTTTTGGAATGGGAAGTTAATGCTTAATTGCTATAGAGTTTCTGTTTGGGGTGATGGAAAACTTTTGGTAATGGGTGGTAATAATGGTAGCATAACATTGTGAATGTAATTAACACCACTGAATTGTATACTTGAAAGTGGTTAAAATGGGAAATTTTATGTTGTATTTATGTTACCAGAATAAAAATATTTTAAAAAACCATAAAACTATATAACACAAGAGTGAACCTTAAGGTAAACTATGGACTTTAATATAATTATAATAATATTGATTCATCAGTTGCAACAAGTGTACAATACAAATGCAAAATGTTAATAAAAGGGAAAACGAGGGGTTGGGTATATGGGAACTTTCTGCATGATTTTTCTGTAAATTTACAACTTCTCTAAAAAATAATTATTTTTAAAAGGTAAAAGATAGGGAAGCGGCTGTGGCTCAATCAGTAGGGCTCCCGTTTGCCATATGGGAGGCCCCGGGTTCGGTTCCCGGGGCCTCCTGGTGAAGGCAAGCCCGCCCGCACGGCGTGGTTAGCTGACCCAGCGAGCACAAGCAGCAAGGGGGGTATAAATGAATAAATAAATAAAATCTTAAAAAAAAAAAAAAAGGTAAAAGATAATCGTTTTTTGGAACAGAGTATTTAAAAAAATCAACTGTGGCTGAAAAAGATAGATTGTAACAAAAGTAAATGCATATCTTCCTGGAGGACCTGAAGAGCATTTTACTATCAAAGAAAACAAACACATTAATAGCTGGGAGGAAAAGGAAAGGTAGAAAGAGTACATAAGCCTTTAGAACATCTTTAAGAAAAGTCATCAACTCCCTCAAAGTTAATGCAACCTAATACCAAATCCACCAATCATTGTAGAATAATGTAGTGGGGTAAAATTTATCATTGTTTTTAGAAAGTTTTTCAATTCATTTTATTTTAATTGCAGATTAATGCATAAACTGAAAACATTGACTGCTTTAAACTTAGAATGCCAAAAAACATGGAATTTATAATATATTAAAACTTGAGTCAATATGAATTTCATATTGGATATTCAGAAACACTAACTTCTTTTAAAGAGGATTGATCCTTTTTTTTTCTCTGAAAGATTTTTAAGTACAGATATAACATTCTTTTGTGTTAGTAGGAACATGTAAGTGACATGCATGGTGGTAATTGTTGCTGTTCTAGGTAGTACATAATGTATATTTAGGATTCTAAGAAGTGTAGGATTGCTACATTCTGGCCATTCTTATAAACATGGGTGGCAGAATCTCAGACAGGAACCCATCCCAATGTCAAATACACAGCACCTGCCTACACATTGGTTAAACCCTCAGTACTCCAGCCTATAATTTAAGGAGTAGGCAGATTAAACAAGGGAATTATTCTGAGATGAATGAGAAAGAGATTATTTTGTACATTACAGTCTTCAATGTCATACATTGGCTCATATACTCATCATTATTCCTTCGTAATAATAAAAGCTCACATTTATTGAGCACTTCCTGGGTATTGGGCACTATCATAAGAGCTTTCCATGTATTGTCACTCATTCCTTTCAACAACCCCATGAAAAAGATACAATTATTAAGCCATTTTTGCAGAAGATGAAACTAAGGCCTATGGCTGCATGTTACTAAGTGGCAGAGCAGGTATTATTAAATCCAGTTCAATCCCAAAATTTGAACCCTGCCCTCTCCATACAGAGCAGAAAATGGAATAAGGCATTGAATTCAGGGTCCTCTAACATCCCTTAAAACTAATAAAGACATAACTAATGTTATACTTTATCTCTGACCATCAAGCAGTTCTGATATCTAAATAAAAGCTGCTTCTAGGGAAGCGGCTGTGGCTCAATCAGTGGGGCTCCCGTTTGCCATATGGGAGGCCCCGGGTTCGGTTCCCGGGGCCTCCTGGTGAGGGCAGGCCCGCCCGCACGGTGTGGTTGGCTGACCCGGCGAGCACAAGCAGCAAGGGGGGGATAAATGAATAAATAAATAAAATCTTTAAAAATAAAAATAAATAAATAAATAAATAAAAAAGCTGCTTCTAAGCGAATAAAGTAGCTCCTGTTCTTGTCTCAATTACTTTCAAGAGTTAATCATATTGACTCTCACACTTAATGCTTTTCATAATCTTTTTGCAAAACTTTAAAGAGATTTTTAGGAACTAATAAATCTTGCAAAGGAACACTTAACCAAACTTCACTAATTCCTTCGTTTTGCTTCAGCTTCATTTTCTTCTGTTAAATTTAAGTAACAGTGTATGTATGATATGTATTACATGAGCCTTTCTCTGCAAATTTATCTCCATCTGCATATATGCAAAGAGATTTTGTAGAATTATATTAATATTTCTTGGTGATAGAATTTTTGGATTTTACTTTGAACTTTTCAGTATTGCAGGTTTCTTTTTTTTTTTTTTTTTTTTTATGTAAGAAGCCTGTGTCACCTTTAGAAAAATCAATAAAACCTTTCAAAAAGAAGAAAGGTGGAGATTTGAAACCTACATCATTGACAGAGTTTTTAATAGCCACTCAAGTTTCTTCAAACCTTATTTCTTCTATTTAAGATAGTATCATCATATAATTGTAAAATAAAGGACAAGTTAAGGTATTAGAAAGAAGAAGAAATGAGGCCTCCACAGTGAATGTTGTATCTATAAACATGTGATCTTCTCATAAATAGAGGGGTAGAGTCTAAACTTTTTGTTTTCAGGAAGTATCAGGTTAGTAGTTTATATTCTTAAATCCTGTTAGAAACACCACCAAGATTTGGTATGTTTTTAAATGAATCCACCTTCCTTGTCAAATTCAAAGATAAAATATTTTTATTTCATATGAAACAATTTAAAGCAAATGCTGTTTAAAAATAGTTACTTGATACAGTCAAGAGACGAGACTGGTAGGAAGTAAGACAAACTGCTAGAAATGGTTGCTTATGGGAGGTGGAATTATGGATAGTACCTTTTGTTGCTGCTTTACACTTTTCTGCAGTTTCTAAGTTTTCTGCAGTGGGCATGTATTACAAAGATAATCCGTTGGTTGTTTTTTTTTTAAAGAAAAATACCTAAGAGGTGTTTACACCTAAATCAAAGAAATAATTAAGTTAAGCTAGTTCATTTAAATAAGTCCATTTTACAAATCTCCCTTGCGGAATAATTGCACATAATTTATATAAATGCTTTACCCTCAAGGTGTTGGACAATGACTCCACACTTCTTAAGTGTGGGCTGCACATATTGACTTCCTTCTGAAGAGCGCTATATGGAAATAGAGAGATAGTAATTTTACAGTGGAGAAACCTGACAAACACTACCTCAGCCAGGTGATCAAGGTCAACATCAATAGTGATGTCATATTGATAGTATATAGCCTTGATATAAGGTGATGAAAATGGTACTTTACCTCTGAGATCTTCCTTGTAAAAACCCACACTAATCGTGAGAAAAATGCCAGGCAAATCCAAATTGAGGAACATTCTACAAAATACCTGGCCAGTCCTCCTCAAAACTGTCCCCGGTGTCTAAAATAAGGAAAGTCTAAGAAACTGTACCACCAAGAGGAACCAAAGGAGACAAAATTAAAAGTAAAGTAGTATCCTGGACAGGTTCTTGGAACAGAGAAAGGACACGTAAAAACAAAGGAAATATGAATAAAGTGTGGAATTTAGTTAATAACAGTATATCAGTATTGTTTCCTTCATTGTAACAAATCTACTAAACTAATGTAAGATGTCAATAATGGGGAAATGGGGTAGGGGTGTATGGGAACTATTTATTATCTTTGCAACTTTTCTGTAAATCTAAGACTTATCAAAATAAAGTTTATTGTTTAAAAAGTTAATTTTAGTCCTTTGTGACTTTACAAAAAATCTTTGCAAAAACTGATTGTAATGTACATGAAAGAGCACATTTCCTGAGTTATACAAATTTGTGATACTATGAAATCCTATCCTGTCATCCCAAATGCAAAGAAAAAAGTCAAAATAATGCCCAACAAAAAGTAAACCGCTACTCAAGCTTCCTAGTCATCCAAATTAACAGCTTTACTAGAAAGGTTTATTTTCCAAAAGGTCAAATATCATTCCAAGGCACTGTTCTGACTTTACAACCATGAGAAAACAGGCATTTCCAATCACCAATTTTATATAATTCCATATATATAAGATATATAAACACACACACACACACATATACATAAGGACCATACGTCTACAAAGGGCAGAAGAGCAAGTAAAGGGAAATAGAAATAGAAAATGTAACTTTGTGGGAGGCGGGGGGGCGGGGGGGGGAAACAGAAGATTTCCAGGAGACTTGTCAGTTAAGCAATGCTATAATTAGCCAGTCTGCTAAAGTAAATTCCTGTATTGCCATTTGGCATCAGAATTTGATTGGGAATTTTCTGATCTCTGTCAGTGGAAGACTGAGCCATTTGGCAACAGATGATGAAAAGTATAAAACTTGAAGGGAACCACAAAACCTTGTGAAATTTTTGCAATCACCTGGAGATTTCTGAAATTGCTTTCAGATTCTGGTTCTTTATAAAAGGACATATTAATCAATCCAAAAATGTGGCCACCACTAAAATAAGATATGTACAAATATGATCTTATGAGTTCTTTCCCAAGAAAAAAGTGAGAATTAAGTTCCAGAAAAAAAAATTTCTCTTTAAGCCTCTTCATTCTTCCAGAACAAAGAGCCAGGTCAAATACATAATTCTTATTTTGGATTGTATAATTATTATTAATACTGTTGAATAAAATCTAACTTCAAGTAATTTTTTTCATTTGCGACTTTCATAACACTGAATGAAACCACAGGATGCAATTTATTTATCTTGTCAGAGTTTCTGGGTACTGTTATAAATGTGAAAAACACAAAAGACAACTTTTCTGGAGTATCACTCAATTACATTATTTTAACAGGTGGTGGGTTGTATTCAGGTGTTAAATAAAAACAGAAATTTGGATGTGATTGGAAAAAGGATAGGTTTGGGGTTTTTTTTGGTTTTTTTTAGTAAAATTACACATACACACACACATATACATATATGTAAAAAGCAATTATGGGGAAGTGGATGTGGCTCAAGTGATTGGGCTCCCATCTACCATATAGGAGGTCCAGGGTTTGCTTCCCAGGGCCTCCTGGTGAAAAGTGAGCTGGCCCGAGCGGAGAGCTGGCACAACAAGATGACACAACAAAAAGAGACACAGAAGAGAGACAATGAGAAGCACAGCAAATCAGGGAGCTGAGGTGGCGCGAGAGATTGAGCAGCCTCTCTCTACTAGAAGGTCCCAGGATTGGTTCCCAGTGCCACCTAAAGAGAAGACAAGCAGACACAGAAGAACACACAGAGAACAGTGAGCCTGAAACAATGGGAGAGGGGGGGAAGAAATAAACAAATCTTTTTAAAAAATTAAAAAAGCAATTAGCCTTTGGACCAAAATTTACCTTTTGAGAAACTGTGTCACTGCATCTAAAAAGTTATATATTCTATATAGTGTACCTTTCCCCCTTTGTTTCAGTAGCTATTTCCGACACCAATTGAGAGATGAATGAGAAAAATCCTCTATGCCAGCGGTTCTTAATCTTTTTTGTTCCATGGACTCCTTTGCCAGTCAGGTGAAAACCATGGACCCCTTACTAAGTTCACACTATACTGTGTATTATTTAATAAATATATCACACCCATACTAACATGTCCCCACAAGAATAATGTTTTTTTTGGATTTCAATTCAAGCTCAAGGATCCCTGGTTAAGAACCCCTTCTCTACACTTAAAATCCACCATGGAAAGGAAAGAAGGAAGAAGGCCAAGCTAGCTCCTGGGGATTTACCAGTTTCAGTAGATTGACCTAGAAACAAGGAGTGTAGCTTGAGCTCTTCTCCCTTTAACAATGCAGGCCCTGGTTAGAGAAGTTTCCAAACACTTGGAGCTTAATGAGACCACCTGCTCCTAACACAGGACAATGGCTACCAGACCACCAACTCTGTTGCTTCAAGTCAACATCAGCTCTCCTTCACAACAGATGACAAGTTTTTCACTAGAAGAATTTCCCGGTAAAAGAATGAGCAAAAAAAGCTGTAGAAGCTCATAAATTAGGAGCAAAATGGACAGATTAAAAAGTTGAAACTAAAGTCAGTCTGATAATAGAACTAAACTTTAATCATATAGAAATTCCACCTTTGGTAAAATAGAGTTAAGATTTTCAATTTTCATTTGACAAGGATGTGATCCTCTGTTTGCTATGGAGCCACCTGTCCATGTGCTCATGCATGCCTAAGAATGACCAAGCTCAGGGGATGTATGGCACACTCAGGAGATTTAGTCTATAAACTCTCTAGAACCCCATCTCTTGGACCACTCAACAATAGGAGAGTAACCACAATGACCAGTCCCCATGGCTTGCCTCACTCTCCCAAAAGAGTTGAGGCAACCAGAAATTCCAGTTTTCCTGATCTGAGTCCTTAATCATGTATGAGGTAACATGTTAAAGTGGTGGAGTTTAATTAAAAGTGTGTAAAGCAATCACATTTAATAAATAATATTTTGCAAGGTTAAGAGAATTAATATCAGCTATTAGAAAGCAATTCTCGATTCAGTAGCCAATGTTAGCCCATGTAGGAAATCAATGATTTTTAAATGTCTAAGCAGTTAGGTCATCTAGGTGGGATCTGTGTTAAGACTGGCAATTATCAAGGAAGTGATTGAAAGTCTTGGCATCATACCACTTCCATAATGCTGATTTTTAAAAAGCAATAAATCCGTATCACTTTTGGTAATTTTTTTTTAATATTTTAAAAAATGCTTAGATTACATAAATGTTACACTAAAATTACAGGGATTCCCATGTTCCCCACCTCCCACACCTCCCACACCTCCCACAACCTCCCACATAAACATCTGTCATTAGTGTGGCACATCACCTGCAATGGATATACACACCCTGGGGCTTTGCCACTAAGCATGGACCATAGTTCACATTGTAGACCACACTCTCTCCCACACAGTTCTTCATGGTATATGCTGATGTAAAATGGCCTATATCTGTCGTTGTAATGTCACTCAGGATAATTTCCAAGTCCTGAAAAAGCCCCTGTATTACAACTGCTTTTCCCTCTCCCTGCCCCGAAAGCATCCAGTGGCTACTGGCTCCACATCAGTGTTGTAATTTCTTCTATTGCTTGAATCACAATATGTTTACAACAGAATACCAGTAAGTCCACTCTAGTCCATAGCTCTTCCCCCAATCCTAAGAAGTCTGGGATGTTGATGTCCACTCCACCTCCAAGTGAGAAGGGGCTTATATCCCATGGATAAGATGGATGGGATTATCCTGCCTGCAGCTGCAGACTCTCCATTCCCTGGGATGGCCGTTGTCCATCATCATCTCCTTGCCAGGTGTCTTGGGTGAATCCACTGAGCTGTAGAGTAGGAGTTGCAGCTCCACCAAGATTCCAGGCACAGCTGGCACATGGGCAGGCCAAAGGCTCCAGACTCTGGAAGTACACCTACAAACCCCAGCACCACATATAGGTTTGAAGAGAAGGGATTGATGGACCATGTGCAGGGAGGACTTACTCTGTCCAACTCTGTCACTCTCAGGAGCACAGATTCCAAAGTATAGCCCCTGATAAGGCATCAGTCTCTGGAGCTATCCCCCCTATATAGGACCTGGGTGTCTCCAGAGCCCTCAGGAGCCCCACTGTTTGGGGTGATATCCACTCTGGTGTTCTATGAGATCCTACTGAGGTGTGCATAAGTGTTACCTCTGGGATGACCTCCTGACTCTCTTTGAAGTCTTTTAGCCATATGAACACATTTGTCTTTACCTTTTCCCCCTTTTATTCAAGGACTTTTTCTAGTCATATTGCCAGTTGGCACTTGGTATTAATCCCTCGTTGCCAGGGAGGCTCATCCCCAGGAGTTATGTCCCACGCTGGGGGGAAGGTAATGCATTCATATGCTGAGTTTGGCTTAGAGAGAGGCCACATTTTAGCAACAAGGAAGCTCTCAGGTGGCAACACTTAGGCACCCCATAACAATAGGCTAAGTTTCAATTACAAGAGCAAAGACTCTAGGGCTAGTCATCAATGACAAGAACCCATTAGCGGACTATCCTCCTTTGCCAGACACTGCCCCTGCACTTGGGGCACTGTTGCTGCTCCCTTGGAGAATATGGCAGAGCTCACTTTTGGTAATTTTTAAAAGTTTCAAGTGGTTTAGAAAATGAAATTTAAACAATTTTCAAGAACCAACCATGTTACAATTAAAACCAGTTATTCAACAATACCCAAGAGAGAGTATTAGAAGCAACCAGAGAAGAAACAAACCACTGACAGAGAATAGAAGTGTTTGGAACAAGAGTCTCCCAAACTGTTTAAATAAATCATGGAACGTCCATAGAATAGATAGGTCATCGTTAAAAAGAATTAGGGAGATTATATGCATTGCATAGTGATCTATCTCTGGAAAGATATACAAAAACCTGGTACCAGTATTTGCCTCTAGTAGGGGAACTGGGTGGATGGGGGACAGGGTTTCTTTTCACCAACACCATTTTATTTCATTTGAATTTTTAATGATTTGCATGTATTACCTAACAAAAAATAAAATTTATCTCTAAGACAGGAGATTAATAAGTGAAAGGGCGTGTTTTGAGCATGTTGGAGTAAACAGAAGAGAGAGACAGAAATATACAGAATTTGCAATATTTTGACCAGGATGTCAGAAGGTAGAGCAAAATTAATACACAGATTGCCAAAATAGAATAATAACTGACAATAGGAAAAAGAACAATGTCTGTCCCACTACATTTAAGTAAGCAGTGATATGTTAGGAAAAAGGACTAAACAGGGAGGGAATATTGGAACTAAAAAATTATAAAAAGAGAAAGAAAATCATTTATGAAATAAAGCCTTAGAATGTTGTAACATCTCAGTGAAACATTTGAATAACTTTTCAAATGAAATCCATCGGGATCCAGAAATCAGTAAAACAATTTCAATTTCTTAAAACCTTAATGCACACACACACACACCCAAAAAAGAGACACACATATAGACACACACTGTAAGCAGCCTATGAGACCATTAAGATAATTCTGGACTTTTATGGCTATTTCTTTTTTAGCAGTCATTCATTGCATTTTTACTGCCTTAAATTTACCTCTTCAAGTCAGAGCAATGCAGATTGAGCTTTCTTTCTTTTTCAGTTTTGTTTCCAACCAAATCTTTTGTACATTTCTGGAATTTAAGCCACCTCAGTTACCGCTACTTATCTGTAACACCATTGCTTTGAGGGATTAAAGCAGGTTTCTTGTAATACACTTAGATCAAGAGTTTATCTGAGTTGAGAAGAATATCCTGTTTGAGTTGGTGATGGGGGAATCTTTTTTTTATTTTTTTATTTTTTTTGATCTTGAGTTGTTTTGATTTCCCCTGAGAGCAGTAATCTTCAGCAAGTGATATTTTTAAAAAGCCCCAAACACACCACAAAACATTCCATGTGATTTTAACTCCTGAATGAGGTTGGGCTACCTGAGTGATTCTCTCTCTTCTCTTCTTTGGCAGAAAGGATTAGAAACCTCCACAGAACTTGCTCTCTATTAAAGTGGAGTGCTGTGCATTCATTGGCAAGAGGTGAATTGTTTTCAGATTACATGCGAAAGAGTGTGTGTGTTTCTTTCCCACATCAAAGACTTGGATGGAAGCGGTTCTGAGTATTGCCAGGGATGCAAGAATTGGTGCTAAAGTGATTAACAAAATTGCTTTCCTGCAAAAGAAGCACAAAACATTACCTAGGGATTAGAGGAGGAGAGGGCAAGATTAAAAGTGATGTTGAATTTTGGGTGAAATATCTTATCCATCTTTTTCAAATCGTGCTTCAAGGATTCTGTGGCCCCTCCTTAAAGAAAACTGAACAAACAGTCTTGCTTTCTCAAGTTTTGAACGCAGTGGTGCTGGCAAGGTAAAATTAAAACCACAAAAACAAACAACACTTGCCATGTGACCTCCATATCTTTATCTCAAATTACAAATAGGTTCTGAATGTCTTTTATTCAGCACAGACCGACAACTCCATTGATCAAAGTTTTTCATTTGTAATTGGTTTGTGTGTCCACCTATTGGGTTTAAATGATAGTGTTTTATAGAATTTCTGAGGTTGTTATTGTTTTGTTTTGATTTGACTTAGTAAATCTTGGCTTGTTGATATAGCATCTCTTTTTAAATGTATCTTTCACAGTCAAAACCTTCATCTAGCCTAAAGGTTAAAAGGCCACATAACCATATTCTAGATAGTGAAGGAAAGATCATACAGCAAACCTCCACAATTTCTGGTTTAGGAAATTCTTTTGAAGGGTATCTCTGAAATGCCCTATGGCATTCTCTGTCACTTGAATATTTTTCATCTCCTTCCAAAACCTAATTCAGTCATTGCTTCTTCCAAGAAGTCCTCCTGATTCCAGTCTCTCAACCAGTGGCAGGCAGAAGCATATGGGTACATTCTTGTGTGAATCCTCCTTGGCTTCTACCTTTAAAACATTAAATCCAAAAATGAAATGAAATATATATATATCCGGATAGATGGCAAAAACATGAAGTTGAGTGAAATAAGCAAAATAGATTAGAACAATGGACACAGTATGATACCATTTATTTAAAAAAAATAACACAGTAATATACTTCTTTGGGGATCATATATATATATGTAAAAGTGCAAGAAATAGAACAGAATTATATACCGCAAATTCATGGTAGTGGCTGCCTCTCAGAAGGAGGCTGAGTAATGAAATTGAAAGTAGTGGTGAGAGGGAATTTTAACTACATCCACAATGCTAATTTAAAAAAAACAACAAACAAACATTAAGCTAAGATGATTCACTTCAGGCATAGTTAGGGGATGTGAAGTGTGGTTGGAATTCTTGTCTAAGAGCTTTCACAGAAGTGTGAGATCTCATCTTTGAACTCATAAGTTGTTCTTTAGAGTAAGTGCGGATTTTTGTGTCACACCCCAGCTATGTCTCACTTTCCTTCTAACAACAATAAAACCTGTTTCAAATTGATTAAATAATTCGGAATACTTACCTCCTCTATTCTCACATTAACATTATCCTCATAAATTAATTTCCTGTGGTGATAGAATTTTATCTTTGTGGTATTCTGTAAGGAGTGGGACATACGAGGAGTCCTCAGTGAAAAGAATAAATAGATGAATAAATAAATCAGCACTGTCGGCTGCCGCCTGTGCAACAGTTTGCAGGAGGTTTCATTTTGAAACGTTGTTTCTCGTGGTTGCCCATTTGACTTCTTCGCCTTCAGGGACTTGTTGAGAACAATCATTTTTTATCTGTCTTTCCCTTGGGGTCCCGTAAGGTCACTGGACATAAGATAGCTGTGAAATTTGACATTGTTCCAATTTAAATGCTTTACTCCAGCAAGTGCAAGACTGCGGTGGCTTCAGTGCGGGGATTGCCACGGCCAGGCTGGTTCTGAGACTCGCCAGCCCTCCAGGCTTCAAAGCCTGCCATCCTTGATCTCACTAAAGAATGTTTTTGAATTCTATGTCCATCTAGTGGTTGCCTGCAAAGATCTACTTGGCTTTTTCTTTCTTCCTTTTCTTTCACACTTGATCAGTGAGATTCTGTTTGTGATGGGGGTTTTGCCCCCCTTGGTCTTTAATTCTTTCACAGGTGGTTTCAAAGTGTCTATCCTTAGCCACTGCTTTCTATAAACAAGCAGGAATTCATGCACCGCAGTTACTGATGGCTTTCCTCACGGGGCAATTCTCCACTCTGAAAATAGACTGTTTTGTGGACAGTAAAGTACAGTTCTTTTTCACAGATGAGATTAGAGGATTGAGGGGAGGCTGAAGGGAGGGGAGGTTTTCCATTGTGTTTTTTAAACTGGAGTGCCTTTGTGCTATTACTCATTTTACACTCGGCTGTACCTTTGCTTAAGGGGGACGTGGCACCGAGTAGAAGGTGCTGGGAATTGGCTGATTTCCTCATCAATTCCAACAGCTCCCACACCCCAAGTGTAAGATTAAGAGTTGAAGATGAGATGGCGACAGGGGCTAAAGTTGTTGCATATCCAAGGGACCAAATTGTATAAATTCTAACTAAGAATTCTGATGTGCCAGAGGGGTTGCGATGTCTGTCTTATCACCTCTTCTTCAATAGGCTGAAAACTCTTCCCAGGTCTCAGTTCCTTTGATTTGAGAGTTTAGAAAGAATGGGATTCAATCCCTTATTTGTAGCAGTTGTTGGTTTTTAGTGTTTTCATATAGGTTCTGAGAGTTGGGATGTTGACGGATTTATACTGCTCTCAATTCTGTTAAAAAAAAAAAAAAAATAGATGGAGGCCAAGTGTTATCACTTGGTTCCTAAGCCATCAAAAGTGTTAGGGCAGGGAAGTGGATGTGGCTCAAGCGATTAGGCTCCCGTCTACCATATAGGAGATCTAGGGTTCACTTCCCGGGGCCTCCTGGTAAAAAAAAAAAAAAAAGGCAAGCTGGTCCTGCGGAAAGCTGGCCCATGCAGGAGTGCTGACATGCATGGAGAGCTGGTGCAGCAAGATGACACAACAAAGGAGACACAGAGGAGAGACAATAAGAGACACAGCAGACCAGGGAGCTGAGGTGGTGCCAGAGATTGAGCACCTCTCTCCACCCCGGAAGGTCCCAGGATCTGTTCCCGGTGCCACCTAAAGAAAAGACAAGCAGACACGGAAGAACACAGAGAGCAGACAGTGAGTGCAAAAATAATGAAGGGGGGAGAAATAAATAAAAACAAATCTTAAAAAAAAAGTGTTAGAGCATATATGTGTCTTGGGCCACCTTGGCCTCTAGGAAAATAGGTCACATTCTAAATTAGTACATGAAAGCCACTGCCTTTAATTAAAACAACAAATAATTTTAGTATTTTTAAATATGTTCCCTTTATAAATGTAACATACTGTTTTAGAATCAATTTAGAAATTGTGTTCAGCAGCATCGCATGTAATAGCAAAAAATATATAAAAAACCAAAATGTCCTTCAATGGAGGATTGGCTAAATAAATGATAATATATTCATATTATGGAGTATGTAGCAATTAATAAGAGTGAAAGTGAGCTGTATGAACTGACAAGGAACATGTTTAAGAAATATTGTTGAGTGAAAAGAAGAAACAAGTTGCAAAATAGTATTACAGAAGTAAAATGTACAAAATCCTATATAATTTTAATGGAATTGAGGAGGCGGTCTATGGGACTTTATGTTTTACAGCTTTACAGGTAGCATGGATTTATATAATTCTTGTGTAATTAAAAAATAATTTTTAAAAGATTTCAAAAACCAAATAAAAAAGAACTAAAAAGGAAAAAAATTAAACCACCTGTAATCTGCCACCTAGCCTCCTATCTGGTCTCTTGTTTATATATATATAATCTCTTTTAAAATTAAAAATTAGCCTCAACAATAGCTATAACATTAATATTTTTCTGTGTCATTAAACATTCTTCAGTAATAGTTTAACAGCTGTGTGGTGTTTCATTGAATAAGTTGTGGCATAATTTACTCAACCGATTTCTTATTATTGAAAAATTAGGTTTCCAATAAGAGCCCTACACATTCACATCCTTGACTTTGCTTTCAGTTTGCTTATAAATTCCTTACAGTGATGTTGCTGGGTCATAGGGCATATGCAGTTTTACAGCTTTGAACATTGGTGTCCATTTTTAAATTCAGTTGAAAAGAGGGATGGGAGGAAAGAAAGAATGGCTGCTGCCGCTGCTGCTCCTTCTCCACACATAAGAGCCCAAGCAAACTAGCGTTTCATTGGTTGATAAATTCCCACCCACAATGTAAAGACTGGACATTGTCTGTTTAGTGCCCCAACAATTAATCTTTCACCATCGACCTACGTTGAAACCTTCGCTTAGGAAGAGAATGGAGGAGCCTCTTACTAGAAGGCTGGACCCAGCCGTAGCCAGGGTGCTGAAGCTGTGTGTGAGCGCTTTGTCCCTGTGGCTCACTAGGGATCCAGGACACGTCTGCATCTCTCTCACTTGGGCCACTACTGAGACATGGTGCGAGCAGTTGCAGGAGTTTTTAAGAACACCCAGGAATAACATGATCAAGAAAATAAGCTGCAAAAAAAGGTCAAAAGGAGGAATCATCCAGAATAAAAGACAAGGAGGCAGCTTTCACCTCTTGAACTGCCCAATTGTCAGTTGGTCTGGGCTATGCCCCACAGAACCTGGGTCTTTAGTATCCTGGACAAACTTTAGTTAAATCACTCCCTCACTCAGAGACCTTTAGCCACCCATGATCTTGGTGGTCATTCCAAATCCGTTCACCTAGCACTCATTTTTTTTTTTTTTACTTTATTTTGTACATTTAATAATTGAAAACATAAGCAATTAAAAACTAAAAAGTAAACACAGATCAAAAAATATATACATTTCTCAATTAAATGTAATGGATACATGTAAATGTTTTTGTTGTTAGCACTCATTTTTATGGCTTCTCCTGACCCCTCTCCATCCTTTTTGCCCCAGCATGAACCCTCTATCCCATCCAAACAGACCCACTTGCTATTTCCCAAACAAGCAGCATATAATGTAGAAAGACCTTTGGACTTGGAGTCAGACAATCTGGATTTGTACCTTGGCCCTGCCATTTCCTTACTAGATGACCTGGGACAAAATACTTTATCTTGACAAGCCTCAGTTTCCTCTTCTGTAAAATAAGGATATTGAAGCCTGATTGGCTGTATTATTAAGGATATTTTAAATTAGACAATAGCATTTAAAGGAGTTAGCAGAGTGTGTAGTGTTTGACAGATAACATGAATGTTGGGAAGTGGCTGTGGCTCAATCAGTAGGGCTCCCGTTTACCATATGGGAGGCCCCGGGTTCGGTTCCCGGGGCCTCCTGGTGAGGGCAAGCCCGCCCGCATGGCGTGGTTAGCTGACCCAGCGAGCACAAGCAGCAAGGGGGGGATAAATGAATAAATAAATAAAATCTTTAAAAAAAAAAAAAAACATGAATGTCCTGTTACCCTGGCCTCTAAGCCTTTGCTTCCATCTGTTCTCTTTCTGGAAAAGTCCTCTTTCATCTGAATCCTAATCATTTAACAAAAGAAACTCATGTTTTACCTCCCCGCACCCCCCACCCCTTGAAAGCCTTCCCATGCAAATGCTTAGGACTCCCTGACTAGACTGTCTATTTGGCATTTCTCTGTACTACCTGGTTTCAGTCATACTTTTTACTCTGTATTTGTCTTCTCCAGGGAGCCTGTCAAAGGACCAAAATCATATCTACTACCTCTTTCCCCCTACTTTCTCCCCCTTTGCATTAAAAGTGTTCTACACACAATAGTTTAAAAGCAGTCATCAATTATTAAGAAGGTGTCCTAACTCAACAACATCACTTCCTGAATACCTAAAACCAAATCCAACTCCTAATATTTTACTGGACCAATCAAGCTAAATAAGTATTTGCTGACTGACCTTTTTCACTCCCCCTGTGAACCATGACCTGTATGTATCAGTAGGTCAATGTCAGTCCTAAATGGGTTCTCTCCAGAGGCAGTTTTCAGGAAGCCCTGATACCGATTTTGCCCCAACAATAGTCATAATTAATGTGTAACACTTTCTAGCTTACATTAGCCTGTAAAGTCAATAAAACAGGTATTATTGTTATTATCATCCCTATTTCTAGGAGGCCCAGAGAGGTCAAGTGATTGCAAAGCTCTTGCTGTTGGCCTCACATCATAAAGCCTTCCTCCATATTTAACTGTTAATGAACACTAGTCCCTCTCTAAAGTAATATGATTGTTGATTTGACATCCTTGCCTAAGAAGAAAATGCTGGTGTTCTTGGCTGTAGTTACCTCCTAAAGAAACCTCTTCAGTGTTTGTGGCATTATGAAAAGAAATGGACCTGACATGCCAGTTCTCAGGGAAATGCTCCAGGTGAGAAACATGTAAAAATTATTTCCTTGGGGCCCACAGTGAAAGCACCTGGTGGGAAGGTGTCTTTTCCCTTGTACATGAATTAATTATGACCCAGAGCAGCCCTCTTAGAAATGGTTTCCCCATTGCACTTGTTACCTCTTAAGTGACCTTCTGGCCCCATGCCTCAAGGCTCAGGGGTCTGCTTCAATGCCGTGGCTCTGGCTCTCCAGGAGTTCTTCCCCTGTAGTCGCCCTCCATGAACTAGAGTCCTTCCAAGCAAAGGCCATGACTCTTGAACTACAGCTCAAGGAGTATGGACTAGACACAACAAAAAAGAATCATAGGTGATCCCGACTAGAAGCGATTCCAAGGGTCATCCTATCCCCATGGGGTCCTCCAGTAGACCAGCAGACTTTCGCCATTTTATCCTTTGACAGCTCAGTAGACATTCTTCAGATTTAGGGATGGTATGAATCACAGCTCACCTGTGATCCGAGACAGAGCCATGTCCTTTGACTACCTTGGTCACTGAGTAAGCACCAGCCTTTCTGTCCAGAGTGCAGGCTACCGTTTAGCCCAGTAAAAACTCCTGGAAACAACATGGTTCTTGACTTAGCTATTACTCTCGACTCAGCCACTAACATTTGCTTAAACTCATCTCTGTTTTTCCCACCCGCTTGGGCACTTAGGTCAATTTTGCTGAGTTGCTTCCAAATTCATTCAATACACATTATTGAGAACTATTTTGTAGGTACCCTATTAGGCATGGGGGGTGGGGGTGGATAAAGGGGTGGGATATAGAATCTTTTTGTTTTCACTCAACCCTGTTTCCACTGAAAGCCCCACTTTCTCACAAACAACAAGTCTCATATCAGCAACAAACCTCAAATTGCACAGAGCTGGTTCACATTTGCAACCTCATTGCTTTTTCTGAAACAAACATTAGCATAAAACATTAAGGCAACAACAACTTAATTAAACTCTAGTTACTCTGGGCCAAAAATGGGAGTTTGATCTCAGTTCACAGACTATTTTGGTGGCTTATCACCCATAACCCCAGGCATAATGTGCCTTAATCCTCACCAAGTCCCCAGCTTCCCCACAGCATTTAGTGAAACCCTGTCCGCTTTCACACTGATATTACTGCTCATTTTCCCACACCCACCATTCTGTCTCAGCCACTGAGAGTTTCAACATCTCTCTTCCAAAGAGCTTCACCTTGGAACATTTCCCCATATGTGGCAGTTTGAAATTATTTTATGAATCCCAAAAAGAGAAAGAAGACTTTTGTGGACTGGTCCACTCCTCTGGGTGTGAGACCTTTTTTCAATTGGATTACCTCAGTGAGATGTGACTCAGGTTGAGTCTCCTCCCCCTTGCTGGGTCGGATAAAAAAACAGAGACACACTGGAAAAGAGAGCTCTGCCATGTTTGATCCTACCATGTGACACAAAGGCTCAAGCAACTGAGGCCTGGGGGAGAGATGAGCCTTTTGCCTGATAGCTTGCAGCTGAAATCAGGAAGAAAGCAGCGCAGCCGAGCCCGAGAAAAGAGGCCGGGTAAGAGACAAGCCCTATGCCTGGTTGCTTTCAGCTGAGCTCCAGGAGATGGTATAGCCCAGAGAGGAAGACAGACCAGGCAGAGATCGCCCACCATCTTGCTTCATCATGTGGCATCTGACCTGGGTGAGAAAGCATCTCTGATGGTGCCTTGAGTTGGACTTTTCACTTCCTTAGAACTGTAAGCTTTTACCCCAAATAAATACCCTTTATAAAAGCCAACACATTTCTGGTACTTTGCTTTGGCAGCCCTTTGGTAAACTAAAATACCTTATTTCTCAACAGTACCCCCTCCTCCCTGGTTGTTCTATAGCAGAACACCAACTCAGTCAAATGAAATAAACAAATATTTACAGAGAGAGAAAGGAGGGAAGGATGGGGAGGAAGACAGCTGTGATTACTGACCCTTTCTGCCCCAGCTTTCCCTCACTAAGACCATATTTGGGAACAAACCTATAATGGCACCTAAGAAGATAAAAGTCTTATTTCTTATGCTTCCTATAGACCAACAATGAACAATTGGAATTTGAAATTTGAAAAAAAAAAAAGATGCCATTTAAGAGTCTTGTTTCTGCCCATGGTGTGACTCAGGTGAACACCTTAGCTTGGTTATCAGTAGCTGCGTTTTGACTACATCCTTCAGCTAGAAATCTGAGGTTACTGAGACCTTTCTTGCAGTGGTGCAGATATAAACACTGTCCTTTGTTTCTAACCATCCCTGGATTCCCCTTAGGTATTATTTGTCCCCTTTCCCCCGCCACCCCCCCGCCAGCCTCTTTCATTTGGAAAGCCAAATTTTCCTTGGAGGCTTCCACTCCTTATTTTCAAACCTTCCTGACTCTCTTGCATCTAGCTGACTGCTGAACTTTGAGCTGATGCTTCCAAAGACACCTTCAATCTACAGCAAGTCTTACTGCCTGAATATCCTTTCCTTTGTTTTGTTTCCCAGCTATTGTCCAGCATCTCTGTTCTTCAGTCTTTAAAAAAAAAAAAAAAATTTGTGGTAGCATGTATATAATGCAAATTCTCCCATTTTAATCATTTTTAAGTGTTCTTCATTCCTCTTTACCTCCATTCCTTCCCCAACTCTACCCCAGTGCACAGTTCAATCCTTCATGTATTTATCATGGAAAACTCTGGTTTAAATCATTTTCTCTGAAACAAATATTTCCATATCTGAACCCTACATTTGTCATATGGTTTTCCCTACTTTGCAGCTGAGGAACTCTCAATTTCATATTTATTTTGGGAAATGAAGTTTTCCCCAGATGGTCTCTACAAAGCACCAAAGCAAGGTCAGGGTTTGTGTGTGCCTTCAAAGGTTCTGGGCAGAGGTTAGAGTACTCATGTTTTCTTGGTCCCGTCAGCAGTTGCCTAGTTAGTGTACCTGATAATGGAAAGCAACCTGAATCTTTCTTAGCTAAAAACACACCAGAGTCTGAGGGAGATGTTGAACCATAAACCGATATCCCCAGGGAAAGAGGAGAAACCTGCTGGGTTGCTCAAACAATTTCAAACCAAAGCCCTCAGAATACTTCCACAGGGAGAGGAAAAGAGTGTGAAAATTACAAAGATGATGAACCAGGTGGGCTGGCAGAAGTTTCTTAGCCATTCTTAGCCACAGAAGGGGACCGGGGCAGCCCTATATCTCTACTGGGAAACATAGTTCCCCTTTTAAATCAGGAAAGAAAAAAAAGAAAAACTAACAACATAGTCCCAAATAGAGAATGTTTTCTTTTGTAACTGGAAGAAAACATCGCTGATGGCTTTAACAGCTGCCTGCCAACATGGCCTGAGAAGCAGGCGGGCTCAAACATTTTTTGAGATCCACACATGTACAGACATACAGTATATTAGGTCAAATTATAAATCCAGGAATAAAAGAGCAAATAAACAAGTTTTGGCTTTCCCTAGACTTCTGAGTTCAACACCAACTAATTTAGACTCTGCAGCAGAGAAAGCTGGATGCCAAGAAGGTAGGTCTCCCAGAAGTTTAAGTCACAGCCTCCCTCTGGTAGGAGAAGAAGGTGCTGTTGTAGATTAACTGGCTGGTGGCTGGCCAGGTCCAGGCTGCTGGGCCCTGCCTAGCCGAGGCCTCCCTGTGTCTCAGCCCAGCAGACTCTGAGGGTGTGTGGCACGTTAACTTTTAGGCCTGCCATTGACTTGCTCTTTGACCCCAGTAAATCATTTAATATGCCATGTGCCTCTGTCCATATGTTAATGTTTGGTGTAATTCGGATGAGAATTCCAGCAAGTCTGGGTGTGCCATGCATTAGGACAAAATCTTTCCCTCTGGAGCTTCTAGAAGGAACTTTTTGGACAGCTGCACTACAGAGAGCTGAAGTATCTGGGCAAACCAAATTGAAATGCCTTCAGCTGGTGGGAAAGGCGTCACCCTAACTGTGCCTGAGAAGTACAGGAACTACCTTGGTTATCAAAACCAACACAAAGGTTTTGTGATAGTTTGCCTTAGGGCAAGAAAGTCGCTGAGGTATGTAGTGGGAGGAAGAGCGCTGGATTCTTCTAGCTGCATCACTGTTGTAGTTCCCTGTGGCCTTAAGTGCGTCACTTGGGCTAGGGCTGTTCAGACATGAGTTGGTCATGAAGTCAACTAAATGAATTGGGACTGTTTTTTTTTAACGAAATAAAGTTGAGTAGAATAGAAAAGATGATGGCTTAGCTCACAAGAAGGGTAAATGTGTGTATGTGTGTGTGCGTGTGTGTGTTTCCTGGAGCATGATGAACAATACGTTTCTTATTGTGGGTAAAAAACAGAAACACTTTCAAGCTCTAGCTTAGACCAGAGGATTTCAATTCCTTCATCTGTTGAAGGGAAATGATTCTTTTTATACATATATGTATATAAGCACACACACACACACACACACAAAATGAACACCCACTGTGTGTCAGGCACTGTGGTATATGGGGTTTCCAGGCATAGCAGGTACATAAGGTTTTTAGGAATGACAAGGCCCTGTCCCCTCATGGGACATAGCTTCGGCTAGAAGGGGATTCAGTCATAAAATAATTACATAACTATTTAACCACATTTGTGATAATGGCTACTTACAAGGTGTGAAGGAGGTGTGTAACAAGTGCTCCTAACCCAGGCTGTGAAAGCAGAGCCCCCTCCCTGAGGAGGAGACATAGGAGGCATAGAGTGAAGTAGGCAAAGAACTGGGCGGGGGGTGGGGGTGGCTGAGGAAGAATTCCAGGCTGAAGAACCGGCAAGCCTGAGGAAACCTGAAGAGGGAACAAAGATTTCTGTGAAGACTAAATGAGATGACTATGGAAAATACTTTGTAAACTTTAGATTTTTACTCAAATGTGACATATTATTTAAGACAATGAGTATAAACTGCCTTAAAGATGAGTTTCGATTCCTTTCTGCATCCCTTTAATGAGTATTTGAGCCCTGCTCAGTGCCAGTTACTGCTCTAGGTGCTGGGGATACAGCAGTAAATCGGACAGGACCCCTGCCCTCAAAAGGACCCCTTTCGGAGAGGGAGACAGGCAATAAGTACATAAAACCGTAATTTCAGAGAGTGGTAAATACTATGGTGAAAAATAAAGTAGGGCAGAGGAATAGAGAATGCTAGAGGTAGGGGAGGTGGCTTAGACAGAAAGGCAGGGCTCTGAGGGGGTGACACCCCAGACCAGAATAAAATAAGATCTGCCACTTTCTGAAGGTGTGACCTGGCTACATCACCTACATTTGAAGACTCAGTTTCCTTATCTGTTACATGGGGATACTTATTATACCCACATCACAGGACTTCCCTGAAGATTAAATGAGGTAAGTGATATAGAGTCTCCAGTCATGGAATGAATAGGCACTAAACAAATGCTAAATAATTGAGTGTCTACTGATCTGTCATCAAGGTATTAGAAATAGCTGTTTAGAAGGAAATAGACAAGAAACAGAAAGTAGGCCTTCTATTTCTAGACTGAGCTAGACAAGTCCCTCCAAGGAGAGATTATTGATTTTCAACTCTTGTGTCAGTTGAATCCTCTGGGTAGCAGACGCTGAGACAATTAGATGTACAAGCAGTTTGGGTTGGGGGGCTGGGGGAGATAATGCCTATGAAAAAGATAAGGGGAGGAAGCAGAAAAAGCCTCAGACTATGATGCAGATCTGACAGTCTCAACTAACCCTACAGGGAGCCTGGAGAAGACTGCCTGTTAGAGGAGTCCTATAGAGGGGCAGAAGTGGCCAGGTTCTAGTACCTACTATGCTCAGTCACTAGAGAGGGCTGCCCATGAAGAACATTGGCTCAGCTCAAAAGGACAACTAAATAATGAGTTATTTTTTGAGGGAGAGCTGAGGGGCAACCTCCGTGCCTGCCAGAAACTCCCAGCCTCACACTGGGAATCCTAAAGAGTTCTTGCCATTAAAGCCACAAACTTTCTTGGAAGCAGAGGAAAATGGGATTTATTCTGGCATGGGGAACACTACACAAAGATAAAACACTCAGAGGACCAGAAAATCCTATCCCTGATTTTATAATAGTCTGTATCTGTTAGGATGTCTTTGGCCAAAAGTTAGAGAAAACCGAACTCAAAATGGTTTGAATGATAAAGAAGAACATTTATGGGAAGTGGCTGTGGCTCAATCAGTAGGGCTCCCGTTTACCATATGGGAGGCCCCGGGTTCGGTTCCCAGGGCCTCCTGGTGAAGGCAAGCCCGCCCGCACGGCGTGGTTAGCTGACCCAGCGAGCACAAGCAGCAAGGGGGGCATAAATGAATAAATAAATAATATCTTTAAAAAAAAAAAAAAAAGAACATTTATAATCTCCTAAAATAAGAAGTTTGGAAGAGGGATGGCTCCAGGGCTATTTAATTAATTAATTGATTGATTGATTTTAAAGATTTATTTACACCACCACCTTTGTTTTGCGCTGTCTGCCCTGTGTGTTCTTCTATGTCTGCTTGTCTTCTCTTTAGGCAGCGCCAGGAACCGATCCTGGGACTTCCAGAATGGGGAGAGGCTGCTCAATCTCTTGTGCCACCTCAGCTCCCTGGTCTGCTGCATTTTTTATTGTCTCTCCTCTGTGTCTCTTTTTGTCGCGTCATCCCGCTAGTCCAGCTCTCCGCGCAGGCCAGCACTCCTGCGCGGGCCAGCTGGCCACGCGGGCCAGCTTGCTTTTCACCAGGAGGCCCCAGGAATCAAACCCTGGACCTCCTATGTGGTAGATGGGAGCCCAATCACTTGAGCCACATCCACTTCCCAAGGGCTGTTTAATTTAGAATTCAATAATATCATCAATGATCTATTATCAAACTATCTTTTAATATCCTCAGTGTGTCAACATTGTCCTCCATTATCAACCTTCATGGTTCCAAGATTGATACTGCAGTTCCAGGCATCTCACGTGGACAAGGTAAGATCTAGCAGAAGAAGACAGTCCCTATCTTCCCATGTGCCTCCTTATCGGTGAGAAGACTTCTCCAGAGACACCCTCATGTTCCATGAGCCAGAATCTCATCATATACCCACCCCTTCACAAATCACTGGTAAGACCAATGGGATTGCAATGACTGGTAGGCCTGAAAGCTTGGAGTTATGGGGTTAAGGATAACTTTTTACATTAAAAAAATTTTATGTGACTATATATGTTTGTGTGTGAGTGTGTGTGTGTGTGTCTAACAGTTTTATAGAGAGAGACATACTTCCTATATCAATATGTGATGTTTTAAAAGGTTAAAAGCTCAGGCTGTGAAGCCTACTGCTTGGATTCAAACCCAAGTTCTTCCACTTACTAGTCTGAGGAAAAGGATGAGCAACCACAAAAAGCCCAGGGTTGGGAATGGATGTGGCTCAAGAGGTTGAGCCCCGCCTCCCACGTGGGAGGTCTCAGGTTTGGTTCCCAGTGCCTCCTGAAAAAACAAAAATGAACAACAAGCAAAACAAAATGGAAAAACCAACTCGGGAAAGCCAATGTGACTCAGTGGTTGAGTGTTGGGTTCTCACATACAAGGTCCTGGGTTCAATCACAGCCCCTGGTACCTCAAAAAAAAAAAAAAAAAAGCCCAGGGAATGCAAACAAAGCAGTTGTTTACTCAATGGCAGTTGAGTAAACAACACAATACTAGATGTCAAAAGGAGGTGCAGGAGTGCGGACGGGGCTTATTTCAGTTTTCAAATCAGGAAGCATAATGTAAAAAATAATAATAAGAGATAACAATTCGTATGTGCCAACTGTACCAGGACCACCCCAAGTGTTTTACATGCATAATCTTTATCTATCTATCTATCTATCTATCTATCTATCTATCTATCTATCATCTATCTATCTATCTATCTATCTATCTATCTATCTATCTATCTACCTATTTGTCTATTTATTTGTTTTAGGAGGTACTGGGGGTTGAACCTGGGACCTCAAACATTTCATTTATTTATTCATTCAGCAATCATTTAATGAAAGCCTGATATGAGTCGCTCACTGGTGAGCTAAAACAAAGTAAAAAAAATAAAAAATAAAAACAGGAAGTTTAAGGACTTTGGTCCAAGAATCAAGCAACTTCGAATGATCCTAAGTGCTATAAAGGATACATCCATGGTCCTATGGAAACTGACCTGGTCAAGCAGGTTTCTGAGGAAATGGAGCTTGAGCTGAGGTAACAAAGTATGGGAGTGAAGATCTTGGGGAGAATGTTCCAGACACACCAACCCCAGAAGGTAGGTACAATTATTATCCCCACTGAAGTGTAAGCTCTGTAAGTAAAGGTCCTGGCCTGTCTTGTTTACCAATATATCACTGTTGCCTAGAACAGTGCCTGATACAAAATAGCTCTCAGTAAACATTTGTTCAATGAATGAGCGTATCCTGGTTTTATAGATGGGGAACATGAATGTCAGAGAAGGTAAGTAACTTGTCCAAGGTCACAGAGCTAGTCAGTGGCAGGGCTGGGATTTGATGCCAGTAAGTAGACTCTATGGTCTGAGTATTCAACTTTTTAAAAAAATGACATATAGTTTAACATAAGGAAATCAATCAGTGTAATATATCACATTAATAGAAAGAAGGAAAAAAAGCCACGTGATCATCTCAACTGCTACAGAAAAGGCATTTGACAAAATCCAACACCTTTTCAAAATAAAAACACTTAGAACTAGAACTAGAAAGGAACTTCCTCAACATGGTAAAGGGCATGTATAAATATAATAATATTGTTTCATCGGTTAGAACAAGCATACCCTACTAATGCTAAGTGTTAATAATAAGGAAAACTGTGGAGTGGGATGTGCAAGAAGGGGGGTGGGGATAAATGGGAACTCTCTTCTGCATGGTTTTCCTTTAAACCTACCACTTATCTAATTTAAAAAAAAAAGGGCAGGGGCTCCCACAGCTGCCGCAGGCAGCCCAGCTGGGGCGGAAGGGAGCACCAGGGAGCCCACAACCAACTCTTTTCCTGGGTCTCCAGAACCTCTCCCCTTAGAAGAGGAAGATGTAAAACAGAATATCACCCTTGTACTTCATCGTCCAGAAGGAGAGCACCAGCCAGGCACTGATCGGGTCTTGTTTACTATGGTGCGACAAATATTTAACTGTTGTTTCAGTTCAACCAGTTTTGTTCCAGATGAATGTTGGCAGGCTCCAGAAGTTGCTCTTCACATGGTTTTCTGTTATGGTTATTTGAACTGGGACTGGACAGAAAGATTGAATGGTTATACTTACTCCTTCATGTTTGCAAGCATTTACAAGAGGTTGCAGCTTTGAGGAGAAACATAGTGTTTACTTGCTGATTTGGGTTCCTACATTTGCCCAAGGAGTTCTTCCTGCTATTTCAGATACAAGGCTTTGCTTATTAATAGAGCAACTAGAAAATCAGGAAGAGGCAAGATAGGCTGTGTGTTTGCCAGTTGGGTCGTTGGCTCACGTGGTATTGCTGCACCAGAACACTTCCAGTCACCTGGCAAACTGTTCTCACGCCTATCCTTTGGCAGGTTCAAATTCTGTGTACAGTGTGGAAGGTTGAATTATATACCCCAACAAAAGACATGTTCTTAGGCTTCACCCCTGTTCCTGTGGAGGTGAACTCATGTGTAAATAGGATCTTCTGAAGATGTTATTTTTACTTACATAGGCAAATAAATTAAGCTCCATCTAAACATCACCTTATGCAAAAATTAACTGAAAATGGATCACAGGCTTAAATGTAAAATTATACTTCAGGAAAGAAACGAAGAAAATACTCAGGATCTAAGGCTCAGGAAAAAGTTCTTAGATTTGATACCGAAAGCATGATTCATAAAAGGAGAAACCAATAAATTGGACTTCATCAAAATTAGAAATTTGATGGCCATAGATATATGAGTTTATTTCTGGACTCTATTTTTTTTTCCACTGATCTCTCTCTCTCTATATATATATATATATTTTTTTAAAGATTTTATTTATTTATTCATTTATCCCCCCCTTGCTGCTTGTGCTTGCTGGGTCAGCTAACCACGCCGTGTGGGCAGGCTTGCCTTCACAGGAGGCCCCGGGAACCGAACCCCGGGAACCGAACCCGGGGCCTCCCATATGGTAAACGGGAGCCCTACTGATTGAGCCACAGCCGCTTCCCCACTGATCTATATATTTATCCTCATACCAGTACCACACAGATGTAAAGACAAGAAACAGAATGGGATACAATATTTGCATACTGCATATTTGACACAGGGATAGTGTCTAGAATATATATAGTATGTGCAAAACTCAACAGTAAATAATCTTAAGCTAGTAATTAGAATATGGGCAAAAGAAAAGAATAGAGGATATAGAGATGGCAGATTAGCCCAAGAGAAGATGTTCCAACATCATTATCTATCAGGGAAATTCAATTTGAAAATTGTATGGCAGGGAAGCAGAAAAACTGGATTATTCATACATTGCTGGAAGAAATATAAAATGGTTTGGTCACTCTAACAAATGTCAGTGTCTTTAGAAAACTACATATGCAACTACACTTACAACCAAGTCTTTGAACTATATGAAGAATTATGATCATGCAAAGCTATAAACATGAGTTTGGGCCCAGCTTTATTCATAATTGATCCAAACTAGAAACAACCCAGGTGTCCTTCAACAGATAAATGACTAAACAAACTGGTACATTGAGTTTCATGGAATACTAATCAGTAATAAAAAGGAATGAACTATTAATACAGGCAACAACTTGGATAAATCTCTAGAGAATTATGTGAAGTGAAAAAAAAATCCCCAAATCTTACAAACCATATGATTCAATTTATATAACATCCTTGATATGACAAAATTATAGAAATGCAAAACCGATTAGTGCTTGCCAGGGATTGGGGAACAGGGAAGAATTGGGTATAGCTATAAAAGAACAACATGGATCCTTGTGATGGAAATGTTCTGTACCTGATGCAATCGATATCTTGGTTATGATATTGTACTATAATTTTGCATAATATTACCATTGAGGGAAACTGGGTAAAGTATACTTGAGATCTCCTTGCATTATTCATTATTTCATATAACTTCATGTGAGTGTACAATTATCTCAAAATAAAGAGTTTAATTTTTTTAAAAAAAGCTAAGAGGTAACCAAGTGATAAACAACAAATTCCAAACATATTTGGAATATATCATCCTCAACTACTAAATAAAAAATTGACATGTTTTGGTAAGTGATTATAAAAGTGAAAAAACTAAATAAAGAGATAAAGGGGGGAAAAAAAACAACTAACATCATACTCAATGGTGAAAGACTAAAAGCATTTCCCTTAAGATCAGCAACAAACAAGGATGCCCACTGTCAGTTTGCTAAAGGTTCCCAATGCAAAATGCCAGAAATGGGTTGGCTTTTACAATAGGGATTTACTAGGTTAGAAGCTTACAGTTCTGAGGCTGTGTCCCAATCAAGGCATCATCAGAGATGCTGTCTCAACGAAGGTGATCCTGGACTGCTGGCGATCCTGGACTCTGGCCACATGGCGAGGCAAAATGGTGGCTGGTCTCTCCTTCTCCTTCTGGCTCACTTTCTCCCTGGGCTTAGCTGTGGACAATCAGGCTTATGGCTTGTCTCTCCCCTCGCCTTGGTCCTGTCTCTTTCAGCTTTGAGCTGCTCCATGGGCCTAGCCTCTTGGGGGCCTCTTTCTGTGCCTCTGTGCTCTGCTGATTCCAGCCTTCGACCTCCGGGACCTCTCCTTCTGTCTCTTGAGGCTTCTTTCCTGTGTTTCTGTGGCTGCAGGCTATCCTGCAGTCCTCTCTCACAGGGCAGGGTAAAATGGTAGCCCTTCCTCTCCTCTCTCTTCCGTTTATATAGGACTTCAATAAAGGATTAAGACCCACCCTGGGTCCCACAATCTAACAAAAAGCCCTTAATTGAAGTGATCTAATCAAAAGTGATCTAATCAAAAGGTCCCACATAGAATAGGTTCACTTAAGAACATAATTTTCTGGGGTCCACAAAAGACTCAAACCAGCATACCCACTTTTTAAAAAAAAATTTAAATTTTACCAGGAGGTCCTGGGGATCGAACCCGGGTGCTTCCATATGGTAGATGGATGCTCAACCACTTGAGCCACGTCCACTTCCCAAGACACCTACTTTTACCCCTGCTATTCAACATTGTATTGGAAGTTCTAGCCAGGTAATTTTGGCAAGAAGAAGAAATAAAAGGCATCCAAATTGGAAAGAAAGAAGTAAAACTCTATTTGCAGATGACATGAGCCTATATATTGAAAATCCCAAATAATCCACAAAAAAAGCTAGTAGAACTAATAAACAAATTCAGCAAAGCTTCAGGGTACAAGATCAACAACCAAAAATCAGTTGTCTTCCTATAGACCAGCTATTTAAAAAATCCAAAAGGATGGGGGTCGGATGTAGCTCAACTGGTTGGGCATCCGTCTCGCACATGGAGGGACCCGGGTTCGATCCCCGGGACCTCCCGGTTTAAAAAAAAAAAAAAAAAAAAAAAAATCCAAAAGGAAATTAAGAAAACAATTCCATTTACAATAGCATCCAAAAGAATAAAATCCTAGTAATAAATTTAACCAAGAGGTACAAGTCATTTACAATGAAAACTACAAACATTGCTGAAAGAAATTAAAGATGACCTAAGCAAATGGAACGCTATCCCATGTTCATGGATTGGAAGACTTTATATAGTTAAGATGTCAATACTACTCAAAGATGTCTACCAATTCAATGCAATTCCTAACAAAATTCCAGAAGCCTGGTTTTTTTTTAAAATCAATTTTTAGAGCAGTTGGCATACAGAAAAATCATGCAGCAAGTACAGAAGTCCCATATTATGCCCCCAAAACACACACACACACACACACACAGAGTTTTCCTTATTATTAACATTTTATGTTAGTGCCAGTGGCCTTTTTTGAAGAAATGGAAAATACAATCATAAAATTCATATGGAATTGCAAGTAGACCTGAATAGCTAAACATTCTTGAAAAAGGAGAACAAAGTTGAAGGCCTCACACTTCCTGATTTCAAAACCTACTACAAAGCTACAATAATCAAAACAGTGTGCTGCTGGCATAAGGATAAATATACAGATCAATGGAATAAAACAGAAAGTCCAGAAATAAACTCATACATCTATGGTCAAATGATTTTCAAAAAGGGTGCTAAGTCCATTCAATGGGAAAAGAATAGTCTCTTCAGCAAGTGGTGCTGGGAAAACTCAATTTCCACAGGCAAAAGAATAAACTTGGACTCCTACCCCACACCATATATAAAAATTTACTCGAAATGGATCAAGGACTGAAATATAGACGCTAAAACCATAAAACTCTTAGAAGGGGCTTGGATTTGGCAATGGATTCTTAGATCTGAGGCCAAAAGCAAGAGAAACAGAAAAAATAGATAAATTGGGCTTCACCAAAATAAAAACTTTTTGTGCATCAAAGGACAATATCAAGAAAATGAAAAGACAACCTACAGAATGGGAGAAAATATTTGCTGCAAATCATATATCTGATAAGGGTTTAATATCCAGAACATATAAAGAATGCCTACAATTTAAAAGCAAAAAGACAACTTAATTTTTAAAAATGGACAAAGGACTTGAATAGACATTTCTCCAAAGAATATTAAAAAAATGACCAACAAGCATATGAAAAGATGCTCAAAATCTTAAGTCATCAGGGAAATGCAAATCAAAAACCACAAAGAGATTCCACAATGAGACACCTACTCAGTTGGCTATTATTTTTGAAAAATGGAAAATAGCAAATGTGGAAAGATTGAAACCCTCATGCATTGCTGGTGGGAATGTAAAATCATGCAGCCACTGTGGAAAAGTTTGGTGGTTCCTTAAAAAGTTAAACAGAATTACCATATGATCCAGCAATTCCACTCCTAGGTATATACCCAAAAGAATTCAAAACAGGGACTCGAACAGTTGTTTATGCACCAATGTTTATATCAGAATTATTCATAGTAGCCAAAAGGGAGAAACAACCCAAGTGTCCATCAAACAAATGAATGGATAAATACAATGTGGTATAAATATACAAGGGAGTATTATTCAGCCACAAAAAGGAAGGAAGTTCTGATACTTCTTCATGTTACAAGGGTGAATGAACCTTGAAAACATTATGTTGAGCAAAACAAGCCAGACACACAAGGACAAATAATGTATGATTCCACTGATATAAAATATGGAGAATAAGCAAATTCATAGAGACAGAAAGTAGATTAGAGGTTACCAGGGATTGAGGGGAGGGGGAATGGGGAGTTATTGCCTAATGTGTACAGAGTTTCTGTTTGGGTTATGAGAAAGTTTTGGTAACGGATGGTGGGAATGGTAGCATAACACTGTAAAGGTAATTAATGCCACTGAATTGTACACTCCAAAAATGGTTAAAATAGCAAATTCTGTCATATATATGTTACAACAAAAATAAAATAAAATGAAAAGCTTTCCTTAACCTCCTCATCGTGGGCCTGCAGAAATAATCACTCTCTCCTTTGGCTTCCTGGGGCACTCACTTCAATTTGCCGGTATGGTCTCTAACACATTGCATGGTAGTTGCTTTCATATAAGACTACCCATCCCCCTTCCTCCCAGCCCCAGGTCCCTTCCCCAGAGTAAGAGTAAACTGTAGGCTACTTCAGAGACTATATTTAAATATATGCAGGAAGCGGCTGTGGCTCAATCAGTGGGGCTCCCGTTTGCCATGTGGGAGGCCCCGGGTTCGGTTCCCGGGGGCCTCCTGGTGAGGGCGGGCCCCCCGGCACGGCGTGGTTGGCTGACCCGGCTAGCACGGGCAGCAAGGGGGGGATAAATGAATAAATAAATAAAATCTTTAAAAAAATAAAATAAAAATAAAAAAAATTAATAAATAAATATATGCATAGTGCAGTGTTTAAAATGCAGGTTCAGGGAAGCTGATGTGGCTCAAGTGATTGAGCTCCTGCCTACCACACGACGGGAGGGCCCAGGTTTGGTTCCCAGTGCCTCCTAAAGAAGACAAGCAAGACAGCAAGCTGATGCAATGGGCTGGTGTGGCAAGCCGATACGACAAGAGACACAAGGAGGAAAACATAATGAAAGACACAACAAAAGCAGGGAACAGAGGTGGCTCAAGCAATTAGGCACTTTCCTCCCACATGGGAGGTACCAGGTTTGGTTCCAGTGCCTCCAAAAAAAAGGCGACGGACAAACAATGAACAGACAGCAAGCTCAAGCAATGAGGGGGTGGGGAAAATAAATAAATAAATCATTAAAAAAATAAAATAAAATGCAGGCTCAGGGTTCAGACAGAGCTGGGGATGACTCATGTTTCTGCCACTTACTACTCATATGACCTTAGGTTCTTTACTTAATCTCTCTAAGCCTCTGTTTCTTTATCTGTAAAATGGGGATAATAATAGAACTCACACCTCATGAGTTCTGCTAAGGATTAACTGAGATAATACACATAAAGTCCTTAGGATAGTACTTGGCACCAAGAACTCAATAAAAGTTTGCAAATATTATTCTATACTGGAAAAAATAAAACCAACATCAACCCCACCCAACTCCCAACTGAAGTAAAATTAGTTTTTTCAAGGGCAGGGGTTAGTAGGCTTCAGCTGTCTGGTTTTTGTTTTTTCTTTTTATTTTCTCATTCAAAACACTATTGAAAGCACCACCCTGAGCCATAGACACTTGAGGAAGGGAAGGGATTGGCCAAGGTGGGGGGTCCCAGAATCACCAAGTTACTTGCCCCTCTTCAACCCTGCAGGCTTCGTGCTGCCTCTACTCAGACCTTGCCAGTCCTCCACCTCTTCCTTTCTTTTTTCCCATCCCTCCCTCTCCACTTCAAACCCTGGGAAAAAAATGAAGAAAAGCACACCAACCAAGAAGCCTTTTCACTTCATTGTGTTTTCCAGCTAGACCTGAACAGACTGCGATCAATTCAACCCTCTCTCACCCTCCCTCCTCTCTTCTCTCCTGTCCTCTTTGTTGTTTTTCTCTCAGACTGTGTCTTCAGGCTTAGGAAAATGCAGTTACCTCTCGGCGGCATGAGGGCACAAGACGCTTTGGTTGCCAGTAGCAAATACAACTGGATGGTGACGGGTTCCTGTGGCCCTTGGCACTTGGAAAGGCCAGGAAGCAGGGACCCTGTTTGGATTCTCTGAGAAGCCCCTCATCCTGACCACTCAATCCCACCCCAGGCCCAGAGGCAGCGAATCACACAGAAAACCTCAATCTCCCACTTCCTCTGGCCAGCATCCTTCTGAAATCCACCCCATCCTCAGGCAAGGGGTTTAAATTCCAAATTTGAGCAAACCTGGCCAGTTGGACTTGAAATCAGCAAGGATGAAGGAGGAATACATCTTTTCCATTAAAGCAGCCTGGTGGGATTTTGTTTTTTTCCAACAGGGTAACTCCAAATTGGCAGGACTTTCAAAGCTACAAATTTCCATCTCCCCAGTCCTCACTAAAGAAAAATTTCCTGGTTAGGTTGGCACATGTGGAGGTTTGGGATGTACAAGTGAGAAATGTTTAACACATAGTTAAACCTGGGCTATGAATCAAATTAGTCTAAACAAGACTCTCCCCTGCCCCGGTGCTATACTAGTTACCCTCCTTAATTCCTACCCCAATCATATATTCAAAAATAACTACTATTTCTCAAGCACCCAGGAAGTACCAGGAGCAGAAATTAAGTAAGTACTTTATTTACTTACGTTGACTCATTTTATCTTTGCAACTATGCAAGGTAAGAATTATTTACTGCCTCCTCTCTTAGGCACACATAGGTTAAGTAATCCTCCCAAAGTCATCCCCTTAATAAGAGGCACAGCTGGGGTTCAAATCTTATCCCCAACACAACAACATGAATGAATCTTAAAGCCATTTGCTTGGTGAAAGAAGCCAAACCAAAAAGAGCACCATGTATATAAAATTCTCAAAAATGGGAGCTAATCCACAGTACTAAACAGCAAATCTGTGGTTGCCTGGGCATGTGGGTGGAGAAGGATGGATTACAAAGGGGCAAAAGAAACTTCTGAGGGTGATGGGAGTATTTGTCATCTTGGTTGTTGCGATGGTTTCACAGGTGAATACTGAGTCAAAACTGATCAAATTGTACACCTTAAATATACGAATTTAGTGTAACTATATTTTCCAGAATAACATTAGTGAGAATATTAGCATTGTTTTACATTTTTGCAGATCTGTTTTAATTTCTGGCTTCATAGAAGACATGATTCTCATATTTGCTTCTTCATTCAGTCTATTGCAATATCACACATTATGTAGCTTCTGGAAAATTCCACAATATGCTTGTGAGAGAATGAGGGTGAAGTCAACAAATAACATCTCAGTATTATTATGAAGATAGTTTTGACCTCACAGACCCCCTGAATGGATCTTGAGGCTCTACAGGGGTCCCAAGACCATACTTTGTGGACTGCTGATCTAAGTGTTTAGAACTGTAAACAATTTATTCAGGTTCTTATGCTACCATCCCTAAAGAACAACAATGGAAATATCACAGGGTTCCTTTGTGAACCCCCTCCCAGAAAGAGGAACAGCTACGTCCTCGTAAGGACTTGTTCTGGTTTACTCCATAATGGGTGTCAAAGGCAGAATCTGGGGTTCTGGAGAAAGTTCAGACAGATCTGAGCTCTTACCTGTTCCCTAAACAAGCCCCTGCCCAGGCTGAACCCAGCTCTGATTTAAACCTCAATCCAGATTTTTTTTAAAAATTGCCCTCTGGTCTGGGGCAGCCAACAGGGTACGGGGTTAGGAGTGGAAAAAATCCGAGTGTGAATACTGCTGCTGCTTCTACAGGCTGTGTAACCTTGAGTAAGTTATTGAACTTTCCTGAACCTCGGCTTCTTCATCCGCGAAAGGGAAATCATAAAAGCTTTCTGAAAGGATTGTTGTGCAGAGTCAAGGAGGTAATAACACATGTAAAAATCCCAGCAGAGTGCTTGGCACATGACAGTACCTGGCTCACTTTTAGTGCCTGTTACGTTTTACAGCAAAGCAAAGGGCACAGTGAAAACACCATGGCTTCCAGCATCAGGCAGGCCTGGGTTTGAATCCTAACAACATTGGCTTTAGGGAAGTCACTTCGTCCTCCTTGCAGAATTATTGTGAGGGGTGATTGAAGTAACTTCTCTAAAGTGCCTGGCATCTAGCCCACACCCTGTGGATGGTCACAGTTATTATTATTCAACATCTGAAGCTGAACATTAGCTGAATAGCTGCAGAACTGGTGAACAGCATCTGCAGAGCAACCAATTCCCAGGGGTGGCCTCTGTGACCTCACCCTTGGTATCCCCCGGGACAGGTTAGGACGGCTGGCTCTCTGGCAGGCCCAATGGGCCTTTTCCAAAGGAACTAACCCAATCCTCACTTGGGGTTTCCCATCTCCCAAATATCTACCAATAGGGAATGTTGCATGGTGAAATGATAAGGGAGTTCATGCCTAAGGGAACCAAGGCAGAGGGAGAGCAGACATGCCATGGAAAACCCACGAGGTACAGGGAAAGGCTGTGTATGGGCTCTGGAGTCAGACTCAGATTCAAATCCTCACTCTACCACTTACTCACTAACTGCAAGTCCTGGGGCAAAGTACTTAGCCTTTATAAGCCCATTTTCTCATCAGTAATTGGAGATAATGAGAGCGCACCAGTGCTAAATGTGAGAGCACTGGGCCATAGAAAATGGTGAATACATTTTACCTTCTATTGTCACTGTAGGATCCCCATGTTTTAGCAATAAGAGATGTATAACTCACGCTCTCACCTAGACATCAAGCTCAGGGAGGGGCAGCACGTCTTTGGAAGAAATCGCCAATTTTCACTTTAATTTCAAAAGTTTCTTTTGTAAACACCAGTGACTAGGATAATCTGGAAAATAAGGAGGAGGAAGAAGAGGAGGGGGGAAGAGGAAGAAACTTAAAAACACAAGCTGAACTTAGCCCAATTAGACGGTACAAGCATGCCTCCCAGATACTACGCATTCAGTTCCAGACCACCACAATGAAGAGAATATAGTAATCAAGTGAGCCATGTGAACTTTTTGGTCTCCCAGGACATGAAAAATTTCTGTTTGCACTATACTGTAGTCTGTTAAGTGTATAATAGCATTATGTCTAAAAAATTGTACATACCTTGATTAAAAAATACTTCACTGTTAAAAAGTGTTTACCTTCATCTGAGCCTTCAGTGAGTCATCATCTTTTTTCTGGTGGAGGGTCTTGCCTCAATGTTAATAGCTGCTGACTGATCAATGCCGTGGTTGCTGAAGATTCGTGTGGCTGTGGCAATTTCTTTAAAATAAAACAATAAAGTTTGCTGCCATCAATTGACTCTTCCTTTCATAAAAGATTTCTCTGTAGGATGCAACGCTCTTTGACAGCATCTACCCACAGTAGAACTCCTTTCAAAACTGGAGTCCATCCTCTCAAACCCTGACGCTCCTTTATCAACCAAGTTTATGTAATATTGTAAATCCTTTGTTGTCATTTCAACAGTGTTCATAATATCTTCACTAGAAGTAGATTTCATCTCAAGAAGCCACTTTCTTTGCTCTTCCATAAGAAGCAACTCCTTATCCATTCAAGTTTTATCATGAGATTTCAGCAATTCAGTTCATCCAGGTTCCACTTCTAATTCTAGTTCTCTTGCTATTTCTACCACATCTGTCATTACTTTTTCCACTGAAATCTTTTTTTTTTTTTTTTTTTTTTTTTTTTTTAAAGATTTTTTTTATTTATTCATTTATCCCCCCCTTGCTGCTTGTGCTCACTGGGTCAGCTAACCACGCCGTGCGGGCGGGCTTGCCTTCACCAGGAGGCCCCGGGAACCGAACCCGGGGCCTCCCATATGGTAAACGGGAGCCCCACTGATTGAGCCACAGCCGCCTCCCAAAATGAAGTATATGTATTTGAATAGTTTTTTTTTTTTTTTTTTTCTACCAGGAGGTCCTGGGGATCGAACCCAGGTCCCTCCATATGGGAGACAGACACCCAACCATTTGAGCCACATCTGCCCCCCTCCACTGAAATCTTGAACCTCTTCAAAGTCATCTATGAGGGTTGGAATCAACTTCTTCCAAACTCCTGTTCATGTTGATATTTTGACCTCCTCCCATGAATCACAAATGCTCTTAATGACATATAGAATGATGAATCCTTTCCAGAAGGCTTTCAATTAACTTTGCCCAGATCCATCAGGGGAATCACTGTGTATGCAGCTATAGCCTTATGAAATGTATTTCTTAAATAATAAGGTTTGAAAGTCTAAATGATTCCTTGATCCATGGGCTGCAGAATGGATGTTGTGTTAGCAGGCACAACCAAATATATTGTGTAACATATTGTTTGATCCAGTACATTTTTTTTTTTTTTTTAAGATTTTATTTATTTATTCATTTATCCCCCCTTTGCTGCTTGTGCTCACTGGGTCAGCTAACCACGCCATGCGGGCAGGCTTGCCTTCACCAGGAGGCCCCGTGAACCGAACCCGGGGCCTCCCATGTGGTAAACAGGAGCCCTACTGATTGAGCCACAGCCGCTTCCCTGATCCAGTACATTTAATTGAGAAATGTATATATTTATTCATCTGTGTTTACTTTTTAGTTTTTAATTGTTTATATTTTCAATTATTAAATGTAAAAAACAAAACAAAACATGGACAATACCAAGTGCTAGTGAGGATACGGAGTTGCTGATGCAACTACAAAATGGCAGAGCCATTTCTTAGGATGTGAAATGTGCGCATACCACATGACCTTGCAATCCCACTGGGAGATACTTCCCCAAGAGAAATGAAAGCATATGTTCACACACAAATCTGTACTCAAATGTTTACAGCAGCTTTATTCATAATCAACAGAAACTGGAAACAACCCAAAAGTCCTTCAGCCAGTGAGCAGATAAACAAACTGTGGTAATCTGTAAAATGGAACACTGCTCAGCAGTAAAAAGGAACAAACTCTTGATAAAGGCAACAACCTGGATAATCTCAAAGGCATTATACTGAGTGAAAGAAACCAGGCCCCAAAAGCTACTCTCTGTATGATTCCATCATGACATTCTTGAAAGGGCAAAGTTACAGGAATGGGGTGGGCATGGGGAGAAGAGGGAGGGAATGAGACAAAGGTACAGCAGCATGGGGGAGTTTCTTGGGGGTAATGGGACTATTCTGAATTTTTATTGTGGTGGTGAATGCACAACTCTATGCATTTGTCAAAATCCATAGAATGTACACCATAAAAATTTTTACTCTATGCAAATTAAAACTCCTTTTTCTGCCCAGAATGTCCTGCTCAAATCTACCTCATTAATAAAGCCCAGTTATCTAAAAAAAACAACAACAACAACAACATAAGGAAGCAAATGTGACTCAAGTGATTGAGCTCCTGCCTACCACAGGGAGGTCCCAGTTTTGGTTCCCAGTGCCTCCTGGAGAAGACAAGCAAGTCAGTGAGCTGGTGTGATGGGCTGGTGTGGCGAGCTGATGCAACAGGATGACACAATAAGGAGACACAAAAAGGAAAGCGGGGAATGGAGGTGGCTCAAGTGATTGAGCGCCTCTTTCCCACATAGGAGGTCCCAGGTTTGGTTCCCAGAGCCTTCTAAAGAGAAGACGAGCAGACCCAGAGAGCAGACAGCAAGGGCAAATGGCCGGGGGCAGGGGGTGGGAGGAACAAATAAATAAAATAAATCTTTAAAACAACAATAACAACAACATGAATCTCGTTGTACATCTCCATCAGAGCTCTTAAGTGACTAGGTGGATTGTAAATGAGCAGTAATGTTTTGAAAGGAATCTTTTTTTTCTGAGCAGTAGGTCTCAACAGTGGGCTTAAAATATTCAGTAAGCCATGTTGTAAACAGATGTGCTGTCATCCAGGCTTTGTTGTTCCATTTATGGAGCACAGGCAGAGTAGATTTAGCAGAATTCCAAAGGGCCCTCGGATTTTGGGAATGGTAAATGAGCATTGGCTTCAATTTAAAGTCACCAGATACATTAGCCCCTAACAAGAGAGTCAGCCTGTCCTTTGAAGCTTTGAAGCCAGGCATTGACCTCTCTCTGGCTATGAAAGTCCTGGATGGCATCTTCTTCCAATAGAAGGCTGTTTAGGCTGCAGTGAAAATCTGTTGTTTAGCGTAGCCTCCTTCATCAATCAATGATCTTAGCTAGCTTTTCTGGGTAACTTCCTGTGGCTTCCACATCAGCACTTGCTGCTTCACCTTGTGCTTTTATGTAATGGAGACAACTTCTTTCCTCAAACCTCACGAACCAACCTCTGCTAGCTTCAAACTTCTCTTCTACAGCTTCCTCACCCCTCTCAGCCTTCACAGAATTGAAGACAGTTAGGGCTTTGGCTTAAGGGAATGTTGTGGAAAAGGATGGAGAGTGAGAGTGATCTTCTATCTAGAAGACCACTAGAACTTTATTCACATCAGCAATAAGGCTGTTTTGCTTTCTTATCATTTATTTATTCCCTGGAGTAACACTTGGAATTTCCTTCAAGAACTCTTCCTTTGCATTCACAACTTGGCTAACTGTTTGGCGCAAGAGGCCTAGGTTTTGGCCTGTCTCGACTTTCATCATGCCTTCCTCACTAATTCTAGCTTTCGATTTAAAGCAAGAGACATGTGAGTCTTCCTTCCACTTGAAAACACTTGGACGCCACTGTAGGGTTATTAACTGGCCTGATTTCAATCTTGTTGTGCCTCAGAGAATAGGGAGGCCCGAGGAGAGGGAGAGAGATGGGGGAACGGCCGGGTGGAGCAGTCAGAACACACACAATATTTGCCTGTTAAGTTCTGAGTCTTATATGGGCACAGTTCGTGGTGCCCCCAAAACAATCTCAACAGTAACATCAAGGGTCACTGAAGACAGGTCACCATAACAGATATAATAATACTGAAAACGTTTGAAATATTAAAATAATTACCAAAATGTGACACAGAGACATGAAGTGAGCACGTGCTGTTGGAAAAATGGCACCAATAGACTTGCTCAACGCAGGGTTGCCACAAACCTTCAATTTGTTAAAAAATGCAACATCTACAAAGAGCAATAAAGGAAATGCAATAAAAGGAGGAATACCCTCCTGATTCTGTGCCTCATATGACTGTACCATGTGACTCTAGGGCACCTCCACCTAGGGGGCATTGGAACCAGGAAATCCCATCTGAGGGGACCAGCCAAGTAAGCAGGTGTTCCTGTTGCCAGGACAACCCTGGGCCCAGAGGAACCACATGACAATAGAATTTGGAGGGGGTTTTAACTAGTGCTTGCACTAAGGCTCTTGCTTGGGGAGGAAGCCCAAAAAAGAGCTGGGAAAGGAGGAGGCAAGGAGGAGAGGGTAAGAGTAGCATGTGGTGGAAAGAGAAGAGCAGATGTGGGAGACGGTGTAGGAGTGGGCTCCAGAAGCAGAGAGAAAGAGTGCAGAGAGGAGAGTGGGTGGGAGGAGGGAGGACCCAGATGAGGACAGGGTATGAAGGAAAGACCACAGAAATGGCTGGTGGTCCCGGGACTTGTGGAGAAGGAGCTCCAGTGAAGCTAAAAGCAGGTGATGAGTAATTATTGAGCACTCACTGTATGCCATTTTACATGTAATCCTATTAGGGAGGTTGAGAAATTTGCTCATAGTTCACAGCTATTTCAGATCCTAACTATCTCCTATAAGATGACTCTAAGGAGCTTTCCAGCTTCACATATGTACATGTGACATTCAGAAAGAAAAGACCAGGGAGGAGGAACTGTGATGGGAGTGGGGAGAGATGAGGGGAGGAGGGGCAACCAAGATAAGTAAGAGAAGGGAAGAGTGTGAGAATGAGGAGGGAGACGGGAAAAGAGGAAAGGACCATAAAAGGATGGAGAGTGAGAAGGAAAGTGAAGCATTGGGAAGGAACAGGAGAGAAGGAATCAGGGGATGAGAAGAAAGGGAAGATGAAGCCATGGTGGGACATGGGGTTAAGCCTGGAGAAGAGGGAAAAGGAAATGGTGGTGGGATCTTGGAGGAACCAGAACCACCAGGAGCACAATCCTAGGAGTAGGAGAAACAGGGGCTGGAGCTTGGTAGGTTGTTTGTGGTTTGTTTTTTTTTCTTGTTGTGGAAGTGTGGTGCGTGTGAATCATTGCCTGTGGAGGTGTCAACCAGCTGGTCTGCTCACTAAGTGTCTGATGGAGGAAACTTGGAATGGAGGCCAGACTCCTTATGGCTTATAGTGTGCCCATCTTGAAGCTGAAGCTGGATTGCCAAATTCAGATTATTGGTACAGGAATGGGCTCTGCCTGGTACATTATTTTTTTTTTTTCATTTTTTATTTTATTTATTTTACGAATTTTTGAAGGGGTACTTTATCCATTAATTTTCGCATCACTTAATAAACATTCCAAAAGAGTTATAATTCAAATCCCAGAATCAGTCTTTCCTCTGATAAAATCATAACCAACAGTTGCTTGGGAATGTTGCCATTTTAGGGAAACCATCCATCTCCTTTCCTGTGTCTTTTGGCCCAAAAAGACTTAGAGTATTTATTGTCCTTCATTTAACAATACTATTGCCTTTCCTGCAACTTGAATTTGTTCTTTTTCTGTTTAAAAGGACTACATCTGTCAGTCTTCATTGCAGCTAGGAAGGTTAGGAAAGTAAGATATAGTCAACAGAAAGCAAAGGATATCCAAGGAGGTTCTTGGAAATTTCCTCGTAAAGGAGAAGGCGGTCCATTTTTCCCCTCTTCTTCCTGTGGCCTGGAAGGCAGATGTAGAGGGCAGGAGCTCGAGCAGCCAGTTTAGACCATGAAGTAGAAGAAACCTCCTACAAAGTGTCATCAAAATCAGTTACAGGTGCAGTCTGTCCTGGGGCAAATTCCCCTCTGGCTGTGGACCTGTGAAACTTAGAAAACAAGTTATCTGCTTCCAATATACAAAGGAGGGGCAGTCATAGGACACACATTCCCATTGCCATAGGGAGAAACTAGAAGGAAAACAGGGGTCACAGGTCCCAAACAATTCCAAAACCCAGCAGGGCATACTCCATTAGATTTCAAGGTCTGAGAGTCTTCTATGGAAAAATGCCTTGTCCTTGGGGCCGATGAAGCAGCAGCCCCACCCTTTACAAGGGCTTGCATGGCTCTGCTCTCCCCAAACAGTGGGGCGAGGGCTCCGACATCTCCAAGCATTGGGGTGATGACCATGCATTCGGCTCCACCCTCATCAAGCATCTGGGTAGCAGTCAAACTCTATCCCCATCCTCCGATCACTGGGTGATGGCCAGATTCACCCCAATGTTGCCTGGTACATTATTGTAGAGTCATCAGCAGTTTGATGAAAAGTTCTTTTCCCTTTGGACAAAGTTATGGCTTGTGGGGTTTTTGATTTTTGTTTTGTTTTGTTGTTTTGTTTTTTTTAAAAAAAAAAAAAAAAAAAGATGTATTTTTTGCCATGTGACAAGCTAAGGAAAAAATTTAAAAAAATAAATAAATAAATAAATAAATAAATAAAAGATGTATTTTATTACTAATGCCATGATTTCACAAAGTCTGTATCTTCTTTTTCCTCTAAAACTCTGAACTGATCCTGTGTTTGATCTTAGACACCATGGACTCAGAAGTGTAAATTTTTCTTTCCCTTCCTGGGTTTTTGTTGGAACCCTGGGGCTCAATCCCTTGAAGGAATGTTATGAGGCAGGGAGAGCATAGCAGAAATAAAGGAGCAATGGCATATTACTCAGCAAAAAAAAAAAAAAAAAAAAGGAATGAAGTTCAGATCCAGGCTGTGACATGGATGAGCCTTGAAGACATCATGCTGAGTGAAATAAAGCCAGACACAACAGGACAGATACTGAGTCCACTCACATGAAATAACTAGAATATGCAGAGTCACAGAAACTAGAGTTACAGGTTGGAGGGATGGGTGCTAATGCATAAAGGATGCAGGGTTTCTGATTGGGGTGAAGGAAAAGTTTGGGAATGGATGGCAGTGATGGTAACACAACATAGTAACTGCGATTAATGCCACTGAATCGTGTGCTTGGGAGTGGTTAAGATGGGAAAGTTTCTGCTGTATATATATTACCACCATTAAAGAGAGAGAAAGACTAAAAGAGACAGTGACAATTAAATGCAGTATATGATATTAGACTGGATCTAATAACGGAGGAGAAAACGACCAAAAGGACATTAATGGAACAGTTGAAAAACTGAAAAAAATTGGGACAATTTTTTTTTTGCTGGACCCAGTGTACTTTATTGATGGTGCATGACAAGGTAGAGCTCTCTAAGTCCTCTCCTTCTTCACAGGGTCTGGGATGGAAACTGTCAAGGATGGGATAGTCTCAGTGTTGGAGGATAGACTTGGGGCAAGGACTCCCTGGCAGCTGACTGCCTCTCTCTTCCTTTCGTGCTATTGCTGGGGCTGCTGGTCCAGGAGGCTCTTACTCCTTGGGGGCATATGGTCCACCACCTGTCGCTGTAACCAAATTCAGAAAATGAGCTTGACAGCATAGACATTGAGGTCAATGCCAGCCACAAAATCAAAGGTGGAAGAGTAGGTGTCACTGTTAAAGTTTCAGGAGACAACCTGGGCCTCAGTGTAACCCAGGGGTCCCTCTGACACCTGCTTCACCACTGTTTTAGTTCCCAAGGCTGCTGAAAGCAGATACCATGAAATGGGTTGGCTTAAACAATGGGAATTTATTAGCTTACAGATTGAGACCAAGAAAATATCCAAATAAGCCATTATCAAGGCGATTCTTTCTTTCCGAAGATGGGCTGCCAGCAATCCTTGGCTCCTCTGCCACATGGCAAGGCACATGGCAGCATCTGCTGGTCTCTCCCATCTCTTCCCGGTTTCACTGATTTCAGCTTCTTGTTCCCCGTGGCTTTCTCTCTCTCCCTCCCCGCCCCCCCCCCATTCATTCTGTTTATAAAGGACTGTAGTAATGTAGTAGGATTAAGACCCCTCCTGAATGAGGTGGGCCACACCTTAACCGAAGTAGCCTCATCAAAAGGTCCTGCTCACAACGGGGTTCACACTCACAGGAATGGATTTGATTTAAGAACTTGTTTTTCTGGGATACATAGAAAAGCAACCATCACAACCACTTTCTTGATGTCTTCGTATCCCAGTGAGCTTCCCATTTATTTATTTATTTATTTATTTATTTATTTATTTATTTATTTATTTTTTAAGATTTTATTTATTTATTCATTTATCCCCCCCTTGCTGCTTGTGCTCGCTGGGTCAGCCAACCACGCCGCGCAGGCGGGCCTGGCTTCACCAGGAGGCCCCGGGAACCGAACCCGGGGCCTCCCATATGGCAAACAGGAGCCCTACTGATTGAGCCACAGCCGCTTCCCAAGCTTCCCATTTAGCTCAGGGATGACCTCTCCACTTCCTTGGCAGTGCCAGTAAACGTAGGGATGAAGTTCTGGGCTGCCCCATGGCTGTCATGCCAGTTTCCCAGAGGGACCATCCACAGTCTTCTGGGTAGCAGTGATGGCGTGGACTGTGGTCATGGACCGTATGCTTTATACCAATGTTCAATTTCTTGACCTTGACTAATGTGCTTAAGTGGTTCCATAAGTTAGTGCGCTTTTTTTTCTACTTTATTTTGTACATTTAATAATTGAAAATATAAACAATTAAAACTAAAAAGTAAACACAGACGAATAAATATATACATTTCTCAATTAAATGTACTGGACACATATAAAAGATTTTTTGAATCGAAAATATGTTACACAATATATTTGGTTCATAGTAAAACAATCATACAGTATTTGTCCTTTTGTGTCTGGCTTGCTTCGCTCAACATAATGTCCTCCAGGTTCATCCATGTTGTCATATGCTTTATGACTTCATTTCTTCTTACAGCTGCATAGTATTCCATTGTGTGACCAGACCACAGTTTGTTTATCCATTCATTTGTTGATGGGCACCTGGGTTGTTTCCAACTTTTGGCAATGGTGAATAATGTTGCTATGAACATTGGTGTGCAGATGTCTGTTCGTGTCACTGCTCTCAGTTCTTCTGGGAATATACCCAGTAGTGGTATTGCCGGGTCACATGGCAAGTCTATATTCAACTTCTTTAGGAACTGCCAAACAGTCCTCCACAGTGGCTGTACTATTCTGCATTCCCACCAACAGTGAATAAGCGTTCCTATCTTTCCACATCCTCTCCAACACTTGTAGTTCTCTGTCTTTCTAATAGTGGCCATTCTGATAGGTGTAAAATGATATTTCATTGTAGTTTTGATTTGCATTTCCCTAATCATGAGTGATGGTGAGCATTTCTTCATGTATTTTTTTGCCATTTGTATTTCTTCTTTGGAGAAATGTCTATTCAAGTCTTTTGCCCATTTTTTAATTGGGTCGTTTGTCTTTTTATTTGTTGAGTTGTAACATCTCTTTATAAAATTAGTGCTCTTGTTCTTCGGAAATATACATGGAAGTGCAAAATATTAGAGAAGCATGATGTATGATATCTACTCTCAAACATTTAGAAGATTAGATAGATATAGACAGACAGATGATTGAATGATAACAAATGTGGCAAAATGTTAATAGTTGATAAATCTGGATATCTGGGTGGGGAGTAGGTTGGAGTTCTATGTATTGTTTCTGTAATATTTTTCAACTTTCCTTTAACTTTGCAATTATTTCAAAATAAAAAGTTTATGAAAAAAAAAGAGAATAAAGCACTGCTGTATGCTACAATGCTACAATGTGGATGAAGCTTGAAAATATTATAAGTGAAAGAAGACGGTCACAAAAGGCCACATAGTACTTGATCCCATTTATATCAAACGTCCAGAATAGGCAAATCTGTAGAGACAGGAAATTAGTGATTGCCTAGAGCTGAGGCAGGTACAACGGATGGGGGTAATGGGGGTGGCATTAAAGGGCATGGGTTTCTTTTGGGAATGATGAAAATGTTCTTTAGAATGACTGTGGTGATGGCTGCACAACTCTGTGAATATACTAAAAGCCACTGAATTGCACACTTTAAATGTTATGTGAATTTCATCTCAATAAAACTGTTACAAAAAATGAAAGAAAGGAGCAGTGGTGGAAAGCACTGTATCTAATTTAGGTGACAGAATGAATTGGTCTGGCTGGCATTTGAAAAAGCAGTTAGGTAAAAGGAGGCACTGGCAGGGGATATATGAGAACTCTACATTACTTTTACAAAATCTCTGTAAATATAAAATTATTCAAAAATTTAAAGTTTACTTTAAAAGGGGGGGGAGCAGGTAGAAATGAAGGTAAAGCCAAATAAGAGGGCCTAGAATACTCTGTCAAAACAATTTGGGTTTGAATTTATAGATCTGAACTGTCAAATATAATAGCTAGTAGCTATATGTGGTTCTTGAGCACTTAAAATGTGGTTAGTCCAACTTGAGCTGTGCTGAAAGTGAAAAATAAAATATCAGATTTTGAAGACTTAGAATGAAAAAAAAAGAATGCAAAGCATCTCATTAAAAACTCCATATTGATTACATGTTGAAATGATAATGTTTGTGTATATTAAGTAAAATATATAAATCTTACTTTAAAAAATCATGTTTATTTCCTTTTTCAATGTGGCTACTAGGAATTTAAATTGTGGCTTACTCTGTTCTTTTGTGTCTGGCTTGCTTTGCTCAACATAACGTCCTCCAGGCAGCACTGTTGGGCAGCACTGTTGCAGGTAGTGGGCAGCCTTCAAGTGTTCTTAAGTTAGGACGGGGGTCAGCACATTTTTTTCTGTAAAGGGCCATAGTCTCTGCTGCAACTATTCAATTCTGCTGTTTCAGTGCAAAAGCAGCTCTAGACAACATGTACATGAATGAGTACATCTCTTCATTTATGAACACTGAAATCTGAATCTCATATAATATCCATATGTCATGAGATATTATTCCTTTGATTTTTTCCCCCCAACCATTTAAAAATGTAAAAACCATTCTTAGCTCATGAGCCATATAAAAACAGGTGAGCCAGATTTGGCCCTCGGGCCATGTTTGCCAATCCCTGAGTTAGAGAGCTAAGCTGGAGTCTCTGAGCTCTCTTGCGTTGGTGTTCTCCTCACACATGAGTACAGTGTTTGGCAATTTCCTTCTCCTTTGCAAACAGCGTGGATTCACATAACACTGGATCTGGAAGGGACAGTAGAGACCACATGTCCTCCTACCCTCTCATATTACATTTAAGGAAACTGAGGCTCAGAGAAGTCAAGTCACATAAACAAGTCACACTGAAGGGAGGAAATTCCAAATAAGGGGAGTAACTACAAAACTATATCAGGCAGCATCTGGCAAAAAGGAAGGATGTGAGGTCAGACTGAGTACCTAGGTCCCATTCAGGGACTCTGGAGTCTAGCCTATCCATGACTTCATTCATTCATCACTTATTTCTTGAGGTTGCCTCAGTGACAGGCCCTATACGAGACTCTGGGGAACCAGAAATTAATTAGATTTGGTCACTAACCTCGAGGAGTTCATAGTGTAGGAAAAAAAGATATTTCAAAAACAAGTATCCTGGAAGGATAAGGGAAAGGACCTCTGAGGAGGTGTGGCCCAAGCAATGACCAGGGCAGGTAGGAACTAGCCAGGAGAAGGAGAAGGTGGGAAGGGTGTCGAAGGCCTGGACCTGAGCATGCCCACAGTGTTTAGGGAACCCTAAGGAGGTGACTGGTGCCAAGGATTAAGTAGGAGATGGACGTGGGAGAGGCGAGCCTGCAGGGTCCCCAGGGCCGAAAATAGGAAGATCCTCTGTTTGAAGGTTAAAAACATGGTTTTCGTCACGTTAGGACACACAGAGAGTTTTTTAGCAATGGAGTAACACAGTCAGACTGAGCTTTAGAAGAATCACATCAGCAGGTTGCCAGGCAGAGAGGAGAGAAAAATGTTCCATGGGGAGGGGACAGGCAGTATAAAGGCCTGGACGAACGAAAGGACCAAACGAGGGGTGCTCTCGTGTGGCTCGAGCACCCACTACATGGCAGGCAACAAGAGAAGCCGACAGGGTGCAGGTGGGGAGGGTCTTGAATCCCAGGCTGAGGACTGTGGGTTTGGTTCTTTAGGTGCCAGACAGAGGTAAGAACCTCGTGGGAGTGTGTGAAGGTAGGACACGGATCTAAGGTCGATTTTTTCTACTCTGCCATTTATTAGTTAAGCCTCAGTTTCCTCGGAGGTAAAATGGAGAGAGTAACAGCAATGAGGAGTAAGTGAAATAAAGTATCCAAAGTGCTTATCACCTTTTAAGAACCTGTCTCACAATAAGCACTCAAAATGTTAGCTCTCAAACCGACATGGGACAGATCAGATCAAAGGCTCTCAATTCATGTGTGAAGATATTGTGCTGGAGGGAGACGAATCTGGAGTGGGCTGCCCCCGACCTCTTATTTGGGAACTCTGGCTAACTAGTTACCATTTTTTATGTAGAAAAATAATTGTAGGACCACAACCACCTCCATCTTGGGGTAGAGGAACTCCTACACCCTGCCTCTGGGCTACGTTTAGCTTTCTGCAGAGCAGAGCGCAGAAAGCCAGACACTCAACTTGAGGGTGGTAGACATTCCCCCAGAGCCTGGTGCCAACCTTCGTGTTCTTATAGTCCTCTCAACCCGGAGCGTCTGCCCACCTCATACTCGTTTTAGCGTGGTCTGTGTTACAGATAGAGTGTACATCATATGTGGGAAGGAGACAGAGTTTATGTATGTGTTTATGAATGCATAGACGAGATCTTAAGAAACTGATAACTGGTTTTCTCCAGGGACGGGAACGGTGTCGAGAGGAGAGCTGGTGGGGGGAGACTTTTCTACCATGTACTCTTTTGTACCTGTTGAAGTACTACATATATGGATTGTCTAGTTAAGCAAATAATTTTTTTTTTAGAAAAAAAGCATTTTTGCTTTCCTGTAACAGAGGTATACCAGATCTCCTGTTGGTTTCATCTCCAGTCTTTCCTTCCAACACCTTGCTCTTTAGTCTAAAGCCAGAGCAGCCGGCGAGGGGGTGACAGTCTTGGTTTCCATCTCCCACTGTGAGACTTAGAACCTTTCAGTGACCCAGGCCTTCCAGCTGGAGAACGAGGAGAGTGGCACTTGCCACATCCACACCCCCTCACACCCCACCCTGGGGTAGCATTGAGAACTGTCTATCTATAGGTAAAGGATTTCAGAGTCTGGGAATGAAAGAGAATAGATTAACACAAAATACTCCTGCTTTTTAACCCCACATAGTTCTAGGGAAATCTAATATAAAGGCTTCAGATCCATTTACAGAGGCCGCACTAAAGACGAATGTTAATTAGTGACATTGACAATTGTCATTTTCTTTGTAAACTACTTTGATGACCCGGAGCTGCAGGAATCTTGCCATATGAGCCTTCTCTCTTCAAACGACAAAGTCTCAGTCTGACGCGCCTGAAACAGACAGGAAACCTGTCCACCTCAATTACAGGTCCCATCTGAGAATCAGGCTTTGGTGGCCTTGGAGTCTCTCTGGACAGCCTTTGGGTCCAGGGACTGTCTTATCTTTTAGTGAGGTTCTCCCTTCCTCCTCTCTGGTGCTTCCCCATGGTGGGCTGCACAGGAAGCATCTCATAAATGATGGCTGAACGGCTGGCTGCTTGGCTGGCAGGCTTCAGGAGCACCCTCACTTTATAGCTAGGGAAACGGGCACCCAGAAGTGGGGTGCCTTGCATGAGTTCCATCATACAAGGACATACTGGTTCAGGCAGGAGCTTCAGTTCCACCCCTAAAGCTCATCTTTTTGACTTTCTGGACAAAGAGTGCTTGAGGAGCCCCTGCATTTCCTTTTTCAAAGTCAGGGAAATAGGAGAAGCAGCTGTAAAACAAGACTGAATCTAGGCGCCGTCACTCCTGGGGTCTGAGTTTCCCCACTCATAAAATCACGGTCCGGACAAGCCGATGTCTCAGGCCCCTTTTTGTCCTAAGGGTCTCCGGACTAGGGGTGCAGCCTGGCGTCCACCAGCCCTCCACAGAAAGGATGAGGCCAGCCCGCTCCGGCCATCGCCTCCTCCAAGTTGCGTTTCTTTTTAATTCCTCTAGCTTCTCATGAGTTTCAAGGGGGTGCTGTGAAACTGGTTCCTTGGAGCTGCCTGTCTCCCTGCTGGTAACCAAGCCCCCGTCCGCCTTTCTAGCAGCTCAGCCTATTCTTATTGTTGCTGTCTGTTCCCATTTGCTCCTTTTATTCTCGGGGTTTCCCTTGACTCTGATGTTTTTCCCCCTGCTGCACAACAAGCCCTTCTGATCTCTGTGAAAGGCAAACCCGTGTCATTCTTCCAAATCATCATTGTATGACATGTTTTTATATCAGCCGGACAAAGGGGCTATTTGATCAGGGGGTATGGTGTGTGATTGTAAGAAATTCAGCTAGTCGGTGGCAACCATTGTTCCCCAAGCGGCTCCCTGACCCCATTCTGTCCCAGGAAAAGCTCCCTGAGAGTGGCCTCTATTCATGGAGTCACACCAGTCCCCAGCCGCTCCAGGAGCATGCTCAATTCCTAGCGGTGTCACCGATAGCTGCCCACAGCCACCCTTTAACTCTTTCATCAGCATTAGGTTTCCAACCCCACAGCTGTTATCACGGCAACGAGCTCAGGGGGTTAGAGATATAGGCCCGCTCTCTGCTCTCCCTCTTATCTTGGAGAAATTCAACCTTCCTTTGAAATGGTCATTTGGAAATTACCCGTCTGCTGCTTTCAGCACAGCAGGCCTGGCTAGCACGCACTCGTCCTTGGTTTTCCCCTGAGAACAGCCTCCCTAGTTCTGCCAGCTCACTGGCCCCATTGCTCAAGGGCCTGACTCCTGGCATGTGGTCGAGCAGCACCCCAAAATTGTTTCCGATTGCCTGGCGTGGAGGTGTGGGGCCCCTCGCCCTGGCCCTAGAGTCTTTGGCAGATTGTTCTAATAGCATCTGTTAAACACTCCCCCACAACCTAACAAATAGCACTTGCTCAGCCTCCCCTTCCCTTCCTTCCAGGACACCCTGAGCCCCTATATGCATAAGGCCTTGGGCTGGATATTGTAGGAGAGACAGAACTGTATGGAAATTGGCCCTGGGCACTCAACCCATGAGGGGAATTGAGACAAGTAAACAAGTATCTGCAGAAACATCCTAACGTTTCCTCAGCATCAGCCTCTGCACCTTTAGAACAGTCTGGGTGACCCCAAACTATTCTGGCCTAACTGCTTCGCACACAAACTACCCAATTGACCCAGGTACTCAAAACCACGCGTGCTTCTGAGCTCTCTGCCTCTCAAAAGGTCCAGCCTGGGTCTGAGCGTTAAACATCCACAGAGCAGCCCAGAGAATGCTGGAAGAGTCTTGGCATGTCTTAAAACCTAATAGTGGGAGTGGATATGGCTCAAGCAGTTGAGTTCCCACCTCCCACACGGGAGTCCTGGATTTGGTTCCCGGTGCCTCCTGAAAAAAACAAAAATAAGCAAAACAAATGAAAAAACCAACTCAGGGAAGCCAATGTGGCTCAGTGGTTGAGTGCCAGCTTCCCATATACAAGGTCCCAGGTTCAATCCCCAGGCCCTGGTACCTCAAAAAAAGAAAAAAGAAAAGAAAAGAAAAAAACAAAACCTAATAGGGTTGCGGGTGTAGCTTGGTGGTTGGGCACCTGCTTCCCATGTATGAAGTCCTGGGTTCAATCCCTGGTACCTCCTAAAAAACAAAAAAAAACAAAAAAAACTAATAGCTATGAGATTGCCATCATTGTCCCTGCGTTCCTTTTACAGACCTAGAAATGGAAGGACCCATTCAAGATCATTCAAAACCAGTGGCTGAGCAAAGGCTCCAATTTAGAACCTGTGGCTCATTTTCTTCTAGCTCATTTTTTTTTTTTTTTTTTTTTTTAAGATTTTTTATTTATTTTTTCATTTAACCCCCCCCTGCTGCTTGTGCTCGCCGGGTCAGCCAACCACGCCGTGCGGGCGGGCCTGCCTTCACCAGGAGGCCCCGGGAACCGAACCCGGGGCCTCCCACATGGTAAACGGGAGCCCCACTGATTGAGCCACAGCCGCTTCCCTAGCTCATTTTTTAATTCGGTAAATTCTGCTTTTCTCCAAGAAGCTGGCAATTGATTAGACTGCTGTCATTTCCCTGTAATGACTGTCAGGAAGTCAAGGACCTCAAAGCCAATAAAAATGCCAGCTCAAAAGCCTAGAATCCTAAGTGAGGTTTCATCCTTGCCTCCCTGCACCAGTAAGAGAATCTTAGCCTGGCTCCTCCGTGGCTCCAGGGAACACTCAAAATGCAATAGCTACCGTATTAATTTATCATCCTGGGTGACCCCTGAGAACATTGTACTAAATGAAAGAAGCCAGGCACAAAAAGCCAGACACAAAATGTATGATTCCATGTATATGAAATGTCTAGAAAGTAAATTTATACAGATTTACACAGAATTTACACAGAAAGTAAATTAGTGATTGCCAGGTGCTGTGGGGTGTGTGGGGGAAATGGAAGTGACTGCCAGTGGGTACAGGGTTTCTCTTGTAGGTGTTCAAAATGTTCTGGAATTAGATAGTGGTGATGGTTGTACAACTTTGTGGATATACTAAAAAAATAAACTTTAAAAGGGTGAATTTTATGACATGTGAATTATATATATTTTTTCTTTTTTTAAAAAGATTTATTTATTTCTCCTCCCCACCCCACCCCCTCGTTGTTGTTTTTTAACTTTATTTTGTACATTTAATAATTGAAAATATAAACAATTAAAAACTAAAAAGTAAACACAGATGAATAAATATTTACATTTCTCAATTAAATCTACTGGATACATATAAAATTTTTTTTATTTATTTTTTTTATTTTACCGGGAGATCCCAGGGATCGAACCCAGGTCCCTCCATATGGGAGACGGACACCCAACCATTTGAGCCACATCTGCCCCCATATAAAAAATTTTTGAATCGAACAATATGTTACACAATATATTTGGTTCATAGTAATGCATTCATACAGTATTTTTTTTAATATTTTAAAAGATGCTTAGATTACATAAATGTTACACTAAAATTACAGGGATTCCCATGTTCCCCACCTCCCACACCTCCCACAACCTCCCACATAAACATCTTTCATTAGTGTGGCACATCACCTGCAATGGATATACACATCCTGGGGCTTTGCCACTAAGCATGGACCATAGTTCACATTGTAGACCACACTCTCCCCCACACAGTTCTGCATGGTATATGCTGATGTAAAATGGCCTATATCTGTCGTTGCAATGTCACTCAGGATAACTCCCAAGTCCTGAAAAAGCCCCTGTATTACAACTGCTTTTCCCTCTCCCTGCCCCGAAAGCATCAGTGACCACTGGCTCCACATCAGTGTTGTAATTTCTTCTATTGCTTGAGTCACAATATTTCTTACAACAGAATACCAGTAAGTCCACTCTAGTCCATAGCTCTTCCCCCAATCCTGAGGAGTCTGGGATGGTGATGTCCACTCCATGTCCAAATGAGAGGGTTCATACAATATTTGTTCTTTTGTGTCTGGCTTGCTTCGCTCAACATAATGTCCTCCAGGTTCATCCATGTTGCCATATGCTTTACAACTTCATTTCTTCTTACAGCTGCATAATATTCCATCGTGTGACTAGACCACAGTTTGTTTATCCATTCGTCTTTTGATGGACACCTAGGCTGTTTCCACCTTTTGGCAATGGTGAATAATGTTGCTATGAACATCGGTGTGCAGATGTCTGTTCGTGTCACTGCTCTCAGTTCTTCGGGGTATATACCCAGTAGTGGTATTGTAGGGTCTTGTGGCAAGTCTATATTCAACTTCTTTAGGAACTGTCAAACAGTCCTCCATAGTGGCTGTACCATTCTGCATTCCCACCAACAGTGAAGAAGTGTTCCTATCTCTCCACATCCTCTCCAACACTTGTAGTTCTCTGTCTTTTTAATAGTGGCAATTCTGATAGGTGTGAAATGATATCTCATTGTAGTTTTGATTTGCATTTCCCTAATCATGAGTGATGTTGAGCATTTCTTCTTGTATTTTTTTGCCGTTTGTATTTCTTCTTTGGACAAATGTCTATTCAAGTCTTTCACCCATTTTTTGATTGGGTTGTTTGTCTTTTTATTGTTGAGTTGTAACATCTTTTTATATATCCTGGATATTAAACCCTTATCAGATAAGTGATTTCCAAATATTTTTTCCCATTGAGTTGGCTGCCTTTTCACCCTTTTGACAAAGTCCTGTGAGGTGCAAAAGTATTTAATTTTGAGGAGGTCCCATTTATCTATTTTTTCTTTTGTTGCATGTGCTTTGGCTGTAAGGTCCAAGAAACCACCACCTACTACAAGGTCTTGAAGACGTTTCCCTACATTTTCTTCTAGTAGTTTTATGGTCCTGGCTTTTATATTTAGATCTTTGATCCATTTTGAGTTGATTCTTGTATAGAGGGTGAGATAAGGGTCCTCTTTCATTCTTTTGATTGTAGATATCCAGTTCTCCCAACACCCATTTGTTGAGGAGACTGCTTTTTCCCATTAGCGTGGGCTTGGTAGGTTTGTCAAAAACCAGTTGACTGTATAGGTGAGGGTTTATTTCTGGGTTCTCAATTCTATTCCACTGATCGATATGTCTATATTTATGCCAGTACCATGCTGTGTTGACCACTTTACCTTTGTAATATGTTTCAAGGTCAGGCAGTGAAATTCCTCCCACATCACCCTTCTTTTTTGGAATGGTTTTGGCTATTCAGGTGCACTTACCCTTCCAGATGAATTTGGTAATTGCCTTCTCTAATTCTGTAAAGTAAGCTGTTGGGATTTTGATTGGTATTGCATTGAATCTATAAATCAGTTTGACTAAGATTGACATCTTCACGATATTTATTTTTCCAATCCATGAATATGGAATGTCTTTCCATTTCTTTAGGTCTTTTTTAATTTCTTTTACCATTGTTTTGTAGTTTTCTGCGTATAGGTCCTGTACTTCTTTGGTTAAATTAACTCCTAGGTATTTGAGTCTTTTTGTTGCTATTGAAAATGGAATTTCCCCCCGATTTCCTCCTCAGGTTGTTCAGTACTAGTTTACAAAAACATTACTGATTGGGGGTAGATGTGGCTCAAATGGCTGGGCATCCATCTCCCATATGGAGGGACCTGGGTTCGATCCCCGGGCCCTCCCGGTAAAATTAAAAAAGAAAGAAAGAAAAAAAAAAATTACTGATTTTTGTGTGTTGATCTTGTATCCTGCCACTTTGCTGAACTCATTTATTAGTTCAAGTAGCTTTGTCGTGGATACTTCAGGATTTCCTAAGTACAGGATCATGTCATCCACAAACAGTGGGTTTTATTTCCTCTTTTCCTGTTTGGATGCCTTTAATTTTTTTTCTTGTCTAATTGCCCTAGCTAGAACTTCTAGTACAATATTGAATAACAATGGTGACAGTGGGCATCCTTGTCTTATTCCCAGTCTTAGAGGGAAAGCTTTCAACCTTTCCCCATTGAGTATGATTTTGGCTGTGGGTTTTTCATATATACCTTTTATCATATTGAGGAATTTTCCTTTTATTCCTATCTTTTGAAGTGTTTTTATCAAAAAAGGATGCTGGATTTTGTCAAATGCCTTTTCTACATCTATTGAGATGATCATGTGTTTTTTCCTTCAATTTGTTAATGTGGTGTATTACATTGATTGATTTTCTTATGTTGAACCAGCCTTGCATACCAGGAATAAATCCAACTTGATCGTGATGTATAAGTCTTTTGATATGCTGTTGGATTCGATTTGCAAGTATTTTGTTGAGAATTTTTGCATCTATGTTCATTAGAGAGATTGGTCTGTAATTTTCTTTTCTTATAGACTTTTTTTTTTTTTAAGCAAATTTCTTTTATTTTATTTTTTTATTTTTTATTTTTTTAAAGATTTTATTTATTCATTTATCCCCCTCTTGCTGCCTGTGCTCGCTGGGTCAGCCAACCACACCGTGTGGGCGGGCCCGCCTTCACCAGGAGGCCCCGGGAACCGAACCCGGGGCCTTCCCATATGGTAAACAGGAGCCCTACTGATTGAGCCACAGCCGCTTCCCTCTTATAGACTCTTTATCTGGCTTTGGTATTAGGGTGATGTTGGCTTCATAAAATGT
>JAKSZT010000380.1:6933292-7088489 GCA_026826555.1 Tolypeutes matacus
TGCGGGCGGGCCTGCCTTCACCAGGAGGCCCCGGGAACCGAACCCGGGGCCTCCCACATGGTAAACGGGAGCCCCACTGATTGAGCCACAGCCGCTTCCCTAGCTCATTTTTTAATTCGGTAAATTCTGCTTTTCTCCAAGAAGCTGGCAATTGATTAGACTGCTGTCATTTCCCTGTAATGACTGTCAGGAAGTCAAGGACCTCAAAGCCAATAAAAATGCCAGCTCAAAAGCCTAGAATCCTAAGTGAGGTTTCATCCTTGCCTCCCTGCACCAGGGTATCTGTGCCTTGAGCCAACAGAATGGCCTCACCAGTAAGAGAATCTTAGCCTGGCTCCTCCGTGGCTCCAGGGAACACTCAAAATGCAATAGCTACCGTATTAATTTATCATCCTGGGTGACCCCTGAGAACATTGTACTAAATGAAAGAAGCCAGGCACAAAAAGCCAGACACAAAATGTATGATTCCATGTATATGAAATGTCTAGAAAGTAAATTTATACAGATTTACACAGAATTTACACAGAAAGTAAATTAGTGATTGCCAGGTGCTGGGGGGTGTGTGGGGGAAATGGAAGTGACTGCCAGTGGGTACAGGGTTTCTCTTGTAGGTGTTCAAAATGTTCTGGAATTAGATAGTGGTGATGGTTGTACAACTTTGTGGATATACTAAAAAAATAAACTTTAAAAGGGTGAATTTTATGACATGTGAATTATATATATTTTTTCTTTTTTTAAAAAGATTTATTTATTTCTCCTCCCCACCCCACCCCCTCGTTGTTGTTTTTTAACTTTATTTTGTACATTTAATAATTGAAAATATAAACAATTAAAAACTAAAAAGTAAACACAGATGAATAAATATTTACATTTCTCAATTAAATCTACTGGATACATATAAAATTTTTTTTATTTATTTTTTTTATTTTACCGGGAGATCCCAGGGATCGAACCCAGGTCCCTCCATATGGGAGACAGACACCCAACCATTTGAGCCACATCTGCCCCCATATAAAAAATTTTTGAATCGAACAATATGTTACACAATATATTTGGTTCATAGTAATGCATTCATACAGTATTTTTTTTAATATTTTAAAAGATGCTTAGATTACATAAATGTTACACTAAAATTACAGGGATTTCCATGTTCCCCACCTCCCACACCTCCCACAACCTCCCACATAAACATCTTTCATTAGTGTGGCACATCACCTGCAATGGATATACACATCCTGGGGCTTTGCCACTAAGCATGGACCATAGTTCACATTGTAGACCACACTCTCCCCCACACAGTTCTGCATGGTATATGCTGATGTAAAATGGCCTATATCTGTCGTTGCAATGTCACTCAGGATAACTCCCAAGTCCTGAAAAAGCCCCTGTATTACAACTGCTTTTCCCTCTCCCTGCCCCGAAAGCATCAGTGACCACTGGCTCCACATCAGTGTTGTAATTTCTTCTATTGCTTGAGTCACAATATTTCTACAACAGAATACCAGTAAGTCCACTCTAGTCCATAGCTCTTCCCCCAATCCTGAGGAGTCTGGGATGGTGATGTCCACTCCATGTCCAAATGAGAGGGTTCATACAATATTTGTTCTTTTGTGTCTGGCTTGCTTCGCTCAACATAATGTCCTCCAGGTTCATCCATGTTGCCATATGCTTTACAACTTCATTTCTTCTTACAGCTGCATAATATTCCATCGTGTGACTAGACCACAGTTTGTTTATCCATTCGTCTTTTGATGGACACCTAGGCTGTTTCCACCTTTTGGCAATGGTGAATAATGTTGCTATGAACATCGGTGTGCAGATGTCTGTTCGTGTCACTGCTCTCAGTTCTTCGGGGTATATACCCAGTAGTGGTATTGTAGGGTCTTGTGGCAAGTCTATATTCAACTTCTTTAGGAACTGTCAAACAGTCCTCCATAGTGGCTGTACCATTCTGCATTCCCACCAACAGTGAAGAAGTGTTCCTATCTCTCCACATCCTCTCCAACACTTGTAGTTCTCTGTCTTTTTAATAGTGGCAATTCTGATAGGTGTGAAATGATATCTCATTGTAGTTTTGATTTGCATTTCCCTAATCATGAGTGATGTTGAGCATTTCTTCTTGTATTTTTTTGCCGTTTGTATTTCTTCTTTGGACAAATGTCTATTCAAGTCTTTCACCCATTTTTTGATTGGGTTGTTTGTCTTTTTATTGTTGAGTTGTAACATCTCTTTATATATCCTGGATATTAAACCCTTATCAGATAAGTGATTTCCAAATATTTTTTCCCATTGAGTTGGCTGCCTTTTCACCCTTTTGACAAAGTCCTGTGAGGTGCAAAAGTATTTAATTTTGAGGAGGTCCCATTTATCTATTTTTTCTTTTGTTGCATGTGCTTTGGCTGTAAGGTCCAAGAAACCACCACCTACTACAAGGTCTTGAAGACGTTTCCCTACATTTTCTTCTAGTAGTTTTATGGTCCTGGCTTTTATATTTAGATCTTTGATCCATTTTGAGTTGATTCTTGTATAGAGGGTGAGATAAGGGTCCTCTTTCATTCTTTTGATTGTAGATATCCAGTTCTCCCAACACCCATTTGTTGAGGAGACTGCTTTTTCCCATTAGCGTGGGCTTGGTAGGTTTGTCAAAAACCAGTTGACTGTATAGGTGAGGGTTTATTTCTGGGTTCTCAATTCTATTCCACTGATCGATATGTCTATATTTATGCCAGTACCATGCTGTGTTGACCACTTTACCTTTGTAATATGTTTCAAGGTCAGGCAGTGAAATTCCTCCCACATCACCCTTCTTTTTTGGAATGGTTTTGGCTATTCAGGTGCACTTACCCTTCCAGATGAATTTGGTAATTGCCTTCTCTAATTCTGTAAAGTAAGCTGTTGGGATTTTGATTGGTATTGCATTGAATCTATAAATCAGTTTGACTAAGATTGACATCTTCACGATATTTATTTTTCCAATCCATGAATATGGAATGTCTTTCCATTTCTTTAGGTCTTTTTTAATTTCTTTTACCATTGTTTTGTAGTTTTCTGCGTATAGGTCCTGTACTTCTTTGGTTAAATTAACTCCTAGGTATTTGAGTCTTTTTGTTGCTATTGAAAATGGAATTTCCCCCCGATTTCCTCCTCAGGTTGTTCAGTACTAGTTTACAAAAACATTACTGATTGGGGGTAGATGTGGCTCAAATGGCTGGGCATCCATCTCCCATATGGAGGGACCTGGGTTCGATCCCCGGGCCCTCCCGGTAAAATTAAAAAAGAAAGAAAGAAAAAAAAAAATTACTGATTTTTGTGTGTTGATCTTGTATCCTGCCACTTTGCTGAACTCATTTATTAGTTCAAGTAGCTTTGTCGTGGATACTTCAGGATTTCCTAAGTACAGGATCATGTCATCCACAAACAGTGGGTTTTATTTCCTCTTTTCCTGTTTGGATGCCTTTAATTTTTTTTCTTGTCTAATTGCCCTAGCTAGAACTTCTAGTACAATATTGAATAACAATGGTGACAGTGGGCATCCTTGTCTTATTCCCAGTCTTAGAGGGAAAGCTTTCAACCTTTCCCCATTGAGTATGATTTTGGCTGTGGGTTTTTCATATATACCTTTTATCATATTGAGGAATTTTCCTTTTATTCCTATCTTTTGAAGTGTTTTTATCAAAAAAGGATGCTGGATTTTGTCAAATGCCTTTTCTACATCTATTGAGATGATCATGTGTTTTTTCCTTCAATTTGTTAATGTGGTGTATTACATTGATTGATTTTCTTATGTTGAACCAGCCTTGCATACCAGGAATAAATCCAACTTGATCGTGATGTATAAGTCTTTTGATATGCTGTTGGATTCGATTTGCAAGTATTTTGTTGAGAATTTTTGCATCTATGTTCATTAGAGAGATTGGTCTGTAATTTTCTTTTCTTATAGACTTTTTTTTTTTTTAAAGCAAATTTCTTTTATTTTATTTTTTTATTTTTTATTTTTTTAAAGATTTTATTTATTCATTTATCCCCCTCTTGCTGCCTGTGCTCGCTGGGTCAGCCAACCACGCCGTGCGGGCGGGCCCGCCTTCACCAGGAGGCCCCGGGAACCGAACCCGGGGCCTTCCCATATGGTAAACAGGAGCCCTACTGATTGAGCCACAGCCGCTTCCCTCTTATAGACTCTTTATCTGGCTTTGGTATTAGGGTGATGTTGGCTTCATAAAATGTGTTGGTAGGGAAGCGGCTGTGGCTCAATCAGTGGGGCTCCCGTTTACCATATGGGAGGCCCCGGGTTCGGTTCCCGGGGCCTCCTGGTGAGGGCAGGCCTGCCCGCGCGGCGTGGTTGGCTGACCCGGCGAGCGCAAGCAGCAAGGGGGGGATAAATGAATAAATAAATAAAAAAAAAAAAAAAAAAAAAAAAAAAAAATGTGTTGGTAATTTTCCCTCCTCTTCAATTTTTTGGAAGAGTTTAAACAGGATTGGTGTTAATTCTTTTTGAAGTGCTTGGTAGAATTCACCTGTGATGCCATCTGGTCCTGGACTTTTCTTTGCTAGGTTATTTTTGATGACTGATTCAATCTCCTTAAATGTGATTGGTTTGTTAAGTTCTTGTATTTCTTATGGCATCAGTGTAGGTTGTTTGTGCGTTTCTAGAAATTTGTCCATTTCATCTAGGTTGTCTAGTTTGTTGGCACATAGTTTCTCATAATATCCTCTTATGATTCTCTTTATTTCTGTGAGGTCATTTGTAACTTCCCCCCTTTCATTTCTGATTGTATTTATTTGCATTTTCTCTCTTTTTTTCTTTGTTAGTGTAGCTAGGGTTTTGTCAATTTTATTGATCTCAAAGAACCAGCTTTTGGTTTTGTTGATTTTCTCTATTGTTTTTCTGTTCTCATTTTCATTTATTTCTGCTCTAATCTTTATTATTTATTTCCTTCTGCTTGCTTTGGGATTGGTTTGCTGTTCTTTTTCTAGTTTCTCTAGTTGTTCGGTTAAATCTTTGAGTTTAGCTCTTTCTTGTTTTGTTTTGTTTTGTTTTGTTTTGTTTTTTTAAAGATTTTATTTATTTATTCATTTATCACCCCCTTGCTGCTTGTGCTCGCCGGGCCAGCCAACCACGCCGTGCGGGCGGGCCCGTCCCCTACCAAGAGGCCCCGGGAACCAAACCCGGGGCCTCCCATATGGTAAACGGGAGCCCCACTGATTAAGCCACAGCCGCTTCCCTCTTGTTTTTTAATATAGGCATTTAGGGCTATAAATTTCCCTCTGAAGACTCCCTTCCCTGTATCTCATAAGTTTTGATACGATGTGTTCTCATTTTCATTTGTCTCAATATATTTACTGATTTCACTTGCAATTTCTTCTTTGACCCACGGAATATTTAGGAGTGTGTTGTTCAGTCTCCACACATTTGCAAATTTACTTTTTTCCTGTGTGTTATTGATTTCTAGTTTCATTCCATTATGATCTGAGAAGGTGCTTTGTATAATTTCAATCTTTTTATATTTATTGAGAGCTGAATTGTGACCTAACATGTGGTCTATCCTGGAGAAAGATCCATGGGCACTTTTTTTGTTTGTTTGTTTGTTTTTTGTTTTTGTTTTTGTTTTTGTTTTACCGGGAGGTCCCGGGGATCGAACCCGGGTCCCTCCATATGGGAGATGGACGCCCAACCAGTTGAGCCACATCCAACCCCGATCCATGGGCACTTGAGAAGAATGTACAACCCGCTGAGTTTGGATGCAGTGTTCTGTATATGTCTGTTAGGTCTAACTTGTTTATCATATTGTTCAAGGATTCTGTGGCCACCATGGCCCCAAGAACCATGTGAGCCATTGTTCTTAATTCTTCTTAGTATTTCTGCTCCTAACCCTCCCACACACACCTTCTGGGACTCTACTTCTTCCTGTATATACCTCCTTTTTTGTAATAGCTCTAAAGGTTTATGCCACAATATGACTTAGGACCTCCTTCTACTCACCTGAGTCTTATTCATCCATCCATCCATTCATTCTTCAGCCAGTGTTAAGACACCTGCTCTTGCCAGGCATTCAGCACAGGGGCTGAGGAACATAGATTGGAGAAATCAAGAGTCCTTCCCTCTAGGAGTTCACTTTCTATTGAGAATGTGACATTTAAGTATGAGGAGGTGAATACTGCTGGTATAGACATATTTACTGGTACAGGGAAGCCCAAAGGTGGGAGAAGTTAATTTTTCATGCAGGTGGGAGTTTCTAGATGACTTTCCAGAGGGACTGTGATGGGGCCTGGTTTGGGCATCCTAGATGAGGACAGGAGAATGCTTTCTTTGCCTTTGTTTTCCTCTCCCATTCCCATGGCGCCTGCTCTTAGGTGGCCTTTCATCTCCAGCATGACTCTGGGGCACCACCACTGGAAGCCTCTTTCTCTTTCCCAGCTCAGATGTCCCATTCTCTGGATATCCTCTGGATCTTCCCCTCCTAGGTACACTGGGTTCTTGTCCATTTTTCTGCCCACTCCTGAAGGCTTCTAAAGTTAAGCCCCTTGCCCAAGGTCACACAACTGGTTAGTAGCAAAAGCCAGGCTAGAGCCCAGGTTCCATCCAAGGAGTATAGTCCTTCTGAGCTTCCAATGCAGGGTTTTACTTTCCTACAAAGTGTCTGTGACCTGAAGAGAGAAACTCCAGACAATCCCAGGACAACAGATGCTGTGTGTGTGAGCACTCAATCTAGGCCATTCCAGGGGCTGGCAGGGACAGTAGTAAGTCAAGGTTTCAGCACAAACATCAAGTAGAACTTCTGATCTATCACAGCCTGGCAACACTGTCCCTGTGCCATCCAGTTCAGAACCCACAGGCCAATAGTGTTTCTAAGAGTAGACAGAAGGAGCAGTGGGATTTCATTCCCCTATGATGCAGAGGAAAATTTTCACACTTGGAGGAGTCAGAGGTCTAAAAGCTTAGAGGTTAAGAACTTGGGTTTTAAAAGCCAACAAATCTGAGTTTAATCCTGGCTGTATAACTTGGGGAGATTTCTGCACTTCTCTAAACCTCGGTTTCTTCCATTGTAAAATGGGAATAACAACTTATTTAGGAGACAAACTCCTTATAAGGACAATAAGTACCTCATGGTATTGTTGTGAGGTTGAAATGAGATGGAGCACTAAGGGATTAGCTCAGCCGTATAGTAAGAACAATTTGATAAATGGTAGCCATCATTGTTAGCTTTTCTAAAGCTACCTCTACTCTTTGAATGGTCCAAAATCCTGGGGAGGTTTGGCCAAGTCTCCCCAGATCATGTTTGTAGACTTCTTGCTTTGTCCCTTAATGGCAAGACCAAGTACGAAGGCATCTAGACTGGACTTCATTCGTTTACTCAACAAAATTTATGGAACACTGTAGCAGTTTGGCAGTTTGATATAGTTATCAATTCCAAAAATAGATATTGGATTATGCTTGTAAACTGGTCTGTTCATCTGGGCATAATTAAGTTATGATTAGGGCGTTGACTGGGCCATGTCAGTAGGGCATTGAGTCCCACCCTTTGGTGGGGTGGGGTCTCAAAGATAAAAAAACATGGCAAGGGTTTTGAGTTTAACTTCTGATGTTGGAGTCTTGAGCTGGAGCCCCAGGAAGTAAGAGCTTGGTCCTGAGGAAGGAGAGAAGGCCCCGGGAAAAGAGATGAGCCATTCTCCTGAGAGTTCACAGCTGGCCTTGTGGAGAGAGGCAAAGCCTAGAGAGCCTCATAGTCTACAGCTGACCTTGTGGAGGAAACAGAGGAGCTGAGCCCGGAGAGAAATGGAGCCCCAGGAAGAGAGGAACCCAAGAAGTCTGAACCCCGGCAAAAGTTGGCAGCTGTCTTGCTCCAACAGGTGGAAACAAACTTTGGTGATGGAAGTAACTTATGCTTTGTAGCCTGGTAGCTGTAAGCTTCTACCCCAAATAAGTACCCTTTATGAAAACCAACCAATTATTGGTATTTTGCACCAGCACCCCTTTGGCTGACTAATATAAACACCTACTATGTTCCAAGTCTACTTGAAAAATTATAGTTACAGGTAAGTAGCTACAACTTAGTGTAATACATAGAACAACATATGAGACCACAGAGGATTACTTGGGAGACTTAACAGGGGAAGGCACAATTTGAGGTCTTGAAGAGGTACGTAGGTGCTCATCCAAGCAGAGGCAACAGCACATGAAAAGACTAACCACAGAAGAACATGGAGTATTTGGGGAATGGTAAAAGGATTTGTATCCTTAGAACCTGGAGGAGTAGGGAACATATGTGGAAGGAGATTGTGAAGAGCCTCATAGGCCTGACTGGGGAACTTGACTTTCATTCTGTGGGCATGCAGGTGACTTGTACTCTTGGGTTTGGTTTAGAAATGTTTGTTCTGGCTACTTCGTGGTGGCAAGCTGCCTCATGAGCCCCAGGCTTCTGGGGCAGGGAAGGAGGTTCTGGCTGGCCAGAGTGGTGGTGGAGGAGCTGCTGCTGCTCGGGCTCTCAGGAGAGAGGAGTCAGTCTCCTCCACACTTGTGGCAGGTGCTTTCAGTTCATCCAAATTTCACAAAGGTTCTGAGGGGCTTTCAAAGACTTCAGAATGAACAGAGCTGAGGTAGATTCCTCTCAAAGTTCTTGCTGAAGGTATTAGTCAAAACTGGTATTGATCTGAGAGTCAAGAGACCTGAATATTACCTCTGACTTTTCATTAGTGGGCCAGTGAGTCCTCAGTGTTTCCCCACCTCAGCCAGGTAGGAACTCTCCTCTCCCAGAAATTCCCTAGCACCATGTGGGTACCTGCTGCAGGTCACCTTTTCTGTTACATTTTACTTCACATTATTAGTTATCAGTATGCTTTGTAGAATGGAAAGAAACTAGGGTCAACAGATCTGGCTTCAAAATCCTGGCTCTGGGGGAGCAGATGTAGCTCAAGTGATTGAGCACCTGCTTCCCATATACGAGGTCCCACGTTCAATCCTTGGCACCTAAAAAAAAAAAAATCCTGGCTCTGCCACTTACCAGCTGTATGGCCTTAGGGAAGTCATTTAACCCTGCTGAACTCCAATTTCCTCTGTAAATTTGGAATATTAACACCTAACGCATTGGGTCATTAGAAGGTCAGTAGAAGGAATAATTGAAATAAAGTATGTAAACACAGTGCCTGAAACAGAAGGCATTCATTAAAGAATGTGTGTGGGGACATGCTATAGACACACACACATAAACAGAGTGATCTTGGTACCCTAGCGCTTAGCTTAAAATCTTGTATGCAGCATGGACTCAGTATCAATATTGAAATCGCATTTATGCCTTAATCTTCTTATCTTTAAAAGGGAATGATACAATCTGAATTACCTACTGCACTGATTAGTTGGAATAACATTGAAAAATACAGCCATTTATAATTACCTTTTACATTCAACCACCATTTGTATTTGTAGCTTCTCTTACTAGACTGTTTGCTCCTTGGAAACAGGAACAAAATCATGGGTTTCCCTGTGGGTGAGAAGTGCATAGTGCATGTTGGTGGAAAGTATCTTTTATAAGCTCCACATTCTACATGGAGCCTGACCCCAGGCCAGGAGGTGCCTCTGCCCGGCCACTCCCTGCTTCAGCTGCCACCTTCTTCTCACCACACAGGCTCCAGCATAGTTATCACTAGGCTTATTGCAAGCTGGTCTTGAAGATGGTGTCCTGAGCCTCCTATGCCCCAGCCACTGGTGGCAGCCAGAAGCTTAGCCTCAAGATGCCCAGATGCTGAGGATGCCAGCAGGGACAAGCAGGCTATCCTTCTACCTGCTGAGCAGAGCCAATCCTTGGTGTCATCCCCAAAGGATAATCCTTCTGGGACGTCTGAGCTTGGGAGGCTGCAGGTGAAAGGTTAGTCAGTGAGCCCCTAGCCTGTGGTTAAACTTTGCATTGTTAGCCCCAGCAAAATTACTCCTTCTCAGAGCCCCAATGGTACAAGAAGGGAGCCTGAAGCTGCCTTCTTACTTGGAAGTAGCCCAGTGACAGCAGCCAGGCCCTGGGACCCATCTGAACCACCTCTCCTTTGCCCCAGTCCTAGTCCTGATCACTCCAAGGAGCCTCCAAGATAGAGCGTTCTGCTGGTTTAGGGTCCGCAGTCAGCCTTCAGAACCATGCTGGGGCAATCTAGTAGCTCAGCTAAATAAATGTCTTACTTGAGTGGCAAGACTTGGTGGTTTGGCCCCTGGAGGGCCTGGAATTGCTCTGCTGGCTGCTCCTGTCTCCACCCAAAGGCCCTGGATCCTTCGAGGCTCCTTCTAACCGATGCCTGTATATTTAGGGGCATGCACCAAGGGGCCTGAGTTTAGGGTGGCCAATGCAGCCTGCTGAGGACTTCTTTCTTGGGGCTCTGGGCTGCCTAGGGAAAGGGGAAAGCAAATTCTTCTAACAACAATAGCAGCATTTGTTGAGTGCCTGGTCCCTGCCTAGCACTGTTCTAAGTACATATCAAGTATTATCTTTTGGCCCTTGTTTTAGTTTGCTAAAGGCTACCATTGCAAAATACCAGAACTGGGTTGGCCTTTATAATGGGAATGTATTAGGGTGAAACCTTACAGTTCTGAGGCTGTGAAAATGTCTAAATCAAGGAAGCAGCAGAGATGCTGTCTCACCAAAGGTCAGCTGCTGGCGATCCTGGACTCTTCCACACAGAGGCGCCTGCTTCTCCTCCGGATCTCATCGCCTCAGGCTCTGTCTGCCTGTGTGTAGCTTCCTTTGTCCCTGAGCTCAGCTGTGGGTGATAGGCACAAGGCTTGTCTCTCCCCTCTCCTCTTGGTGGCTCACTGAGTCTCTCTCCCTTTCTGCAGCTGCAGGCCATCCTGGAGTCCTTTCTCAGCTCGCCGGGTAAAATGGCAGCGGCTCTTTCTCTGCCCTCTCCTCTGATTACGTAGGACTCTGATACAAGTTTAGGACCGACCCTGGGTCCTGCAATCTAATCAAAGGCCCCTTAAGTGACTCTAACAAAAAGGCCCCGTGTTCAATAGGTTCACAGGAATGGGTTTGCTTAGGAACATAATTTTCTGGGGCCCACACAAGCCTCAAGCCAGGACAGCCTACAAGCATCACTATTATGAGTCCCATTTCACAGATGAGGAGACTGGGCCTCCGAGGGGTTAAGCAACTTTCACAGGATCACAACAGTCCATAAATAGTCACTCCTAGTGCTTCCTTTGTCTCCCATCATGGTTTGAAGGGGAAGGAAGAATTCATTTTGAAATTAACCTGGATTCTTAGGCTGGAATACAGGATTTCAAGACAGTGTGCTGTGGTAGAATGAGCTTTAGTGCATCAGTGTCCAAAAGCCCTGGATCCAGAGCCAAGGTCAACCACTATCACTTGAGCCAAATTGCTGAACTTCCCTTTGCCTCAGTTTCCCTGTCAGTAAAATGGGGCTAAAGGTCCTGACCTTGAGGATTAGAATGAACGTGTGCAGCTCACCTGGCCCCTGGTAACTGTGCTTTCTACCCTGCTCTCCCCTCCCTTGTGTGTGTGCAGTGTAGGCAGCACCCCAGCCACCCTCCTGCAGCCCAGAGGAGTAGGTGGAAGCAGCTCCTGGGGGAGGAGAAGGGAAGAGAGGGGAGAGGACAGCTTGAGTGACTGCAGGCCAGCCCTGAGGGCCTCCGGGGGAGATTGGCCATAGCCACAGGTGCACCAATTACTCTCCCCTTGAAGAAAGCCTGGGGGGTGCACTTCCCCAGCATTTCCCCCACTCTGCTCAGCCCTGGCCGAGGCTTCTGCCACCGGCAGTGGCAGCTCCGCAGCCCCAGTCCACTGGCTGGTCGTTTGTCTTCAGATTTCATAGCCTCCCTGAGGCTCCCAGTGCTTTGCAAACTTTTCCTCCCTCTCCCAGCCACTTCCAGTTAGCCCAGGAGCCTCTTAGTGGCAGCTCAGGTTTCATTCCTGAGAGTTTTGTTTGGAATGGAGTTCCTGGTTGGGATAATCCCTGGGTGTGAGTGGTCAGTGCAGGAAGAGACAGGAGCCTCTCCAGGAGGCTGTGGGAACAGCCCCACTTGTCCAGGTGCTCTGAGGGGGGACCAGGGCTGAGCCCCTCGTCCTGGAGGCGCCTTCCCACAGAGGGCCAAGGGGGTAGACAGCAGAACCGGAGCCCGCTGAACCCTTCCTCTCTGGACTGTCCTTGCCATCATCTTCCCTTGGAGCACAAGGGAGCCCTGAAGGGCTCACTCAGACACTCCATCTCCTTTCCCACCTGCAGCAGCTGAGCTGTCAGGTCCCATGGAAGCAATGGAGGGGCCCTCAACCCCTGAGCCAACCAAGGCAAATATTGTTTTCATCTATTTTATGAAAGAGGCTTCTATAAAGGTTTTCCTCAGGAAATAGGTTTGGCTGCTAAAAAAACTTTTTTTTTTTTGAAAATGAGTAATGTTCAAACCCTTCATTTATAGATGAGGAAATTAAGGCCTGGGGAGATTAATTTTCCTGAAGATCCCAGAGCCACTCATTCTCAACTCCTATCTTCTCTGTGATTCCTTTTATGATTTGGCCTGACGGATACCTAGTGCTAACCCTCTTAATTGCCCTCACCAAGTCCTATGGCAGCTGTAGGTTTACGAGTGTGTGAAGTGGTGTGAGGGCAGGGACCTTGCCTTGCCTGCCCCTTTGTCCCCAGCAGTTCAGTGCTGAGGGCGCACTGAACTGAATTGGGACTGCCTGGAGTGGAGCTGACCTCCAGCAGAATTAGCCATGGCCTGAACTCCAAGCACGCCTATCCCTCCTCTCCCAGACCCCTCTGGGCCTCTCAAAACCCCTGTGCTTCCTCTATCTCAGCCTCTGCCACATCTCCCCAGAACTGCCTGTCTCATTGTGGCCATGTGTGCCAGGTGGGAGGTTTTGGGATTCAGGGGGTGGGGGGCAATCTGGGTGACTCACCATTGCTCCCCAACACCTACTTCAATGCCAGGCATATGGGACACTCCCAACAAATTTGTCATGAATTTGTCATACAAGGCACTGGGTAAAGGGAAAGACTGGCATTGGCTCAGAAGAAAGACAAGAAGCCCAGACTGTTGATTCTCTGAGCTCCTATCTCCTTCCGCTCTTTTCAGCTCCAGGCAACTCAGACTTGACCTTCTCCCCACAGTGCATGGGCTTCTTTGAGGGCTGGCGGAGGGAAGGCAAGGCCAGGTCTGAGGAGCAGGGTGGCAAGGGCTTGCACACTGGCCTCCAGGAGGGAGCGGAGAAACCATCTCCCTTGCAGCCCCCACCTCATATGCCTCCCTAAGTTTTCCCAAGTCTCCAGGGACCCAGGCCTTTGCTTGCCCCCTTTGACGAGGACCTGCCTGTTCTCCCTGGGCTGCCAAACCTCCCTGCCAAGGGTCCTGGCCCAGGAGAGCAGACTCCCTGGGGACTCTACCTTCTTCGTTGTGCCTCTCTGGTGAGATCACTGCAAACCTGGACTTGCAGGGACTTAGCTCAGCCGGCCCAGCCCCTCTCCCGGGTCTCTCCCCACAGCAGCCACCACGTGTTCAGCACCACTGCTAGGCACTCTGCATATGGTCTGATCTTCACGGCAACTCTGTAAGGTGGAGCATGCTCCCCATTTTGCAGGTGAGGAAATTGAGGTTTAGAGCAGTGAAATGACTTGCCCAGGTCACTTAGCTGGGAAGTGACAGAGCCAGGATTCCAACTTAGTTCTGTCTGACCCCAAAGGCTGCTCCTAACCATCGCACCAAGCTGCATCTTCTGCTGGCTGCTCCTGTAGCCATCCCCTTGACTTCCTCTCTGACTTGGCTTGAGGCCCAGGGAGGCTCCACATCGGTGTCAATGCAGCTTCCAGGGGTTCTGGGGAGAGCAAGGACCCTGAAGATGCCCTTTTTCTTCCCTCTCTCTACCTACCTCACAGCTTTGCTGAAAGTACCCCAGATGGAGGCCTGCTTCGTGGACAAGTCTCCTGAAGAGGACCTGCTACCAGCACCTCCTGTCCCTCACTCACCTGTACACACACCCATCTCATTAGGCTCCCAGGGTCAAAAATAATTCCACACACTACATGTTGATGCTCTGACCCCTCCTCACTCTCAGCACAAACTTCTGGCTTTAGCCTCTTTTTTTTTTTTTTTTTTTTTTCTTTTCTTTTTTTTTTTAGGAGGTATCAGAGATCGAACCCAGGACCTTGTACATGGGAAGTAGGTGCTCAACCACTGAGCTACACCCACTCCCCAGGTTTTAACCTTTTGGTCACTCTGCTCATCTTGTCTCCCAGCCTTCATTCAGAGCCACAGCTACCCATCAGGCCTCATTCAAGAGCCTCTCTAGAAGCCACCCCCCTGCCCTCTCAGGTTGACAGCACCGTCCTCAAGAAGCTCCTCTTCTACTCTGCTTAGGACTCTCCCCCTCGCCCCACCACCGGGGAGGCTCAGGCCTGACTTCAGGGAAGGGGCTGGAACTTGAGCCCAAGGGAGAGAAGTCTGCCCAAACCCCTGGGAAGCCTAGGACCCAGCGTCCTGCCGACCCAGCCGAGTCTATCGGAACTGAGATCAGACAGATAGTACATGGTGGATTACCCATGATGAATATTTCACGAGTTTACTCTTCATTACTGAGAGTTGCAGAAGGCGGGGCCGTGTAGGAAAAGGCCCAGGAAGAAACAGGGCAGGGAGATGAGCTGGAAGGCTGTGAAATGGCCCAGGTGTAGGTTATGGTGGGACAGGGGATTTCTTTGTGCAGAGAGATTTGGCAGGACTTGGTGGTATTTGTCAAACTGAAATGATTGAATGTAGGAGGTTGGGAGCAGAGAGGAGTCCAAGAAGGTGGAGAGTTTTTGAACCTGGGTGTTTGGGACTCTGTGTATGCAGGCAGACAGAGGAATAGCTGGAATATGGCATGGCCCTGGTGACTCCTACCCTTGAAAGTCACCAAATGGTTCTCCAGGGCCGGGGCTCTCAAAGGGTTTGCTAATCTACCACTCCCAGGTTCCCTGTGTTCAAGGCAGAGGGAAGCTGCAAACCTGGCAGGGCTCTGGCCAGGCTTCTCCTTGTCCCCTCAAAGCAGTGCCAGGCCTGGGCCTTGTCCTGTGTGCCTTCTGCCAGCCCCTAAGCCAGGGCCCATCTGAGCCTTCAAGACTGGGGCCCTAGCCTTAATCTCCAAAAGCCAAAGCTTAGGACCTCTCTGGGCACAATTCAATGCCCTGCCTCTACCCCCTGTCCCCATACCCAGCTGAGGAAAGACGGGGAAAGAAACGTAGCTCCCTAAAGCGACCCAGTGGCTCCAGCTTGTTTCACTATTGCCGAGAGGGGCTGAGGGAGGGAAACAGACTCCAGGGCTGAGCCAGGGCCTATTCTCAGCAGCTGCCAGCCAGTGTGTATGTGTGTGTGTGTGGGGGGGGGGAGTTTGCATGACTGGTCAGTTCTGGGGCCTGCCCAGATGGACAGTTAGTTCTGAGGGTCAGCAAGAGATCCAGATGGGGAAGGGGGCAGCCAAAGAGACCTTATTGGCACAACCTTGCACAGTAACATGGGACTGGGGGATCCCCCTGGAGTTTCTGCCAGCTCCCCATCTGTCTTACTACCACTTACTCCTCCTCTGTCCTCTGCTCTCCCTGGCTCTTAATTCCCCTTCACCCTCTCCTTTGAAGTCCCCCAGTAGCTATGGAAACCCAGTGGTAGGAAGGAAGCAGAATTCGGGGAGGTTTTTGGATGTCCATCCTAACAGCCCTTGCCTAGTTGTTCATTTGTCCTGATATTGAAGATATTCCTCATAGCTTGAGAAGATGGGAGTGAGCCTGTCAGACAGCCTTGGACCTCCTTTTGGTAAGATTGTGTGTTTCTGGATGGGTAAAGAGGATTCACCCAACCCAGGACCATCCTCAAGCCTCCCTGGCCTTTAGGCATTTCCTAATGCTTGGCCCAAGTCCTGGATTCAGAGAACTCGCAGCCACCTTCCCCATTCCACAGCCTCAGAGTCTACTCTTATTTTATTAGTTGGTTGTTTCAACAGATGTTTACAAATACCTACTATGTACTATGTGCCAGGTCCTCTTCATCAATGAGCATGTCAGACAAAGTTCCTACTCTCTTAGGAGGTAGGGGTAAGGCAGACCAAAACCAAGCAAATAAATAAATAAATGAAAAAACAATACCAAATAGTGATGAGTGTAATAAATAAAATAAAGCAGAGGGTGACAGCAGAGATTCTTATAATGAGGAGTCAGCCATCCAATGATCTAGAGGAAAAGCACTCTAAGAGGAGAAAGCAGCAAGTGCAAAGGTCCTGAGGCAGATGTGGGCACATATGTAACAGGCTTGTTTGAGGAACTGGAAGGAAGTTTTTGGACAGAGTGTAACAGGTAAGAGGTAGAGTGGTTAAGTGTTGAGATTAGAGAGGCAGACAGGGGCCAAAGCATGTAGGGGGACCAGGCAGACCATGAAAAGAGTTTGGAGATTTGATTCTATATGCAGCAGGACTAGCACAAACCAGTTTGTGTTTTGAAAATTCCAGCTACTGAGTACAGAATGGATTGTAGGGGGGATAAGAGAACCAGGTAGAGCAGTTACAGGACTGTTGTCATAAACCAGACAAGAGCTGTCAATGGCTTGGACCAGGGTAGTAGTAGTAGGATAAGTAGACAGTAGATGAATTGGAATTGAGATCTGTTCTGGAAGTGAGGCCAGCAGGACCTACTGAGGGGAGGCAGCTGGAAGCAGAGAGGTGTCAAGGGGACTTCCAGGTTAAATAAACCCTGTTTGGGGAGCAGATGTGGTTCAAGTGGTTGAGTGCCTGCTTCCCACATGGGAGGTCCCGGGTTCAGTTCCCAGTGCCGCCTAAAAACAACAAGCAAACAAAAAAACCAACTCAGGGGAGCTGATGTTGCTCAGCTGTTGAGCACTGGCTTCCCACTTATGAGGTCCCAGTTTCAAACCCCAGCCCTAGTACCTTAAAAAATAAAATAAAATAAAAAATAAAAATAAACCCTGTTTGTTGGCCCTGGGATGGATGGGGGGAGTGAGGGAGAGAGAGTAGACAGATGATGACAGGAAAACTTTTTCCCAACCCCACTTAAAGCTTCAGGCTCAGACACTGTCCTGCGTCTTCTTACATCTTCTTACATCTTCAGACCCCACACCCTCTTGGTTTTCCTCCCACCTATCCATGGGCCACTTTCTTGATCTGCTTTGCTGGTTCTCCGTCTTCACCCTGACCTCTAAATGGTTGGTGTATCTCAAGGCTCAGTCTTGGAGCTTTTCTCCATCCATGCTGCCTCCTGGCTTTAAAACTCATTTGTGTGCTGACCACTCCTGAATGTATATCTTCACACTAGCACCCTCCCCTGAATTCCAGGCTCATACACAAAAGCCTACTTGACATCTCCTTGAATATTTACTTAGTCAGCTCAAGACGTAGTATGTCCAAAGCCAAACTCCTACTCTTCCCGCCAAAATCTGCCCCTCCAGAAATCTTCCCGATTTCAGTAAATGGTACCTCCACTCTTTCAGTTGCTCAGAGCAGAAACCAGAAGCCCCTAGATTCCTCCTTCTCTCACAATCCACATCCAAATCCACCCCAGATCCTATCATCTCTCATCTCCACTTGTAAAAAAAAAAGTCCCAAAGTCCAATCTCTCCTCACCACCCCAAGCTACCCATTATCCATCACCTAGATTATTGCAATAACATCCTAACTGGTCTCCCTCGCCCCCCTACTGCCTCGTCTCAACACAGCAGCCAGAGCAACCCTGTTAAAACTTAAGTCGAATCACGCCATTCTACCGCTCAAAACTCTCCAGTGGTTTTCTGTCTCATTCAGGGTCAAAACTAAGGTTTTTTTCAATGACTCTCTGTGATCTGCCCTTCACCACCATCCTTACCTCAGCTTCTGGCATCCTCCCTGCCTTGCCCCTGCCCCCTTCCATACACACACCCGTACCCTCCCTCCACTTTGCTCATCACACTCGCCTCCTTCCTAGTCCTCCAATGAAATAAGCAGGGTCCCGCCTTGGGGCCTGTTGTTCTCTTCACCTGGAATTCTCTTTTCCCAGACCTCTGAATGCCTCACTAGCTCACCTCCTTCAGGTGTCTGTTCAAATGTTAAATTATCAGTTGAGGCCCTTCTCTTCATACTCCTCTCCTTCTCTGCATTTTTCTCCATAGTGGTTATCAGAGTCTGATCTACTATATAATGTTTGCTCTGCACCCTTCCCTCAACGGGAATATGAGCTCCACAATAACAGGGATTCATGTTTCTTGTGTCCTCCCCTTCCCCTATACCCAGAAAAGAGCCTAGCACATAACAGGCACACCAAAAAACATTTATTAAATGAATGAGTGGAGCTAGGGGGAGACCTACAGTCCTCAAGAAGCAGCCTGTATCTGGGAGTTAAGAGCTGACATCTAGTCCTTGCTCTGACAGTAGCGATGTGGCCTCTGAGCCTCAGGTTGTCAGTCTGTAAAGGGTGGACAACTCCTGAGGTCCTTGGCTGCAGAATGATGCTTGGCCATAGTCTCACCTGCTCCCATTTGGCTGAGGGTAGAAGGTGGAGATGGAGAGGGCCTGGTGGAGTGGGAGGAGAGAACTCTGGCGAATTTTTTCTGGTCAAAACTGAGGTGGAGTCTGTCTCTGGCTTTGAAATGAAAGGCAAGGTTTTGGCTTGGACTTGGCAGGGTTTGGGAGCCATCCCTAGGAATGGGCAAGGGGCCCTGTCCTACCTGGTGAGTGGGAACAAGTAGAGGCCTGGGCTCCCCCTTCTGGGGAGCAGTCCCTATGAGGGCTTCATGGGGAGGGCTGCCACAAGGAAGGGGGGCTGGGAATCAGGAAGAGGCAAGATGGGGGAGAAGGAAGAGGGAACTTATGCATGGATCACCTAGGCCTGCATTCAGGGCCTCAGTTGGTGCTGGGTGGTCCACCCTCCACGCAGACCTCAGCAGGCCCACAGGGCCCTCCCAGCCAGCTCTGACTCCCAGACAGAGGGACAGGCCTTTGGGCTGAGATAAATCCAGTCCTCCTCCCTCTTCTGGGCCTTGCAACTGCTCCCTGCTTGTTTTCCCTGAAATAAATGGGCTGAGCATATTGGGCCGGCAATAACCCCTTGAAATCAGTTGTTATCACAGTTAACAACCAGTTTGGCTTCAGTTCAGGCTGTTAACTATCAAACCACTAAGTGCTGGTAATGATTGATTCTTGGCCAGTTGCAGCTTGAGTGGGCTGTAAAATCCCATTAGCCAGGGTTCTGTGGAGGCAGCAACTCAAAGATAAACAAGTTGGTGGGTGCCATAGCCTAGCCCTGCCCTACTGCTTCAGCACTCAGCATCCATGGGTCCCTGGCCTAGGGTTCTGCTGGGAGGCAATCCCTTCCCAAAGCTTCAGATGCCCAAAGGACCAGATCCCTTTCCTCTTGTCCACCTCTACTTCCTCAGGCATCTCTCTCCTCTCTGTAAGGCTCTCTGGACAGCCCACCTCTCCTCCCTAGTCGCAAACATGGCATGATTCCACCGCCACAGCCTCCACCAGGGATACTCAGGCATCTTCAGCCTAGGGCCTTGAGGATTCGCTTTGGCCCAGCTAGTGACCAGCCTTGGCCCAGCCTGGCTCACTTTGTGGCTGGGATCACAGGCCGAGAGCCTGACATTCCACCCCCCCACCAGACTCCCTCCTACCCTGTGGCTTCCCCCAGGAATTGCTCTCAAACAAATGAAATGTGGGTAATTACTGGGCTGGGGGCTGGACAGGCGGCCGTGCAGATGAAAGCGTTTCCTGGACGGTCTCTTCATTTGCATGGCATCAGAAGCTGCTCAGAAGGTGTGACTTTTCCCACAGTGAGACCCCAGCTTCTTGCACAATAAAACCAGGCTGCTCACCCAGAATTAATTAAAGGGGGAGGGGAGGGGATGGAGCAGAAGCCAAGGCACTAAGAACTGGGGGAGCTAGAAGAGGGAGGTCTAGAGCCCCCTCCCCACACCACCAGAGTCCATGCACCAAGAGAAACCCACTCTTCCAGAGCCCCCTGTCTGCCACAAGAGGCCAGGAAAGGTGGGGTGGACAGGTCCAGAGGTATTGCCAACCTCCCTACTCCAAGGCTTTCCACTGAGCCCTGGAACTCCTGATCCACCTGAATGGGCTGAGCCTGGGACTTAGGACTGCAACCCTGGAAGTCCTACGTGGTTAGCAAATCTTGGGCTGCCCCCCACCCAAAGGAGCTGCCAAAGAACAGAGGCTCAGAGGGAAGAGGTCTCAGGAAGGTGAGGCTGCCCTCCCACTGTCCCACAATCCAAACACACCCCCTTCAGCCACCATGGGCCAGTCATTTTGCCCACCCCCTACCATAGCATGGCCTGGTCTTTCCTACTCCATAGCTGTCCTCCCTCATGTGTCCTTCTGCCATGTGACCTGCTGCTTCTCCTCCAGGCCATGACTGGCCTGCTCTCAGCCCAGCTGAACTTCCCTTCCTGTCCCGTGCCCCAGCTCTTCCCCCAAAGGGCGATTTCCAGGGCAGCCATCCTCCCTTCTGGACCACACTCTCCTGGGCTCTTTTGCAGTACCTTGGCTCACAGCTATCTAACCAGGTCTCCCAAAGTTAACACTTGTTCTGCATCACAATTGTCAGCACCAGGCTCAGAGGTCTCCCCTCCCACATACCCCACCTTAGACCCTGGCAGCTGCTCTTTTCTTTCATTGCCTGGAGCCTGATACTCAGAAAGAAGCAACCCTGGAATCTCCAACCTGCCTCATACATGGACCTAGGGGCACAGAGAAAGGCAGTTTAAAAGGACTCATTTAAAATGACCCAATGCTTGCCACTCGGGTCCTAACAGGTTGATCTCTGGCCTTGAGGTGGCCTGGGGAAGTGTTGGCAATGATTCCCGCTGAGCTTGTAAGTCCATGTACGTGCCCCCAGGACCCCTTCCCCTGCTTCCATCCTCCCAAGAAAAGCCCTCCAGTGATGAGGCTGGGGACTTGGGGACAGCTGACAGGTAGGGGTCCTTCAGTCAGGCTGAAGGGAGACTATGGTCAGAGCTGGGGCCCCATGTCTGGCATCTGCTGTCCACCAGCTGGGGCAGGGCAAGGAGCAGGGCTGAGAGAGGAGGGGCTGACCCCAGCAGGACTCACTCTCCAACACAAACGTTTAATGCACAAGTTAAATAAATATTCCAGTCATTTAATAGCAACTAGTTACACAACCTCCTTCCACTGACACCCCCCCCCAAATGAACTGTCCCAAGTCCCAACCCTTTCCTGCTTGCCCCCACCTGGGGGTGCAGTGAGTCCCTGGCTGCCTGGCTAGCTTGCCCTGCAGGCGCTGGGGTCTGCCGAGCCCCTCTGCTAGACTAGAAAGGAGCTTCCGGGTTCGCCCCACCTCACAGAACCCCCCAGACCAGACGCCCAGTGTAGGCCACTAACAGGCCTCCCTGGCATTAAGAAGACAGACAAGTCAGGCAAGTGGAATACAAAAATAGAGCCTCTCTTTTGTTTAAAAACAAAACAAAACAAAAAAAACCAACAGCAAACAATTATCGACAACTAGAACCCGGGGGTCCCCGGCCCCTCCCCAGCTTTCGGCAGCAGATCTCATCTTGCTGGAGTTTCTTTGTTTTTTTTTCTCCCCTCATCAAGATGAAAGTCTCTGCTGCTGGGAGCGGTGCGGAGGGGCGGGGCCGGCGCCTATCGGGGCTCCGGGGCCCAAGTCCTCTGGCTGCCGCGCAGGCTGCGGGTGAAGGGCGGGTAGTTGAGGAACTCGAAGCGCAGGCTCTGCTCGGTGGTGTGGTGGCCGCGCGGCAGCCGCTTCATGAAGTGCACCTCGCGCTGGTGCTGCCGCGTCTTGGAGCCCTTGCGGGGCCGGCCCTTGCGGGTGAAGGCCATGTACCAGCCCTCGTACTTGGCGTTCTGCAGGGCCGTGTAGTTGTTCTCCAGCACGATCTCCGTGAAGACACAGTCCTTGCCTTTGCCGTTGCTCTGCAGGTAGGGGGGCCAGACTCGGCGTTACTGGGCCCTGCACCGGCCCCCCCACCCCACCCCAGAGGCAGAGGGCAAGCGGCTGCAGACAGCAGGTGGGCGCCCCAGCAGATGGCGAGGTGGGCAGGAGCCGCGGCCCCACCCCCTGCCCGGGCACCCGCTCGCTAATCCCTCACCACCCGCAGCCCACCCGGCAACTTCCTGTCGTCCCCCGGGCGGCGGTGACACATGGCTGTCTACCGAGGGCTGGGCCCCAACACAGAGAGGCAGAGCCAGGGGGCCCGGGCCCTGCCCGCTCTGGCCCTGTGCCCGCCAGCCTGGCCAGAGCGGCTTGGCCCCCCGTTTGCCCACCTGCACCCCCACCTCCCCCACAGGAGCTGGTTCCCTGGCCCCAGGGCAGTCACCCTATGGGGGAGGGGAGGACTGTGGAAGGGCTCGGAGCCCCCAGCCCCAGCAGCCCAGGAAGAGGGGAGCTCAAGGCTGGAGAGGAGCCGTGACTAATGGGGCCATTTCAGAGCTCGGCTGAGGGGCTGGGCCTGCGGCTTACTGAACATTCCAAATGCTGGTACCATGTAATTGGACATAATAGCAAAGCAATTTGGCGATTTGTTAAAAAGATATATGGAATTTACCACCACCACCACCACCCCCGCCCCTTCCCTCGCCTTCCTTCTTCCTCCTTAGCCTTTATAGCTTTTCATCTCTCAAGCAGTCTCATCCTTCACCTCCCCCACACCCCCACCCAACCATGAGGTAACCCCAAGGTGGCTCTGGGTCTCTCTGCCCACTTTGTTGAGATTATAGGCAAACAATGGTCCTGAAGGAGCTCAGCCAACCCTGCCTACTCCCCAGGCCTCAGGGGCCCCATTTTCCTTCTAGGGCCTCACCTTGGCGATCAGCTTCCCCTTCTTGTTCATGCAGATGTAGAGGCCCGTCTCGGCTCCTCGGACTCGAACTCGGCTCCCAAAGGTATCTGTCTCCACAATGAGCTTTGCTGTCAGAGAAGGTGGGGACCGGCTATTGAAAAGGTCCTGACCCCCTCTCCACTGTTCCAGGTCCTCACCCCAGCCTCACCCACGGATGTGTCATATCCCAGTAGCTACAGCGCCAAAGGCCAGGCCCACAAGATGTGGGTTCCCGCCCCAGGCCAGCTGTGCAACCCTGAGAAAATCAAGTCACTTTTCTGAGCGTCAGGCTCCTCATCGGCAGACAAGATTGTAGTTTAAAACTGGTTTCCACAGAGGGGTCTCGGAGCCATTAAGGCTGCAGAAGTTCTATTCTTCCCACCCTTTTTAAATCAGATTGCAGATTTTTATGTCCGGACTCCAAGTAAGATTTAATCTGATCACAGTTCCACTGCTAATCAAGAGATCTCTGAGGTCCCTTCCAACTCAAAATATTACAAGCACACGTCTCCTAGGTCGTTACAGACATTCTAGGTTCAGCGGTGGCCTCCAGTCCTGAGGCCAAATGTAAAAGCATTCTCTCCCATTTCTAACTCCCCGCCTTGGCCTTGGCCAGCCCTTCCCTGGGGCAGTGGTGCACCTCTGAAAAGGTAGGGGTGGGGACAGTTCTCCCAAAGCCTACAGCTTTCAAGAACCTCACCTCAGACACCAGCTGGGAAGGTCCTGCCCCCTCCCCACTGCTTCCCTGTCACCACAGTCCCCAGCTCCAGCGCCTAGAAATCAACAACTCAATAGTCTTTTCTCTTGCAAGCCCGTCACAGCCCGGCTTCTCACCCCAGTGGCCAAACACTTTCTGTGGGTGAGGAGGGGAGAAAATCAGAGGTGCTTACTCTCAACCTTGGAGAGCCAAGAGACTAACCCCCCTTCCCAGACAGTCAAGATGCCACAGAAGCCCCAGTCCCCACCCAATCCCCCCTCTGAGGCTGTGCCCACGAAGGGAGTGGGGGCTGAGTTAGCTGTCTGGCATGAAGCTAGATCTCCTGCCCTCTCTACCACAAAAGCCAGCAAAGACCAGAGCTGCTTCCCAACCTGCATTGACAGGGTGGCACCTTTTCCATCCCTGAACCTAATGGGGAGGGGGGACACCAAGGTCAGCAAGGCAGTTCTTACTGTCCAGCCTGTAACTGTCCCCCCCCCCCGCCTCATTCACAGAGGCCCAGAGCTGGGACCCAGTGGCCAAGTCCCCAGTCTGGCCCCAAATCAGCCAGGAAATGCAGCTGTCACCTCTCCTCCCACCCACCTCCTCTTGGACCCAGCCAGTCTGCTCAGGCCTCTCCCAGACTGCCTTCCAGAGCAAGGAGCCACTGCTTTGAAGGGTCGGGAAAGGACACTGACTGGAGAAGGAGTGAGAAGATCCCACTCCAGATTCTGGTCCAGCGGGACAGACAGGGACAGCTTAAGCCCCCTATGTTTCTTCCGGGGACCTGCGAGGAGGCAACTGGGGCCTCTGCTGTCCTCCCCCAGATCACCCTGTGCTGGCTCCACATCCCGAGCCTCTGCTCTGACTCCGGGGCCTCCAGCTCCTACTCCTGCCCTAGGAAAACCCCTCTTCCTCTAAGGAGAGAAGTGGGCATCAGACTTCTGGAGGCTAAGTGCCCTGTTGCCAGCTCAGCCTCCCCTTCTGTCCCGGAAGCCCGAGGATGCTGGGCCATTTGCTCTGATGGAGCAAACCAGGGAGGAGCAAGGCACTCGTTTGCTTTCCCTGGAAGCTGAGAAGGGCAGCAAAGCAGCCAGTGTGGAAGGACAAAGGGACCACAGGCCAGCCCTGCCAGCCCAGCAGGGAGCTCGGCCACCGGACAGGCCGCCACCCCCCACCCCACCCCACAGAGCCCCCACTCTCCTTCCCGGATGGATCTGGGGAGCTGGGGCCACAGTTTACAGCGGCTTTCCCGACTGGGATTTTGGAAAGCTTAACATTTTCAAACCTATTCTTCCACCCCAGTGACAGATTTATCCCAGGAAAATTATGTCTCCTTCTCCAGCTTTGAAGGGAAGTCAGCTACGTCGATGCAGAAAAAATGCAGTGAGACATACTCGATCCCCCAAACTGGCTGGAGAAGAGGAGAAAGTATTCAGGAAATGTTAAAAAAGGTGAAAGTAAGAAGAGTTTTAATCGCTCTGCCAGACGCGGGGGTCTCTCCAGAGATTCATAGAGAACAATCTTGAACCTCTTTTTTAACATTTACAGACTTGCAACTCCTTTCAAACTCCACATCTGAAAAAAGACTCGTTCTTTTTCTGTTTTATATCATTCTTCATTTTTCTTCTTAGCTCTTAAAATGCCTCACCTTTTTATTACATTTTAATAGAGTCTTCCCCTCTCCTTTCATGCTTGTTTAACTTGGTCATTATTTAAAGGTTTTTAAACTCACAATAATCGCTCTCTAAAAACAACACCAGTCGCCCAGAGGGCTTGCTTTTCTCTTGGTACATCCAGGGCTCTGGAAATTGGCCCTGTTACAAGGCAGGAATATTGAATGTTTTAGAAATCAATCAGTCCTCAGCCTCTGCAAGGGCAGTAGCTCCCTGTACTCAGCACCCCACAGGGAGCCCAGAGACCTGCCCTGGCAGTCTGGGACCCTGGGCAACTGAAACAGGGAAAGCCCCTTTCCAAGCCGAGCCCTGGGTGTGACTGACCCTTCCGAGCTGAGTAAAGATTCACAGCACCCCTCTTCCAGCCTGGGAGAATTGGTAGGATTTCCCTCCCTTCTCTTTCCCACTCTCCTTTTGTGGGCCCTGGCGACATATCCTCTTTCAAGAGCTTCCCTTAAGTCTGGGCCCCCTCTCCCTGCACCCCCTGCCTCCACCTGCAGCTGGGGAGGGGTGTGCGAAGGGGGGAGGTGTAAAGGGAGATTCCTGGATTCATTCATCTGCGGGGCAGGGAAGGGGGCACCTGTGGGCCAAGCACTCCCCGAAGCCCCTTCCCCAGCAGACCCACCTTCAGACACCTTTCTGCCATAACTCCTTCCCTTCTGCGGAGGGGAGCCTGCAGGCCGGCAGGGAGCCTGTGCCGCCAGCCAGCTAGTTAGCTTTCCTGACCCCACTGCTTACCGAAGGGGTCGCCGTCTTCCGCCATGGCGTTGATGCGCTTGTTAGCCAGGACTTGCACGTGCTTCCCGCTGGTGCGGCTGTAGAGCTGGTAGGTACGGATGAGGCGGCGGCTGAGCTGATCCGTCACCAGGCTCTGCTCCCTCACATGCTGTGTAAAATTAGGTGAGGACTGAACAGTTACCTTTAGGAAATTGAAAAATACACAACACGCCATTATAATGCTACTCTGCCCAGGGGCCTGAGTGCCCTGCCCCCCACCCCTGCGCAGCCCCCTCCACTGCCCGTGGGCCAGCAAGGGCTGCCCCCCGCCAACATCTGGGCTCAGGCCTCCGCCCCCTACCCAGGAAAGTCGGGGCAGACCCAGCCAGGAAGGAGAAGCCCGGGTCGGGGGAGGATCTGGACCCACCTGTTGGAAACACCCTGGGGCTCCCGGCCAGCTCCGAACAGGGAAGCAAGCTCCCCTGCCCAGCGCAGGCCCCAGCCGGGCCCTTCTAGGGCTGCAGGGTGCTCCTAGGTAAGAAGGCAGCGCAACTAGCCCGTGCCGTTTATAAAGACAAATTTACAGAGCAAATGTGGAGAGTGCAGAGGGCCTAGGACGCGATCGCTCGGCCCGAGCGCCGCGGAAAGGGTCCGTGCCGCAGTCGCCCAGCCTTCTCCTGACACCTGAACGGCCCCCGGCCCCGGCTGCCCCCTTCCTTAGCGGCCAGGTGTGGCTGCCCGCAGGGTGCCCCAGGCACTCCCAATGGCTAGGATGCGTGGGAAACAGCACTGGACTCGGAAACCCTGGGTTCGAGCCTCGCCACTCGCTCGCTGTGTGGCCTTAGCCCGGCGCTACCTCTCTGTTCCTCAGCTCCTTCTTCGGACTAGTTCCGGGCTGGGTTTCTAAGGCTTCTTCCCGCCCCGGCGCCCTGGCGGCCCGGTCGGTCCTCGTGCCCCTGTCCGACACTGCCAGCCGGTGACCCCGCTGGCCCGCCCGGCCCCCGCCTGCGCGCAGTGCTCCTCACCTGGGCTTGAAGGCAGAGAACCAGCAAGTGCAACAGCCTGTGGGAGACAAAAGCGGGCGGGAGAGACAGAGCGAAGCGGGGTGAGCGGGGTGAGCCGGGAGGGCGCGGGCGGGGCGGGACAGCGGGGGCGGCGGCGGTACTCACAGGCAGCTCAGCGCGGAGCGGGGGCTGCCCATGGCGCGCGGCCCGGGGAGCACGGAGAGCCCCGGCGGGATCACGCCGTCCCGCGGGCGGGCGCGGAGGGACGCAGGGAGGGTGGCGGCGGCCGAGGAAGGTTGGGGTGCAGGAGCCCAGCGGCGATCCCGACGCGGCTCGGCGGGTCCCGTGGAATGTCGTGTTCGCCGCGCCGCGCCGCGCTGAGACGCTCTGCGCCGCTGCGGGAGCCGGTGGCGGCAGGCTGCTCAGGAGCCGGAGCAGGCGGGAGGGTAACGGGCCGGCGGGGTGGGTGGGTAGGTGGGAAAGGAGGGGGAGGGGTGGGGCGGGGGGCGCCGCACCGGGGGCGAGGGGGGAGCGCGGGGCGGGCGGCCGGAGCCCGCAGCCCCCGGCTGGGAGCTGGGGCCGGGACACAGCCCCAGGCGGGGGCGGGGCGGGCCGGGGCGGGGCGGCTGAGGGGTCTGGGATTGGGGGTCTGGGCTAGGGGAGGGGTCTGGGGACCCGCGGGAGGGGCAGGGGCGGCCCGTGTGGGCGCCTCCCCCCACCCCTGGCTTGTCCCTTCGCGCGCTCCTGGGGTCTGGACACGCGGGGATGGCGGATGCCTCGAGCCGCCCGCTCGCTGCCGCGCGGAGACCCTCGGCCAGGGCTTCTTAGACCGCCCGGTGCTCGGGAGTCTGACGCTGCCAGGTCTCGGCAGTGAGGTCCGGTGGGCATATGCCTCTGGCTGCGCGGCCAGTATCTGAACCACCTACTGTGTGCGCTCCGGCAGGGCCGGTCCGCTGGGAGCCACCGCTGTGCGCCGATCTCTCGGGCAGTGCGTGTGTGCTATGGGGGAACCGGCTCCCCGCATCTTTCTACGGAGACCTTGTGGGTCTCGCCTGTCCCTCTCATTCGCTAAGCAGGCCCTGAGAGCAAGAAATGCCTCCCCTCTTATCACCCCGTTCTGGTTCTCCCCCTCTTCCCCTAGCCCTGGGCTGAAGCTTGGGAGGAATCATGAGCCATCTATGTAGAAGGGAAAGCCCAGAAGTCCCTGGCAGGGCCTCACAGCCACTGGACCCCCAAACCAGCAGGCAGAGGGGCAAAAAGAACTTCTTTCAGGGGCTTTTCCTGGGCTGGGCACATGCTGGTGCTTTGTGTCAACTGGGAAGAGGGGTTGGCACTAAAGGAGGCAAGGGGGGCTCCTCTAAGCCTTTCCCTGCCCCCCACCTCATTGCCTCACCCCTGGGCCTTCTGGAGACCCTGAGACCTGCTGCTTCTGTGGGAGCAGCCAAGGTGGGCAGAGGTGCCCTGGGACAGGTACTTCTGAGTAGCAGGTGAAGCCACAGGTGCCCTACCCAGCTGCAGCCTTCATCCATGACCTCTCCCTCCCCACTGCCCCCTATGCCCTTGGAGGCAGGGCTGGAGAGGGTGCTGTGGTCCCCGGAAGCATTAAACCATTGGGGTGGCAGAAGGCTCTTGTCCAGCAGTTCAGCCAGGTTCTGCCTACCACCCCTTTCCTTGTACCCCAATCTTTCCTCACTCCCAGCCATAAATGCAAACACTGAATAATATAGAAAAGGGGAAACAAGGCTTGTCCCAAGCTCTCATCCCTCCTCAGAGTAGACTCCCTGAGCCCACCTGTTACCCCTATCCAGGAGTCCATTCACTCAGCTGGCTCTTGTCCACGGATACCTTGATGCAGGGACCAGGTCTAACAAGCTTAGAACTTACACTCTTGGCAAAACTGGGCAGAGTTGTTCTGCAGTCAGTGTTTGCTGAATGAATGAATGAATAATGGCGAAACTGGCTGCAGTTAGACCTCAGACCCTGTGCAACTTCCCCAGGGAAACCTGCCTTCACCACCGACCCCAATACCTAATAATTGTAAGTGCCACCATTTATCAAGTATCTGCTAGAGGCTTGGCATGTGCTGTCTCCTCTCATCCTCTTAACCCCTGGAGAGGTGGGCCCATTAGGGAGGAGATAGGTCAGACAGGGTCCAGGCGCTCACAGCCCCAGGCAGCCCTAAAAAATTCCCTTATTGTGCCTGCTCTTCAGTGTGTCTTCACTGTCTTAGAGGCCTGTGTGGTTAGTTATTAAGTGTCTGCCTCTCTCTCTGCACTATAATATAAGATCCAAGAGGGCAGGGATGACATCTGTTTGCTCACCATCTTAACTTCTTATTCCGCACACAGTTAGCCTTCAGAAATGTTTATTTGCATACATGAATGAATGAATGAATGAATGAATGAATGAATGAATCGAGTGGAGTGCCTAGATGGAGAGCAGAGAGTGGGCACTTCCTGAAAGGGCCTTCTCCCCATTGTGGACCCAGCTCTGGGAAAATAATCTGTTGGGAACAGCAGGGAACAGGACCCAGGCAGGGCTCAGGGAGGCCAGCCCATCTTCAGTATACGTGGTCTTGGGGCCCCAGCCAGGGCCACTCAGGGTACCTGCCCTTTCCTGGGAGTGGGGGTGGGGGTGGGGCAGAGCACCTGGCACAGTCCAGCCTTCAGCCCTGGTTTTCCAGCCTCCAGAAGACTCTGAGGGACCTGGACTGAACCTTAATGATCTTCACTCCCCCCTCCCCAGCGGATATGGGCATCCCCAGGATATCAGTGTTACACCTTAGCCTCTGTCAAGGGGCATCTGCAGGACCAGAATTCCTTTTTATTTGGAGACTCTCCCACAAACTGGACCCTCGTTCCCAATAATCGTCAATTTGGGGAGCTTCCTCTCATTTCCTCAAAAGTCTGGGTCTTTGGGGCAGATGAGGATACCCCCGCAGCAGGCGCCGGGTTCTGCCCCGGCACAACCCGGTGACTGACAGATGCAAATGCTTCGCCCGGGCCCCCGCAGGCCGCTCTCTCCCTCCCTAGCTCGCTCACTAGCTCGCCTCCCGGCCAGCTCGCGCCTTCCTTTATCTTATCAAAGCCCAGTAATTACAATTGCTATTTTGTTTCCTCGAATCTGCAATCAGAGCTCCCGGGCCCTGATGAGGGAGCGCCTGTCAACCTGATCGCTGAGTGACAGCCTGGCCACCTTCCCTGTAGGCCGCCCCCACACTCCGCAAACACAAACATACACACACGCACCACCACCCCCGCCTCCAAACACAAACACACGCTCCTCGCCAACACCTCCACAAACACGCCCTCGCCGGGGACCAAGCACACACCTTTAGCCCCTTTCCAAACGCACCCCTGGCTCGCGCCCCACCCTTCGCCCCTCAAATCCACACCAGCCGGCGTGGGCCGCTCGGACTGCTGCTCGCTCCAAAGCGCGGAGCGCCCGGAGTTCAAAGCGCCGAGGACTCGGCCCACCGTTCAAATGCAAATCTCCCAAACTGCATTAAGCACTTCGGGCCCCAGTCTGGGAGTTCCCCAGTCGCCTCCAAATATGGGTCTGCATGAGCCGGCGTGCGCCCCCAGCGCTCTGAGGCCAAAGCGAATTGGCAGCGCTCCTACTGTGTGCTTGGAGGAGGAGGGGTAGAAAAGGGGGGAAGAAGAGAGGCAGGGCGTGAGGAGGGAGAAGAAACAATTCCCAGCTCTGTCCGCGGGGAGTCCCATTGGCCGGGGAAACTCCAGAATGAAGAGGCAGATGTGGATTGGGCCCCCACTGCGGGCAAGAGCACGCTCGGCGCCGGCCGGGACCCGCGGGGAGACAGATCATGCAAACATTAGAGGAGTACAGTGAGCGATCAGCGACATCGCGGGAGGGATAAATATTGGGGCGGGGTCACACGCAGGGGGTCGATGGGTCGGCTTGCCCAGAAAAATGACTTCTCACTGTTCTCAGCCAGTCTCCCGCGCCTCCAACCTAGAACCGTGCGGAGGAGTTTAGCGGCTGGAGCCGAGGAGGAAGGGAAGGGCGTGAACGCCGCCGCCAGATTCCCCTACTCTAACACGAGCCCTTCCCAAGAATGAATGGATGGATGCCGAGTCCAATGACTCATTTCCACGCCTTCGGCTTAAAACTCGTCGGCCCAGATCCCTCGCTGCCCACGGAGGCTCCAGCACCACCGCGCACGCTTTGAGCGCCTAGAGAGGCTGCGTGGGTAACCGCACCATCACCCGCGACCTGTCCGCGGTTTTCAGCTTCTCCCACCAGAGGGCGCTAGCTCCCCCTCTCCCCACCCGGTACCACCCGGAGGCGAATGGTTCCGAACGCGCCTCTTTCCCCCTCCACCCGGACTCCCCGGTGGAAGCACTTCGGAAAACTCCTTATGGAGCGGAGAAAGAGGCCTGGAACCCTGATCACCACTACACAAAGAGGAGAAAAAGACTTCCTTTGTCCTCAAAGGGAGGTTGAAAATCGCATCTTCTTCCCCTCATCCCCCACCTCCCGCACTCATCACAACCGGGTTAGAGCATCTCCTTTCCCAGGGGTGCATGTTGAAGAGGGAGTGCTCTTCTGTGTAGTGAGGACAGTGCCTCCAAAACTGACCCCATCTGCCCCAATACCAGTCCCTTGATTATCTGGGCTCCCTCCCACTTGTCCACTCACTTCTCCCAGCCGTGGGTGCAGAGCTTGCCTTGCCCCCATCAAGCCTGGTCTCTGTCCATCCTCAGCTTGTCTGGACCCCAGCTGCCTAGGGAGGTAACCTTTGTTTGTTTGCTGGTGGGGCATTAACACTCCCCCCACCACACCCCTCAACACAGCTGCTGAACTGCTGACCCCAGAGCTGGTCACATACACACTTGTAGTCACAACCAGGTATATCTGGTTCTCTTTCTGGCACAGTAGCAGCTGGGCCTCAGAATTACCTGATTCCAGAGACTCCCAGACCAGGCAGTGTGCTGGGGCAAGAACCCTTTAGCTCAGGAGACAGATTCCCAGGGGCCCCTCTCTGGCCCCATATGCCAGGCCACCCGGATTCTAGTTTCCCTGTCACCCAATCTGGCCAGGCCCCTCCATCTGGCCCTGGGAATCATGTTTCTAAGGGCCCAGCCCAGCTCAGAGACTGCGTGCACATCTTGAAGGAGCAAGGACTAGCCCCCACCCGACCCCTCACAGACCCTGAGCCTGTGCCCCCTCATGGGGCTAGGGATGCACATTCCTCAGGAGGCTTAAGCCCCCTTATCTGCCCCCCTGCCCATCAGCTTGAGTGCTGACAGAGGCCCAGACCCCTTGTTTGGCTGCTGATAACCTCTTGAGATGGCCCTCCCCCACCTGCAGAGGCTGGGAACAGTCTGGGTGTTGGGAGGCCTCCTTCTAGCAAGGCAGTTGGGGCCAGAGCCTGGGCCCTGGGGACAGCAGGATCCCACATTTCCCCACTCTCTCCTGGGCCCAGGGCCACCCTTCGTACTGTCACAGTGCCACCTGGTGGTCCCTAGGGGATGTCACTCCAGCACAGGAAGAAGCCACACAAGTGATGTGCAAAAAGTTCTTACAGCATTTTATTTCAACTTTTATCCAAAAATGTAAAAACTGTTAAAAAATGTGTAGTCCTGAGCTTCAGCTACTGAGCTCCAATCCTCCTGGGAAGAGGCAGAGAGAGGATCAAAATAGAAGTTCCGAGTTCCTCCCACCCCAAGAGAAAAGGGCATAAAGTAGCAGTGTGCTCTCCTAGCACAGGCCCAAGTTTCCTCCCACCTCCATGCCTCAAACCCTCCTCTTCAAGGGAGAGGAAACATTTAAAATTCTTGAGATTTGTCCAGGAACATGGTACATGGTGCATGGTACACGTGGCAGGCAGATTGCTGACCTGGGGAGAGTAGACAAGGGGTCAGTATCTAGGTCCTCACCTGCTCCTCCTGTCTACTCTCCCAAGCCCTAGGCACCATCCGGGTGCCCCCTTCCCCACTCACCAAGGAGGGCTAGGGCCTGCCCCCCTGCTTCTTGGCAGGCAGGATGGGGTACAGCTCAGTCTCCTCCTCCTCACTTTCCTCCTCTGAAGAAATGTCATTGCTTATAGTAACTGGTGGACACACAAGCAGTAAGTGGAGATGAGGGGAGAGAGAGGGTTGAATGAAGCCAGATCACCTCCACATCACATGTCTTTCATTAGGCAATTTTTCATTATACACCCTGTGGTGCTAGACTTGCAGGGACTCTGACCTCCCAGAGCTTATGGTTTAGGTGGGAAGAACTTCAGATACTAAACTGGGTGACCAAGAGCCAAGGGAATCCACATTATTGGAGCTGAAGAAACTGGGAAGATTTCCTTAAGGAGAAGGCTTGAGTTGGGCAGAAAAGTGATGCAGGTGGCACAGCCTGGGGAGGAGTGGGGTGAGCATGCAGGACCTCTACTGGGGGCAGGAGTGTGTGGTTAGGGGAGTCCTGAGAGTGGACTGGAAGCAAAGAAGGCAAAGGAGCAGGTCCTCCTTTCTCTCACCAATCTGGTGTCGCCCAGTGATACGCACAGGACCAGAACCTGACTTCAGGCGAAAGGTTACTGGTGGTTGAAGCTGGAAGTCATCAAGGCTGAGCTAGGGGGAAAGACAAGGATAAGGGCTTGGTTCACTCCTCCCCCAACAGCCTTGTGATGGGTCCTGAAGCCCTCAATCTTCCTCCCCCAGGAATGGCTGGGGAACTCACCATGGGTTGGCAGGACAACTTGAGGTTGGCCACAGGGACGGCAATCTCCTGATGGTCATTGTTCCGAGCCACGATTTCCACCACATTACACTCATCCTTGGCACCCTCAGTGAGGCAAAGCTGGGAAGGGTACACAGGGCCTCAGGGTCTCCTCAAGCGAGGGTTGACACCACATACAGTGGCATCGGTGAACTTGCCCAGCCTCAGAGGTCCTTGGCTCTGGCTAAGGGAGCCATCCAGGTGGGGGTTATCAGATGAGGTGTCTCCCAGTAAAAGGGGGCATGTATAGAGGCCCACCGAGTGCCTACTCTGGCCAAGCTATTCTCCTCCGCCGTCCTCTCCCTCGACCCCTCCTCTCACCATGGTCAATGCCAGCACGTGCTCTGCATCATCCTCTTCCTCTATCTTGAAGGTGTAGGAGCGGGTGCGGCCAGAGAGCTCACAGCCTGGGAGTGATGACAGTGTATGGGGGACGGGGAGCGGGGGAAGAGTTTCACCAACCTTCTCCCCCATCTCGTGCTGTAATCGACTGACCAGCCATTTACACGCCCACCAGACGTCCCTTCGCCTCAGGAGCACCTGGGGCGCTCGGTCCTAGGCTCCGCCCCACCCGGCACGTCTAGGGCAGGGGCCTCGCTGCCCACTTTCGCCCAGGCGGCCGTGTACAGGGCCGCAAGACACCCGTCCGTCCCCACCCACGTTGTGCACCCATCTGTATTCCTGTTCTTTATCCCTGACACTTACTTAGGCCGTCCAGCACCACCCTCATCCCTTCCTTTCCCCAATACCGAAGAAAAAGCTGTCCATAGTGACCGGGGCTCGCAGACTCCCGACACCCCCGGTCCGGGCTCGGCTCTGCTCGCCCAGGAACGCTAACGCGGCGGCGGTGCTGGCGGCCATGCTGCAAGCACGGCCCCCAAGCCCCGCCCCCGACACGTACAAAGCATGGGACCTTCTATTAGTTCCGGCCCCGCCCCTTAAAGGAGACGCTCAGTCCTGAGGAAGAACACGCACGGAGACTGGTCCACCGCTTCCCCGCCCAGGAAACCTGCGGCCTCTGCTCAGATTTCTGTGCCAAAACCTCAGAGGGAAGAACATCACAGAAGCATAGATTTGGGATTAATGTTAAGGTCTTTGCTTATTTCTATGACTGTCTAGGGCGGCTTCTGCCCTCCATTTTCTCCAGTCCTCTGCACCCTCTGTGGTGACCCCCACTCTTCCAACCCAGCGTTAAGTTTATGTTGAAGAGTAGAATAATAATACCTTTCTTATTTCCTCCCCCAGCAAAGGCAGGTTTCACGACAGCCCGAGTTCTTATAAAAGCAAAGGAAATGCACTCACAGATTTGCACTTGGCCTTTGCCCCAAAAGAGCACAAGAGACTGGTAGATAGGCTTCCTACACAAACGACTCTGCAGTGGCATCTTTTTAACTAGCTTGAATTGCTGGCAGAGTATGCTAGCTCAGGTTTAGGACTAAAGGCCGCTCCTGGCAGACCCACCCTTAAATGGTCTTTGCTTGTGATTTCAACCCCTGCCCCCCCCATACACACACCCTTGGATTCTTCTCTCAAACCGTTTTGGTTTACCCCCCCCAACCCCCCTCCCCGGCCCCCTCTCTCACCTTTTCACAAAAGACAGTTACCTATTCTATCAGATGGCAGATACACTCTTAAGCTGTCCTAATTCACACTTAAATTTTAACTGTAGCTAGAGGGTGGCTTGGTTAAGAATTTTGTGTGCTTTCCTCAGCTTTTGCCCTTGCCTTGAGGAAAATCTGAAAGGAAGCCCTTTACTGGGGATGGGAGTGGGGAAGCCTGCCTTCAAGATTCCGTCGCATACTTGGAACAGCTGCAGAGATGAGGGACCGCTGCTTGTAGGCAAGACATGGAGGACCGGAGAAGAGGTAGGGGGGCAGAAACAGGACATAGGCTCACATCACCACACATTCACTTCATGTTTTATTTTGCCTCTTGCATGGTCTTCAGATAGTTTTACAGTTCATTTTCTACAGGAACTGAAATGTAATCTAAACAAAGTGTCATTCCAACCTTAATAAAAATTCTTAACCATGGAAGATGTCAGCATAGCACTGTATGACCCTAGAGTGATGAAGGTATACACCTGGACATTTGTTTCACAGTTGGCATCTGTGAAAAGAATACTGACCAAAGTGATTATTAAAAGCCAAGATAAAAGCCACACGCTAACTTGCTAAAATATCCTGATTCCATAGGAGGTTGACTCTAAGATCCTCCAGCTAAGATGCTACAATTGTCCACTCTTCTATGAGATGCTTTCAGAGAAAACTGTGTAACCTTTAGCTGTTTTAAAAACCTAGTAGGGATTTTCCCTTCATCTCAAAAATGCAAACTTGATTTCGGCTTCCCAACATAACCCTTGAAAAATACAAAGGGCTCCTTTAACCCCTCCTCTCTCCTCACCCATTCCGTGGTTGGAAGACACTAGGTACCACTAGGTACAAAGCTTTAAGACTCTCTCAAAGCCCACACAGACTGAATTCTAGGAATAAAAAGTTTTAAGTTTCCATCTTGCCCCACATCCGCTTCACTCAGTTCAAAGTTAAAACAGCTGATGCAAAACTGCAGGAAGCAAGATAAAATGCTATTATTAATCTATAGAGAAGTCAGCCAGCCATGATGAAGAAAATGAATCCTGCAGCGAGCACCTGCCATCCTCATGCTCAGAACCCTTAAAAACACCAAATCTAAATTAAAATACATGAAGCTTTCAGAATCTGTGGTTAAAGGGGGGGGAATTAGGTAACCATAAATCACTGGTTAAAGTGTGCTCATTCTTTGCTGCATTTAAAAATTAGATATACAAGCATGCAAGAAAAGGACTCTGATTTAATAAAACCAGGAGAAACAGGTCTTGAAATTAAAGGACAACTGATCAGAGTGCAGATGGGACCAATCAGTCCCTGAACCCTACTTGACAGCTCTAACAAATCTAACATATTTCACATGCTGACCTGCTATTGAGGTTAATTTCCAGAAGTGACTGCACGTTGCAACAGACAGCATCTTAAAGATATTAGACTCTCGTACCCAGCCTAGCCCTAGGTTGGAGGCACTTTAAAATAATTAAAAAAAAAACAAAAAAAAAAAACAAAAAAAAAAACCCCAAACAAAAACACCACAAAGACAAAAGTAAAGAAAATCCACCTTCTACTATGATATACATTATTCAAAGTGCCATCCTTAACCAACACCCTTTCACTTTCAAAAGAAAAATTTTTATATAAAAAACAGTAAACACAAAGGATAATCAGGTTACAGCTAGTTTATATACAAAGAAATTTACAAGTTTGTCATTTTGAGGCTTTTGCCACCAGCAACTGCACATCTGTCCCTAAAAACCACATCATGCCTGAACCAGCGGTCACTACAGGTAACAACTGGCCATAGCTTAACAAAAAGCAGAAAAACTGCCCACAACTGAAACCATTTATTTAGCTTAAACTAATGCCACAACCATCCCACTTGGAGTCTTCATCTTGAAGCCTCTGAAACCCACTAAATCTTTCTGATTGCTGCCTTGTCCACAAAAAATGAGACATTTCATTCAATAAACCAAGGAGTGTAACAGAAGTCATTTTGATTACTCTTAGGTGAGAAATGCAACCACACTGGATGCAGAAAACAGTGCTGACTACATTTATTGAAGACCCCCTCCCCTATAAGCCCATGTAAGAGGTCTTGACACCTAACACAAGACCCAAAAAAGAGGCCCACATCTGTTTCATACAGGATTTGCAACAATACTATCTTCTTCCAACCAGTGAGTAATGTGCATGTATGACGGGTGAGTTTTAACATAGTCTTCTTTGTTTCCAATCCAATTGGCTGATTTTGTTGCCACTCCAGAGGCTGAACTGTATGAAGACCCCAACCACCACCCATCAGGTGGAGTTAAGAGACTTTTGGACAGTTCACAAGGCCAACAAATGTCACAGGCTCCGGCCAAGTATAACCACATCCTTTGGAAATCCTTCCATTTTTGCAATTTCAAAACAGCCTAACTTGCTGTAAAACTCCAGAATTCTCTTATCATCTGGTCTCACTTCACAGAAAGCCCCCCGGGAACCTAGGAATAAAACAAATATTCAAAACATAAATAAGTTACTTAATTAGTGGAATTTTGGATATGAATTGTGATTAATCCTTAATATATTTAAAAATAGATCATAAGGGGATGGATTATCTCTACTAGCCCCTAAATTTCACAGATTTTTAAAAATTCCTATTAATATTCAACAGTGAGTGAACCTCTTCCCCAGAAAGAAAATCTTTTAGGAAAGAGTGTGTAAGAAACCTCAAGGCAAAGGACATCTCAATTCAAAAGACATTATGGGCCCCAGAGCCTATTCCAGCATATGTCACAAGTCAATAAGACCACAGAATGTGACATATATTCTAAGACTTACCTCATTGCATATACCTGCATGATTCAGTTCCAGATATATAATTGTTTAAATTCTTCCACAAAGGAGACACCATTAACTCAACTGATATAAAAATGCAAAAAACAAACAAGATGCATTCTCTAATAGGGGTCGGAAAACTCCTCGTTTTTGTATGGTCCAAGGCCTAAAAATGTTTGTTTGTTTTTTTAAATATATTTTTAAAAGGTTGTTTTAAAAGAACATGCAAGGGGGTCAGATGTGGCTCAAATGGTTGGGCCTCTGTCTCCCATATGGAGGGACCTGGGTTCGATCCCCGGGACCACCTGGTAAAATAAATAAATAAATAAAAGAACATGCAATAGAGATAGTTATGTGGCCTCAAATACTTAAATATTTACTATCTGATCCTCTACAGAAAGTTTTCATACCACTAACATACAGGGAAGTATTTCTAAAGGTTGAGTATGGATAACAAACTTAAAAAAAAAAAAAAGGTGATTCTGTGATCCTAAATTTTCTTCCTCAGGTTCATTTAATTTTCAACTATCACTTATGGGCCTTCTGGCAAAGCAGATATAACCTCATGTGTTCACATCTCACTTAAATGGGGCTCAAAGTAAGTGCTGAGTGTAAAAGAAGAGCAGCATTTTTCAATGCAGTAGAGGCAGAGGTGATTGATATACATTTAATTCTTTTTTTTTTTTTTTTACCGGGAGGTCCCGGGGATCGAACCCAGGTCCCTCCATATGGGAGACGGACGCCCAACCAGTTGAGCCACATTCGACCCCATACATTTAATTCTTATACCACTAATAATTCAGAAAGCAAACCACAAATGGTGAGGAAGGGAATATAAATTCACCATAATTCTTCCATTTTTACCCTAAAATATAGTCTGGACCCCACCTTGACCAAACACCAACAACTCCACAAATATGTGCTCACCATTAGCCTTGAGTGAAGACAGGAGGCAAGCCATCATGCTTTTGGCCACACTTGGATCAGTTACTTTTTTGTGAATATCCATCTTTATCAAAGAAGGGAAATTGGCAAGGAAAGTTTCTGGCAACACTTCCTGCTCTTCATGGAAACTCAACATGATTTTCTGAAAAGAGTTAGACTTTCTTGACTTTCACAGGAGCTACTCCATATACATATACATACACACACACCAAGTACAGAACTCAGCAACACATAAAGGAAAACAATATTCATTAACTCTTCCAGTCATTAAGTAATTATCACATGCAGATTTAAGTAGCTTCTAATTCTAGTGGAAGCATTTCTACTTTTTAAAACAGTTTATCTGGGTCGGATGTGGCTCAACTGGTTGGGCGTCCGTCTCCCATATGGAGGGACCTGGGTTCGATCCCCGGGACCTCCCGGTAAAAAAAAAAAAAACAAAACAACAGTTTATCTAAATGTATTCTGGATTAGATCCTGGAATAGAAAAAAATGTATGAATGGAAAAAACAATGAATTCCAAATAAAATGGAGTTTAGTTAATTATAATTAACTGAGTGCTAATTTCTTTTCTTTTTTTTTTTAAAGATTTTTTTTATTTATTCATTTTTCCCCCCCCCCCTTGCTGCTCGTGCTCGCTGGGTCAGCTAACTACGCCGTGCGGGCGGGCTTGCCCTCACCAGGAGGCCCCGGGAACCGAACCCGGGGCCTCCCACATGGTAAACAGGAGCCCCACCGACTGAGCCACAGCCGCTTCCCAATTTCTTAGTTTTAACAAATGCACCATGGTTAAGTAAGAAGATAACTTTAGGGAAAGCTGGGTGAAGGGCAAACAACATTCTTTACATGTTCCTATGCTGAAAACTGCAATTGTCAGTTGTGGACCAGCAACACATCAACAGCTTAATCACAAGCATGCTGCAGCGTGTCAATATAATCCCAAGTAAGAGAAGCCATTCCAAACCAGCCTCTCTGATTACCAAGCCATTTAGCTAGGACTAGAAGGTGAAAAACAGTAATAAATGATAAAGTGTGTGGGTACTTTGGTATGGGGAGAAAAGAATTTTAGAAAAGGGGAAAGGAACAGAAACAACACGAATGAAAAAATGTCCTAAGTAAGAGTCCAAATACAGACCTAAAAGTATTTACTGAACATACAAGTTATTCTCAGAAAGAACTATTCAAAAAAAGTACAAATGGTAATGTATAAACCAAAATAATCATGAATCTTGAGCAATGTGGAACACTTTACTTTAGAGAGGAAAAATCATTTAAGTTGGGAAAGGGAAGACATATACCAAGGAATGTTCCTATCAGAGAGCAGACACTTAAAGAAGCTCACCCTATTATGTTTTAATTACAATGAAAACTAAATTACTGAAAAGGCAACCTAGCCTCCTGTCAAAGAAACAAATGAGAGACTTTACCTAAAGTTGCCCTGAGGGCCCAATGAAAAGACCATAACATCATTCTTAAATTCAGTGCTTCAAAACAGAGAAAAAAACGTTTGTCTATACTACACTTTTTAAAATGATTTATTTATTTATTACCCCCACCCCCCCTCCCCTTATTGTTTTGTGCTTGCTGTCTGCTCTGTGTTGTTCTGTGTCTGCTTGTCTTCTCTTTAGGCGGCACCGGGAACCAATGCTGGGACCTTCTGGAGTGGAGAGAGGAGCTCAATCTCTCACACCACCTCAGCTCCCTGGTCTGCTGCATCTCTTATTATCTCTCTTCTGTTTCTCTTTTTGGTGCATCATCTTGCTGCACCAGCTCTCCACACGGGCCAGCTCTCAGCTTGGGCCAGCTTGCTTTTCACCAGGAGGCCCTGGGAATCGAACCCTGGACCTCCTATATGGTAGGCGGGAGCCCAATTGCTTTGAGCCACATCTGCTTCCCTACACTACGTTTTAACTTGAGAAAATATTACAACAGTACTCCCAATCAAAAAGTGGCCTTGGGAAGCGGCTGTGGCTCAATCAGTAGGGCTCCCGTTTACCATATGGGAGGCCCCGGGTTCGGTTCCCAGGGCCTCCTGATGAAGGCAAGCCCGCCCGCACAGCGTGGTTAGCTGACCCAGTGAGCACAAGCAGCAAGGGGGGGATAAATGAATAAATAAATAAAATCTTTAAAAAAAAAAAAAAAAAAAAAGTGGCCTAATGCTGAGGGAACAGTGGAAAAATGCCATGCTTAGAATAAACCCTATGAAATCTTTTCTGTTAAGAAGTTAACTTAGGAAGCACTAAGATTTTATGATATATCTGCCTACTTTTCTATTTTAATAGGAACTTTATAGGGAAGCAGATGTGGGTCAAATGACGATTGAGCTCCTGCCTACCACACGGGAGGCCTCAGGTTTAGTTCCCAGTGCCTCCGAGAAAAAAGAGTAAGACAGCGAGCTGGCATGATGAGCTGGTGCGGCGAGCTGATGCAACATACAACACAACAAGGAGACACAAAGAGGAAACACAATGAGAAACACAACAAAGCAGGGAGCAGATGTAGCTCAGGTGATTAAGCATCTCTCTCCCACATGGGAGGTCTCAGGTTCGGTCCCCGGTGCCTCCAAAGAGATGACAAGCAGACAGAGCACACAATGAATGGACACAGAGAGCAGACAGCGAGTGCAAACAACAAGGGGGGGATAAATAAATAAAATAAATCTTCAGGAAAAAAAAAAGATTATGTATATAAAAAAAAATTCCCATGGCATAATTCTAAACCTATGTATTACCTCAGCCTCAGAGAGTTCTTTGTCACCATTTGGCTTGGTATATTTCTCTTGCATGAAGGGAATCCAGGAAATTTTACATTTTTTAATGAAGGGTGTCACATCTACAGTGCCCAGGGCATAACCACATATGCCATCTTCATCTTCTAGGACAAAGCAGTAATCCAAGCTGAGGGAAAGCAGCCCTCCTACTAACCTGCTCAGAAGAAGAGAGGCCAGACTGAGTTTTTAAGTTACTAACCCAAAACTTCAGACTTCACTAATACATATTAAGACCACAATGCACTTGAATGACAACCTATGGAAACTACATTTGGTGTAAGAAACTGCAATCACACGCATATTAATATTCAGGTTTTACTAAAGCTAAAATGGGACTTAAAATATGTCTATATGTATTTCCACTTCTCATTTCCCCTCAAGTGCTATGATAAATCTGCCTATGAAATGTCCACTTCCAAATCCAAATACTCATCACATACTTGTCTCCAATTAGGTCAGGCTGACTTTGAAAAGGCAAACCCACTCCGTCGTCATACATTTCTCTGCAAATCTTGTACACGGAAGCCTGAAAATATAATCTAATTAAGCAACACATCAGGAAAAATGGCAACAGACTCAAACAGCAATATGACTCCTAAGTCAGTCTGGATCTCCAGAGAAGGAAGGAATAAAATAGCTGGCCTGTCAGAGAAGTCACCTAAGATTAATTCATTGAGTCAGATTTGTAAAAACCAGTGGAAAGCGGCATGATTTTAGTTAACACTGAGAACTGGCTTCCAGGGGATGGTTTCTGGTAAAAAGTAGTGGATTCAAAATCCAGCCAACTGTGAGGTTAAAGGGCTATCAGTTTTGTATATGTTAAGAATACTCTTCTAAAATGTTTAAAACCTGTTATTTTCTTTAAGTAGGCTTGCTTCTTTCTGTAGCTGAGGTCAATAGCCCACAGGCACTTCGCAACCAAAAATTACAAAATACTAGAATCAGCTACTAAAAACCAGCTCTCTAAGGTCAACATAACACATCATTTGGACTCTTTAGTAATGCCAACCCTGAATACATTTCATCTGATTTTTTCAGGGGAGGAGTTAAGGGACTTAGCACAGATGTCATAAGAGTCTGAACTCCCTAGGCGCTTCCTCAAATCTTTCTGTACATGTCCCTCCTCATGTGTGCAATGTTTTAGTTAACTTTCTTCATTTAGATTTTGTATATTAAGACAAAGAACTAATTTTTTAACTATTGAGTTCCAAGGAAAGCAAGAAGTGTGTGCCATAACCATACACCAAATTGGAAAGCAGAGAGACAATTACCTCATCTTTAGGAAAATATGGTCTGATAGTATAGACTTTGGAGGTAGGAGTCAGTGGGGGTGGCTGAAAAAAGAGATCATTTGCCCCATCAATTGGCAGCAAACGCTGTGGGAAGAAAAAAATATGAGATGGGTTAGCATTGAGAAAATAACCATTTCTTTAAATGGGTGTGCACTGCAGATTACCAACTTAACATTAACTGGCTACTGCAGGCAGACCTAAAGAAGAGGGGTATACTATGCTTTACTAATATAAACACCTCTTTGCTGAGGAAGGGGAGTGCTTCTGAATAGAAATTATCCAAATTGAGTTACATAGCTTTAATGGCATATTAGTGGGGATTTATTACAGTTTAAAAAAAAAAAACTATTTCAATTATGACAAGTCTACTTTTTTAAACCAATCTTATATAGACCATCTCTCTACTAAAAGATGGCAGAACAGAATGTCAGGAGGAGAGGTTTGGTCTGAAGAGGGTTATCTGTCCAGGAGACGCTTTATCCCCAAAGCAATGCGCTTCAGTTTGCTGTGCGCAGCAGAGCACCTGTTGAGGGGAGAAAAGTAGAGCACCTGAAAAGTCCATGAACAAATTCCAACACCGAAGAAGCTTCATGTTTTGTTTAAATTTTCATTAATGGATTATTCTTTTTAAGAACAAATTATATTTATAAACTAATTGAAAAAGTATCCAAGCACTTTCACCATTCATTTGTGTAATTATTCATCTGTTTTGCTCATGGAGTTTCCACTGGCAGACAAGCATGCGCGCATTGTGCATTGCGGGCGCAGATTAAAATGCTGTGCGACCTGCAAAGAAACAATATGAAGTGTATACCTAGAGCCGCTGCGCTTCGCGGGCGCGGGGGAATTGGCAGCATCTCCTTCAGAAATTACTGTGAAAGAGGAGGAAAATTTGATTTAAAATCCAGCTATGTAACTAAATTGAATTTGGGACCAGAAAGCCTTCGGCAGACCAATCCTTCCAGCCATCTGATGCGCAACATAAGGTTTCTCATAAAACAAAGAAAATGTCAATTCAGTTGTGAATTCATATTGATACCTGGAACTCTCCTGCTAGACCACCTCTAAAGGCCCAGGGTTCTTGGTCTCCAATTAAGAACTGTGCTGAAGAATGACTACGACACCCTGTTGAGATCAGATCCAAGCGGAGAACGTTACGAGAAAGGGGATTTCCTGGGGTCTCAAACGTCCAAACAACTAACAAACACTTTGTGGAAATAGCTCTCTAACAGTAATAATCCAGGGTTTCAGGGCAAGGCTGTGATAATAATTATTTTTAAAAATTAGTAATGAGTTCTAATACTGGTTATTCCTTCCTCCAATTAATTAAAAAAACACCATTATCAACTCTGTCCTTTTTTTGAATACTGGAAGGAAAGTAACTCTCGAGTTTATCTGGATCAATTTTAAATATTCCCTATATACAACTCTAAAAATTAAGCCCACTTCTTGCTCTTTGGTGAAATTAACACTAACTATAACTGAAAATAATGAGGTAATGAGACAAATTTTATTATCACAGCCCATGAAGGAATTAAACCTGTCTGAAGTCACATTTTACATTTTGAGGAAGGGTAAAGGAAAGGGAAAAAGGGAGGGGGGGAAGGGTTAATCTTGTCAGAAAACTAAGGTCAGCCGAATAAATAAAATGTTCAGTAAGTTGACACAACCAAACACAATGAAATCTTCTGATGAGGACAATCCAAATTCAGATTTGGCTTGTTATAGTTCCAGTATGTTAGATTCAGAAAGCTAAGGAGAGCCAACTGATACTCCTCTAATTTGTTCAGAGCCAAGACATACTTTTGTTTGGAGTATGACAGCATCTGGTTCCCCTGTTCACCATTACGATCTCTGCAATGCACTGAACACATGCATGAAATGGCAGGCTTTGAGGCCCAGAAGTCAGCAGTAAGAGCACGGCTTAACCAACTTTATAGGCAGTAAGGCAATGAGATAATGAAAGGCATATGTTTGAAGGCCCAATCAAAATTACCTGCCTAGTCTTCTGACAAGATAAAGCAGCGCAAAATATTCTTTTCCATTTGAAGACAGCATTCTACCTCCTGTTCAAGTTAACAGTCTCATCAGTATAAGATATATAGTGTGCTAGTCAGACAGTCCCAAAGCAAACCAATTTTTGGTTGACAATTCAGACCCATTAAGAGATTATATCTGGGTCTTTTTTTTTTTTTTTTTTTTTTGGGGGGGGGGGATAGGGGTATTAAAAAAATAATGTATTATTTGTAAAATAAAGATGAAAAAGATTCAAAATTTAGGCTATGAAGAGAACCTGCCCCATTCTATAACTCAGTGTGATTTACACTGGGTGAATAAACTAGACCTCTCAAAAACTTTGATCAGCCAATTTCCCCTAGCCCCACCACTTTGAGACCACAACATAACTAGCACTTCCAACTATTACAATAAAAAGCTGCATATACGAAGAGCTGTGTAAATGAAAACATGGTTAATGCCTCAGTCGCTGCGCAAACGTGACTTCAGTTCATGCCTACTGCCCTTAAATCTACCTGAGCTACCTCACAGACAGAACCTTTCAATTTAAACTAATTAATCATGACGCGCTGTGAACATCTGCCGCTGTCCATCCAATAGTAGTAGACACTTGTGCTGAGGATTCTCCCATCTGTACACAATGGGGAAGAAGATAATAGAAGTCGTTAGTAATCAAAAGTACTGCATAGCCACATTCTTTAAAGGACTGAATGCCAGCTGGACCGGAGAGAGGAGGAAAACAAAGGGTTCTAATCAGTAATCCCCTGGAACTACTATAGAACCATGAAAATACTTGCCCTGTCGTGAGCTTTAGTAAAGGTATATGGGTGCCAAGATGATTACTTAAAACTTCTAAGATACTGTGAACTTGAGATTATATAAAAGCTTCTGTACAATTTGGGAAAGCTAACCCATAACTGTGTAATATAGTGGTAAAGCCTAAAAGAAGAAACTCAAGAATTTAATTTTTAATAATTCTTAAATTAAAGGTTGAGTATCAATATTTTTAAATGATTACTTTCTCAATTTCAATGATGCAGATTTCAGGTTCAAAATTCCTAGGGACCTTAGAAACTTAAGATTTAAATCCCAATAAGGATTAATTATCATTGCCTGGCCAGAGCCTGAAAGGCAAATGGTGCCACTAACAATGTATACAGAAGTTTTTCATGAGCTGAAGGGCAGATGTCTGCCACAGATAAAATTTTGGAGCCTTTAACAAGAAGAGGTTCAAAATCCTCTTTTACCTGTCGTGCTGTATGAACAGAGCAACCCAACAATCTATATTTTCAAATTAACAATCAGAGACTTTACATTTAACTGCTAATTAGTCATATCATAGGAAAACCGTTGCTTTTTAATATTTAAGACCCAAAAGGTATATAGGCATAAAGTGAGAAATGTCATTACTACTGCTTTATCTAAGCTCACAGTGTTTCATATATCTATTTCACAACCAAGACCATGTTACCCCTCATAGTATTTGTGACTACTATGAAAATTATGACTTATCAGTCAGCCTTGCTGCCTGCTATGTGCTATATGTAAGTCCATTACATATTCCTTATAGCTGGATTGAAAACCTGGAAATGAAATGAGGTCCCTGGAGAAACCTGGCCATGCTGGTGCTTTTTACCAAGTTTGAGAATTTCTAAAAATCTGTTTTCAAAGGAGACATACAGAAGTCCACTTAATGAAGCAGAGTTGTTAGGGGACTGCAATTTCCATCCCCTGCTAAAACCAATTACTTGGTAGAGGGATAAAGAAAAAAACCATATGAAATAATAAAAATAGCACCAGAATAGCCTTCCACTAAAGCTCGCATGCGCACAGGGCTGGGAGGATGGCTTCCTCTTGCCAGGCCCCTTAGATCATTTCAGCAATTGTTCTGTTAAACACAGCATTAATGTTATCAAGACACAGCAAGCAGCAGAGAACTTACAGAGTCACATTTCATAGTGTCTCATCTCCAAATCAGACAAATGTGGTATTCAGGATTCCATCCAGGAAGCATTCAGTCAGAGCAAGTTAAAGTCAGTACTTTCTACACATTTTCAAGATATTTATGCTGAATTAGCCCAAGGGAGAAAAATCAATCTGCTCAATGTAATTGCTCAAACTTGCATCTCAAGTCTGCAACAATGCCTATATTTGAAAGAAAGCTAGGCAAAGAATTTCAAGAGCTTAAAATTCGCCAATTCCCTAAACATTTTTCTCCCTGTGGGATAATTTATCTGTTTTTTTGTTTTGCTTAAATAAAGGGACATATATTTGAGGAGAAGAGATTATTCCTGGTGCACCTACCTAACCACTGTACAAAAGACTTCACCATAGACATTATACTCTTGATATCCCAAACATAGGAGTACATGTCATAAAGGATTGTCCTGTTGGCACAATTGGAAAGCCGTGTGAACATTCCCATCACTAGTCCGCACATATCTTCAAACTTGGCTGCTCGTGACCGCCATTCTTCAATCTATTGGGGATCAATACAGACTCAGAAAATTCCGAACTTAACATTATAACCTAGACATAAAGTTATAAATTAAACTATTAATGTTACCAGGTACCTGCAATATATCTTAAATTTTAAAGAATCACTGGCTTAAAAACTCTTTAAGTAATAAAACACTCTAGCTCCCCAAAGTGACAGACATTCCTAACATAAGCAACTCATTTTCTTTCCTTCATTCCTAACTAGGTCAAACTACTCAACTGAAGGTAACAAATTAAAAAGAGTGCATATCCACTTTACAGAACAGACTCCAAGAGGTGGACAATGTTCTGCCAGTTACTTGTACTCATTTATGACCCTTCTCCATATTACCAGCATGGGGACCATTAAGGCCAGAAAAGCAGTAAATTAAGCATACTCACTTTTTCAGAGTCTTTTCCTTTGCAATTGACACTGACAACACTGCTATTTGCACGAAGCCACTGGAACTCCCGTAACATCTGTGCTCCTTTAGGTCCATGCTCATAAGGAAGATAAAATAGATCAGCAAGTAACTGCAAATCCTCCAGAGTCACTGGTTCTGCAGTATACAAAGGCTTTTCACTTGGACCTGGCACAAACTGCTCCTTGTTTGTCTGTTCATCGGTCTGCATAGGGGCAACATCACTAATGCAATCTTCCTGCATAGACATCTCTGGGGATTTTGATTCAGCTATGCTCTCTTTATCAGTGTCCATTGGTTTCAATTCCTCTGCCATTTTAGCTTCGACAATTTCAGTAAGTAACTGACTGTCATTCTTGTGGTCTGCTTCCTCTTGTTTTTCTACTACCATGTCCATGGGTTCCTCATCTGGCTGTTTCTTCTCTTCTTCCTTGGTCAGAGCTGCAGGCTCACCACTCAAGGCTGCTCCCTGGCTCATAATGGGCTCCTGGTAAACTGTTGTTACTACAGTTGTGGCATTTAAAGAGGGTGCTGCAACTAGGGGAGACCCATCAACTACACTTGCTTTAGCTCCACTGTGTGCAACTTGCCTACCTATAAACACAAACAAACAAAAAATCACCACAAAGATAATCAGAAGAATCAGAACAAATCAGACTTAAAGAAATGTTTTCTTTATATCATATCTGTAATTGGAATCTCAAATAATTTGAGCCCTGAGAAAACATGAAATTTCTCTAAACCTCAGGGGGGGTGGGGAGGGATATTTAGGTGATAAACATCCCAATATCTTTATTTCTATCATCTTCTCTTTTAAAGATTTGTATTTAAAAACTGTATTCTCTAGATCTCTAAATTTAATCTAATTTCACTTTGCTTGGCAGGCCTAAGGTAAGGCACATGACAGTGTTCTTTGTGACTCAACCACATGATCTATATCCTTAAAAGAAAGGCCAAACTCACTGCTGTACTGATGAGGTACACCAAACTCCTGCAACCATTCGGTCAATGCTAGCTTTAGAGCCATCTGAGGACTATAGAGTACATCAGTTTCAATATCTTCATCACTGCCTTCATTTTCTAACTTTATCTGGATTGATACAGTACTGTCTTCACTGTCAGCTGCAAAAGAGATCACAAAAAAGTTTTGATTACAACCGCTTCCTCACAAGTGAGAGATAAATGCAAAATAACTAGTTGATACAGCACAATCACAGAAGCAAAGAACTGAAACAAGAACATAAAAATGCAAACACGAACATCATTCACTGAACCATTCCACCTAGAACAGTCACCTAAATGCACTGCTAAATGTCAAAATCTCAACTGAAATAAATATTATTTTTGAAATCACTGGAACAGTAGTTCACAAATGTCCACTGAATTATTTGAAATGCAAGGGACATGACACAATGCTTTACATAAAGATAACATCCCCTACTCTTCAGAGGCTTATAACTTATTGGGAAATAAGTATGAAACTAATAATAGGTATATTAATAAATGCCATTAAGCAGAAGAAAAGTGGGAACACATGTGTAAGGTAAAAAACAAACAAACCCTGAACCAGGATAGTGGTAGAGAAAATTAAGTCTGACCGCTTTGGCTTGGTATTCAAAATGGTCTATTCTTATTTTTCCTTACTATTTCCCTAAACATGGTCCAATCTGGCTAGTGCCTGCCATTCCATGCTCTATCTTAGAAGAGGTAGGAGCTAAGTGCCACATATACAGAGGGAATCAAGACTATATCCCTCATTTTTGTGTTTTTTTTTTTTTAATTGGGAAAAGGGGAATGGTAATGACTGAGCCAATAAAGGGAGGCACTAAATCAAAAGACAAACTGGGGGAAGCGGCTGTGGCTCAATCAGTAGGGCTCCTGTTTACCATATGGGGGGCCCCGGGTTCGGTTCCCGGGGCCTCCTGGTGAAGGCAAGCCCGCCCGCACGGCGTGGTTAGCTGACCCAGCGAGCACAAGCAGCAAGGGGGGGGTAAATGAATAAATAAATAAAATCTTAAAAAAAAAAAGAAAAGACAAACTGGAGGTGGGGCTAGGGAACTGAGAAACAGAATATAACGACATAACCACCAAGTGTCATATGATATTTCAATACCTCAAAATGGGCCAAAATTCAGGTAATATCAAAATTTCAGTGCCAAGTGATTTTACCTCTATTCCATCATCCCTTTAATGCCCAGCAAACTCTACTCATTTCTTGACCCAGCTTAAATATCCCCTCCTTTGTGAAATCATCTTACCACCTGTGGGAGCCCAGGGCCCAGACTTCCCCTCCTTAAATAAAAGAGCCCAAAGCACACAGCCGCCGACATAATCTGGACAAAAAATAACAAGCTTCTCTGGAGGAAATAATGTACAGATGGTACTGTAAACTCTAATTTTCTCAAGGCTGTATACTCCCTACCTGCAATAACAACACGAGACACCCGGTTTGTACACTTCATGTAACTCTTACAGAAACTCTGTTCTAATACCCTTTAGAAAGTCTTTGTTCTGAGACCCCTTATATTGCTCCTCCTTTTCTTGCTTCTTTGCAGAGCTCTACTTTCATTCTGTGACTGGCCACCATTGGAGACTTTCTCCTGTACCTTAGTCCCAATAAAGTTCATGTCTAACCCAGTACTGTGTGCATTCGTTGGTCCTGAGGCTGCCCCAACTCGTGCCCTTCAGGAGTTGGGTTTGAACACAACCATTCTTGCTTACCATAAGTAATCACTTCTTCCTCTGTGCTCCCACAGTACTTTTAGAAAACTATTACAGTATTTATCACACTACAGTACAGTTGCCTACATGCCTTATCCAACATTAGACTATGTTCTTCAAAAGTTGGAACTACTTTAGTCTTTGCATCTTAGTGCCTCGGAATGCGCACCTGCCACATAATAGGTGTTTAAATGTTAATGAATAAACAATTAGCCAACATTCTCTTACTCAGAACCTTATAATTAGGAATTTTCATTTTTTTTTTTAAATTAGTAAGGCAATGTCTAAAATGAGAATGTTTCGGGAAGCGGCTGTGGCTCAATCGGTGGGGCTCCTGTTTACCATATGGGGGGCCCCGGGTTCGGTTCCCGGGGCCTCCTGGTGAAGGCAAGCCTGCCCGCACGGCGTGGTTAGCTGACCCAGCGAGCACAAGCAGCAAGGGGGGGATAAATGAATAAATAAATAAAATCTTTTAAAAAAAAAAATAAATAAAATAAAATAAAATGAGAATGTTTCATAAATATAAGTTGAGTCTAAATGATATTTTGAAATAACTCAGACATTTAAAATATTTTACTTAATAAAATCACCTGAAAACAAATTGAGTCAGAATGATTCGAGGGATAATAGGAACTCTAAAAAACTAGGGTACTAACTTACGTATTAAGCCTGGTACTCAAGACTTCAAAGGCTGAGCCACTTTTTAAAAATAAGGAACTAAGGCCAAGAAATTAAAGAACGTTTCCAAGACTGCTCAGCTTTTCTTCTAGTTAAGTTTTTCTTCTGTCATACAACATACCTTATTAACAGTCCTAAACAATACACCTTAATAAAAGCTCTTAAATTATGATTACAAAGGAATTCATACTTGCCAATGGCTCTGGTTAACCTTAGCTCATCTCCCAAGGTAAAGGGTCAAAGAGAATCTACTTACTCATCACTACATCTTTTCTCACTCCATTCATGTTTGATTTATACCAGGTGGCAAGGGTGTGGATAGCAACATAGTTGGCTTCAAATTCACAATTTGGATTAGTCAGGACTCCTTTTAAACGTGGGATGAGTTCTGTGGATCTTCCTTTGTATGGACCCAGAAATAGTCTCTTCTGATCATAATCATTAGCATGAATGTTATCCCAGATTACTGGGGCTCTCTTAATAATCTTAGAGACCTCTTCAATGGACTCTACTGGAATTTCTTTAGAAACAACTTTAGGACCTAGAAGTAATGACCACAATTAATTAAAAGAATTTCACACATGGTTCTTTAAAAGGTACTGCACATCAATGTTTTATTTTAGTGCATTTTCCCTATGTTATATATATATTTCCTAAAGATTCTTTTCAAAGTAACATAGCAACAAATGTCTTTTTACTCAGAAGTTATGTTTTTCTGTGCATAGTTCTTCAGAACAGATTTCTAGTAATGGAATTAGTAGACAAAAGGTTATGAACATTTAAAGCTTGGGCAAGCTTCTTTAAACTGGTATCATGTTAGTAAGAAACAAATTTCCACAGCATTTATTAATACAGTAAACCCTCAATTAGACAAACCCCAATTAAACTATATTCTAGGAGGGTTTTTCTGTGCTTAATTCTTAGAATAAAGGCTTATATAGTTGGTTGATTACTAGCTGTCAATCTAGCATGACAGCTTTCATTTTATAAAACAGAAGAGTCTCTTAGAGTGGGAATATCAATAAATGATATTCAGATTCACTGCAAAATCATTAAAGATGTTATAGTTTTTTTGGACTAAGTGAAGAATGTATACTTTTTAAAACAAAGTATTTTAATAATGAAGATGAAGTTTTCTGGTTAAGGCTCAGTTAAAAAGTTTTTGATTGGGAAGCGGCTGTGGCTCAATCAGTAGGGCTCCCGTTTACCATATGGGAGGCCCCGGGTTCGGTTCCCGGGGCCTCCTGGTGAGGGCAGGCCCGCCCACACGGCGTGGTTAGCTGACCCAGCGAGCGCAAGCAGCAAGGGGGGGATAAATGAATAAATAAATAAAATCTTTTAAAAAAAAAAAAAAAAAAAAAGTTTTTGATTAACCAGAACAACCAATTTCTTATAGGTCTAGTCTAGTTAATCAAAGTTTTACTGTATAAATCTTAAAGGCTTACCTGTCCAAAGCACCTCAATTCCAGGTAGAAGCTTTTCACCCACAGTCCTTAAATAAGGAGACTGAGAGACATTTGGATAACAGAAAGTGCCACAATATTCTGAATGTAAGGGGGAAAATTAAGTAAAATAGTCAGAAGAGAAATTATCATGGGTTTTTAAATGGGGAAAAATGTCTACCAATTCTAAACTCTTTTCATCCAAATGATAAAAGTCCTCCATGTTATGCCCAAAAGGATGTAAATTCAAGTGGCTAGTTCATTTAAGAATCAAGTCAAAAATCAGTCTTCTTCCAACAAGAGTACAGATCAACCCTTATGATCCAACAGTCACTAGAAATACGAAGTTACTAAATAGACAATTAAAATTTTAGCAATCTCTACATAACTCTTAATTGCCTACATTTCTGTAACAATTTCAGAGGCCAAAGAGAATGAATCAATATACAGAATACAAGATTATGTTCCCATGGCAATTAGTATTCAACTGCAACTTCATAGTGTGGATTGAATTAATTCCCCATATAATCTTATCAAACATTATTTCAGTACTCATGTAGTTAGTATTAGACCACTGAAAAAAGGTTCATGGCTCACAATACTCCAAGACAGATTAGTCCAAAATTTCTTAGAACTAATTTATTTACCTCTTTCTAATAACAAAAATTAGGTCTGATGAAAAACTTTTAAGACTGATTTTGTGGGGCAACTGAAAAAGACACTAAAACATTTTCAATGATTGTAACAAATATACCACACTAATGAAGGATGCTGTTAATGCGGGAAAGTGTGGGAAGGGGGGGAGTGGGGCTATGGGAACCCCCTGTATTTTTTATGTAACATTTATGTAATCTAAAGACTTTTTAAAAAATTAGAGAAAAAAAAAAAAGGAATAAAAAGAGGAAAAAAACAAAGAAACAATAAATAAAAAAAATAATTGAATATACCAAGATTAAAGTAATTATGACAAATTAGCTCAAGCATTCCTTTATATGCCTTCAGAGGCAAGATTTTTTAAAAAGAATGCACTGGTGGGGGTTGGATATGGCTCAACTGGTTGGGCGTCCATCTCCCATATGGAGGGACCCAGGTTCGACCCCCGGGACCTCCTGGTAAAAAAAAAAAAAAAGAATGCACTGGTGTTATGGCCGCATGAGAAACCAGCAGAGCAGGAATAAAATATGAGAATGAAAAAAAAAAAGTGGATTTTTTCCCCCCCCCCAATGAAATGAACCAGGAAGGAAAAAAAGAAAGGGGGTGGTGGGGGGGAATGAAGCTTTCTACGCCAACTACTAGAAATAAAAGCCCAGATGGGAGTGGGAAGAATAAAGAAAGGCTACAGATATGTATGGGCAGGGAAAGGGAACAAGTAGGAGGAAATGAGAAGTGACTTAAGTTAAAAGCAATGTAGGGGGTCGGATGTGGCTCAACTGGTTGGGCGTCCGTTTCCCATATGGAGGGACCCGGGTTCAATCCCCAGGACCTCCCGGTAAAAAAAAAAAAAAAAAAAAAAAAAAAGCAATGTAAATTTGTTTTTTTTCCAGTTTATATTTTAATAATTCTATCCCTCCTTTAATACGGAAAATGTTCACATACCTCCAATACCAAAACATACAATTTTTTTAAAACTTAATTTGTCACTTATTAGTCCCTAAAATTTCTCTGATCTAAGATATTTCAGAGAAGTATCTCCTGAAAAAAGAATTCCTATCTTTATACATCGAGGAAAGTTGGGGAAAATAGTGCCCATATATGTTGTTCTTTTGAAATTTATATATTTCAAGATGACTAGTTAAATATAAAGCTATTGTATACAATACCTGTGGGACAGAAGAGGAAGGTTTCTGGCTCTCCTAGGTATTGATAAATTTCATTTGTGATGGAGATCTGGGCATGAGCAAAAGAACTGAATACCTCTTTGTCTGCTGCACACATATTATGGTCAATATCATCAAAAAGCAAGGCAAATGACCTGCACCCAAACTGAGAAACCTAGAAAAGTAAGAGAAAAATGCTTACCAGCTCAGCTCATCTTAAGAGTTAAAAATACAGGAATCCAAATGTTAAAGTATATACTTAATAGTCATACTTAAAGTCAAGTATTTTCCGCAGTAGAATGTTCAAAGCCAGACTTATTGTTTTCTACATTTTCAGTGGAAGAAATTCTAAGTTAAACTTAGTTTTCATTTGTTTGGATACAATATGCCAATACATTCCAACAAAGCTTCTGCAACATGACCTATCCTTTTACCTTCTTAGCTGCACCAAGAGAGCCAGAAAAAATATGAAAACATGAACCAAGGAAAACCAAGACCTTGTTCTAGTCCCAAGTGGCACATTAATCCTACTTAGTCCCTTTGCAGATAAACCTAATTAGGCTGTTAATCAGAAAGACTTTAAAGCAGAACACCATCGAATAATTTGATCAAACAGGAAAATAACCTGAGCTCACTTGTGGTGGTGATGATAGCACAACATTGTGAACGTAATTAACAACAATGATTATCTGATTGTGGTTAAAAGGGGGAAATTTTAGGTTGTATACATGTTACTAGAATATATATTTTTAAATCCATTGAACTGAGCACACACATACACAAACTCACTTGTGAAAATTTTGATCACCTTAAAATTTTTACCATTTTAATGCCACCCATAACATAAATATTTTGCCTAAAGAAATGAAACATAGGGGAAAAAAAGCAAATCTAAAAAAATACTGAGAAAACAGAAGCTCTAACCTTTACCAAAAAAGGTAAACAGCTTTTATGTTAAATTAGAATTTAGAATCTGATCGGGATCCCCAACAGCTCATGTTTACCTATTCCATTTTTCGTCTCATTTATCTTGGAAAACTAGCCACTAATCATTTCCAGACCAAATTATATATATATCTCTTGTCCATATAACAGAGAAAACTGATGTCTAACATATAAACACTCTGTTTCTATAACCTCAGTATCAAATTCAGTCAAGCACCCAATGGTATATTTCAGTTTCTCAAAATGTGGTTCTGGACTACTTAGCTCAATCACCTGAGATTCCTGATGCCCACCCCATATTGTCAGCTTAAGAATTTCTGGGAATGGAGTCTAGAAATCAGCATTCCTTTAAGCATCATTCCTAAGCATTCTTTTAAGGCCTTTCTTTTTTTTTTTTTAGATTTTTATTTATTTATTTATTTATTCATTTATCCCCCCCTTGCTGCTTGTGCTCGCTGGGTCAGCTAACCACGCCGTGCGGGCGGGCTTGCCTTCACCAGGAGGCCCCGGGAACCGAACCTGGGGCCTCCCATATGGTAAACGGGAGCCCTACTGATTGAGCCACAGCCGCTTCCCTTAAGGCCTTTCTTAAGCAAACTGATGTTTGAGAAGCACTGATACCCCTAGTAAAGCTCTTTCAACTTCTTTTGGAAAATATTCCTCTATCAGAAGCATTAAAGAAAAAATTCTACAGAAACATTGGTTTCATTTTAACATCATAAAAACAATTAAAAAAACTTCTGGTTTCATATACTAAGTTGGGAAGAAAATGTAAAAATTAAGGAAGTTTACCTGGTCTAGTTTGCGTTTCAATGTAGATACTTCTTTGGGGTTAGAAAAGGTGATATCCAATCCAGGTGAAATGGCATAGATGAATTCTATTTCATATTCCCGTGCAGCAGAGATCAGAGTCATAAGTTGTTCTAAAGAACACAGTCCATGTTTTCAGAAAGCAATACAGAAAACTGAAAGAACCTTTATCTTTCAACAGAAGGCAAAAGACCATTTTCTCCAATATATAATCAAGTAAGAAAAAAAGAGTCTCTTAAATTTTTCAAAATCATCGTATCTAACATGACAACAAGCCATACAAAATGGCACAAGCCTTGTGTGATTTCACGTCACACTAGGAGAAAAAGAACAATAGTTTTCACACCTTTATTTGAACCAAAGAAAATAAAAGGATAAAGTTTCTTATTCTTTTTGGGAAATACGTTTAAATCATTAGTACATTTTATTCATTTCATTGCCATTTCTCAGAGAACTGTCAATTCTTAGTGAACAAAAACCATTTTTTGTGTGTGTTTTTAAAAAATCTTTGCTATCTCTGAACATCCCAAATAAGTTAATCTATGTATAACTATATTATAATTTAGAAGAAGGGAGCCAAGGTGGTTCAGTGGTTGAGTGCCAATTTCCCACATATGAGGTCTGAGGTTCAATCCCCGGCCCTAAGTACCTCAAAACAAACAAACCAAACCAAAACAAAAAACCCAAATAATATGGAAGAAAAAATTCTTTCTTCAGAACTAGGTTCAATGTTGGCTTTAGCAGTCCTCATCTTTAAAACCACAGAAAAAAATATTCCCTACAAATGTTAAGCTTTTAAAATTTTAAGCTCTTTCCTAAACAAATTTAAATACTCCTATTCCACACCATAGGATAGAGAGATCCTGGAATAATTTTCAGTAGTATCTCAAGATAGTCATTCAATTATATTATGATTATTATTCACATTAAGTTTCATTACCAGCACCACCAGAAAATAATTAAGTTGGAGGCACACTTAAGTTATATAGAGTTTTAAGTTTTAATTATTTCTTCATAATTCAAGAAAACTTTTCTGCCTTCAATTGCTTGGCTGGTCTCTGTAAGCAAACATCTCATTAGCTACATGTGTATACTATTTAATTCTAAGTATAAAAGTGTTTCCCCATTCACTCATGTTCCTAAAGAAAAGGAGCATTCATTCTAATTTACAAGGTGGTTCTGTGAGGTACTACCTTATTTATGAACTTTATGCAACTAAAAACATAAGAATACACCTAGTAAGGATAGTCTGTGATGGCTCTCCACTTCAGTATAGGCCTGGGCTAGGGTGAGAGATCTTTATTTTAAATAAAGACAGGACCAGTAACAGTGCCGTGCCAAGCCATATTGGAATCTGAAACAAAAGAAACAATCAGTAATACTGATCCTGTCTTCATTTAAAATTTTGATAAATTGCTCACTATGGATTTTTTTGCAATAATTTTTTAAAAAATGAATAAAATATGATTTATCTTGATTACTGATTTTTTTTTAGGAGCCCCTTACATTTTGTTCACAAGGTAAGGACCTTGCATTGCCCTAGGCCTGTACTGCCTCAGCACCTCTTTGCCCAGCAGATCACTGTGTTTAGACCACTGGCAGAAATGAATACAATCTAATATCACAGAATAGGTAGAATCAGATTATCTAACCCATGAATCACATTTATGGCTGTGAGCTTGTTAATGCGATTCTCTTTAAATATGCACTAACTCACAGACTAAATAGTTAGCAGGTAAGAAAAAGGAAACTATCTACAAAGTGAAAATGAAATTCTTATAAAAATAAAATTATTGTACCACTACATTTAAAATATAGCTATTTTCTTCACACATTCTGAATTAATGGATTAAAAAAAAAAAAAAAAAAAGATTACCAGCTTCTTCCACGGAATACATTTCTCGCCAAAACATCCTATGTTTGTAGTCATCTTTGGGGGCATACAAGTATGTATTTAATTCCCATTTCTGCAGCCTTGGGGGGAAAAAATTACATATATATAAACAAACAACATATAGGCTATGAATCTCAAATTTTTCCATTTCCTGTACCATCTCAATCTTATACAAAGCTAATAATCTGGGCAGTGGCTTTTAACCTTTTTTTTTTTTTTTTTTTTTTTTAAGTCAGGGGAAATTTAAATTAAATATTATAAGGAATGTCAACATATTAAACAGTTTTAAGTAAAAACACAACAGCTCTGGGAGAGGCAGATGAAGTCCAAAACATATTCAGCTTCCCTAGAAGTGTGAAAACCTCTGGCCTAGGTGAAGATGAGGTTAAAGATCAAAGTAAATGAATTTCTGCCATAACAAAAATCATCAAATTGTACCCAGCCTATTCAATCTTAATATTTCTTCAAACAAATGGAAAATGTTTTAAGACTCGCCTCTCCCTTAAATAAAAATTTACCTTCTAAAGAGTTCTTTTCTCTGTTCCATAACCCAAGGTCTTCCATAAAATCCTAGATTCAAAGCAAGAATGAAGTTATTTTCAAGTTTTAAACATGGTAAGCTGTTTACTAAGAAAAGCAGGTTACAGAACATACAATGGGGGGCGGATGTGGCTCAACTGGTTGGGCGTCCGTCTCCCATATGGAGGGATCTGGGTTCGATCCCCAGGACCTCCCGGTAAAATAAATAAATAAATTAAAAAAAAAAGAACATACAATGATGCAATCCCATTTTGTAAAAAATGTGTACAATAACCAAATTCTGAAGAATATTTGGTAAAACATTATAAAATGTCTTTATCTTTAAGTGATGATATTTTAAGGTGATTCTTTTTTATTTTTATTTTTATTTTTTTAGGAGCTACAAGGGATCGAACCTAGGACCTCATACATGGAAAGCAGGCACTCACCTCTGAGCATCTGCTTCCCAATTAGAGTTGATTTTGTTTGTTTTTAGGAGGTACTGGGAACCGAACCCGGGATCTCATGAATGGGAAGCAGGTGCTCAACCATTTGGGCTACATCTGCTCCCCTTAAGGTTATTCTTACATCCAGTTTGCTTAGGTCAATTTTCTGATTTTTCAATCCATGAACGTTTATTACTTATACAATAAAGTTATGTTAAAACAGCTACACCATATCATCTCTTCACTACCAATAAAGACCAAATACATATTGCAATCTGTTTAAAAGAGTATCTCAATCTTAAAATGGAGGAGGAAGAGCAAAGTAATCTAAAACTAGAGAGTGTTTGGGGAGATAAATGAGTAAGGCATGAAAGAATCAGGAACAGGATCTAGAAAAGAATCTGATTAACCTTAATTTTTATGATCTTTTTTTTTTTTGGCACTTCTCATCTTGGCTTTCCTTTGCGTCTCTCTCCTGTAACATCATCATCTTGCTGCGTGGCTCAGCGGGGCCTGGGGCTCACCTGCTCACCAGGCCTGGCGGCCTTCGCACCCTCTATATTTTTCTTTTTTAATTTTACCAGGAGGTCCCGGGGATCAAACCCAGGTCCCTCCATATGGGAGACGGATGCCTAACCATTTGAGCCACATCTGCCCCCCGTATCATCTTTTTTTATTTTTTTTTAATTTAATTTTATTTTTTTAAAGATTTTATTTATTCATTTATCCCCCCCCCTGCTGCTTGTGCTCGCTGGGTCAGCCAACCACGCCGTGTGGGCGGGCTTGCCTTCACCAGGAGGCCCCGGGAACCGAACCCGGGGCCTCCCATATGGTAAACGGGAGCTCTACTGATTGAGCCACAGCCGCTTCCCAATATCATCTTTTTTAAAAGTTCCTTATGTACTCAAAGAGACCTCAAAATGCTTGAATTCACATTCACAACAAATCCAACAGTTTGGGCCACAACAAATTCTGGCCCAAATAGTAAATTTTCAATCTCATTTTCAGAGCAAAGGCTTTAACAACTGAAAATTCAAGAATGTGCCTTACCCCAGTGTCTCATAAGAGGGCAAAGCACAAGTAATGCACGCTCAGGAAACAAACCTGCAGAATGATGCCACCACAAAGACCCTACATCTTGCCTAACCTTTATTTTCCCACATCTCTCAATCTACTCATCTGCAAGAAATAAGGACAATGTCTCATGAAGATAGTTAATAAAAACATCTTGAACACAAAATGTTCTACACACGCAGTCTACATAAAAGACTACGCTAGAACTGAAATTTCTGGAATGTGTATTAAACTCCCATCTCTAGAGAGGATAGTTACTCTGCACCACAAACAAGGACTCTTGACAAACCAAAATAAAATTCATTATAAACTAACATATGAAACCATAGCACCTCCAATCTTGACAATTCAATGTTACCCTCTTACAGGTGATTAAAGATATTCTTGATTAGTAAAGTTTATAAGTCTTTAGCTTTTCTAAAGTCTTAGCATCGTCAATTTTTTTAAAAAGGGAGTAGGCATTAAACACCCCCTTAGAGTCACTTTAATATTAAAAAAATGATTTTTGCGGCATATACCATTTTAATCTTCAGACACCCTCACTCTGCTCTTTGAGAGTCAGGTTCATGGTTTTGGTTGATGGACACCACCAACAGGAAGAAGTGCTGTTATGCATGAGTTAAAAACCAACAAAGTTTTGTGAGGGAAGGAAAACAAAAAATTATCCTGGCAGTACCTACAGTATTTGCTATCCTCATTCATTTTAGGAATGGTGCCAACCTGGAAGAATAAAAAAAATCAGTGCTGACTCAGGTACTCAGTCATCAAGAAAAAATACAAGGAATAGGAGGGGGAGCAAAAACAGACAAGAGAACTGAAAACCACCCTATTCTCAAGCATAGGAGGGGGCCCCATTCTAATACTACTCTGAAAACAAACCAAATTTTTTAATCCACAATGAGCTTTCCTCCCTAACTATGAAGGTGTAAATGACAAGCAAATTTCCTTATGGATTCTTGTCTAGCTCTAAAATTTCCATAACCCTTGTACTCCCTCCCAAACCTCCATTCCAACTCCTTTAATGACAAAATTCAGATTTTTTTCTCTTTTAAAAGTCTCCCCCGAAATTCTGCAAGACTGTTAACTATGCTGAACAGATTCACTCCCTAGTGTAGCTGCAAATTAGCCTGTTCTCCCCTACAATTAAACTTAATCTAAAATACCATAACCATCCATCTTTCAAATGAATACTTATACGTGTGGTGAAATCCTGGAAAACCTGATGCTGCTCTCAATTTCAAGGGCAACTCTTCTTTTTCAAACCTTTTTTTTGGGTTTTATAGAGGCTAATTTTAGACTCACAGGCACATCATTACAAATAAAAGGGCAAGAGAGAACGAATAAAACAGCTAGGAAACCCTCAGTAGGGCAAACTACCTCAGAAAATATACCTTGAACTGGAGGAAAGAGCAATAATGTTACTGATTCGTGCTTCCATAGAAAGCAGGGCTGAGTAAATTGGTCCATTCACATTCAGAAACTGTGATACAACATTGTGATACAATCTGGCAATTTTCCTTATCAGAAAAAGCCATCGAAAAGGCAAGAGAGAAGGCAAGGATTGCAACGTCTTCTTGTCACTAAATTCAAATTTCGTATCTCAGATACTTTGAGAAACCTCTTTTTAGAATCAAACTTTATCCTTCATGGACAAAATACAGTAAGTAGTTGGGAAAGAGGGCAAGTTTCTAGGATGCAAATAAATCTTCAAAGGGGAGTAGGAGGCTGGGTAGCAAGAAAAATTCAAAGCAGAAAGGAATTTGTAATACCATAGACCGATTGTTCTCTGCATTCCAGGAGTACAAGTACGTTGATTTTTTTCCCCAAAGGGTGGAGGCAGACGCACTACACACGTTTTCATTTCAATGCAGACATCAAAGTGCAACGAAGTATAATCCAGAGCCTAACACTAGGCTCCTACCACCGCCTCCTCAGAAGCAAGCCTGGCTCCAAGCCCAAGGCGGGTGGGGCCAGGCCTGTTAGTAGCCAGAGGGATTTCGACGGCGTTTAAGAACTTAAGTAAGCGAGACTCGTCCACCGCCCCCTCGCCTTAGCAGGGCCACATTTCAGACCTGGCGAGCTAAAACCTTCCAGAGCCTGGTAAAGCACAGTGCCCACCCCCGACCCCCTCCCACGAGGAGAGAGTATATTAGTACTAAGGCGAGAGGGAGCGCTCACCTTCCACCACGCCGCACAGGAACCTCCGAGCCCTTCCGGCCGCCCCGGCCCCCGCGGCTCCCCCGGCCCCGGTGGGGTTGTCCTCTCCGGAAGCCGGCGTTGCCGGTGGCTCCAACGTTGCTCCCGCGGAGACGGCAGCGGCAGGACTGGAATTGAGCTCGCTCTCCCGCTCCTCCAGCGCCGCCTGGTTTTCCTTCTGCACCATCCTCCTGCCCCTAGCCGTCGCCACCTCTGCGGGTCCTCCTCGGCCTCCGTTCGTTGGGCCGCAGGCCCGGAGCCCTAGAGAGGGCCTCAACTCCGAGCGCGCGTCCCTCCTGCTCTTTCCCCTCCCCCCCGGCCCTTCCCCCTCCCTCTCGGCAGGGGCTCGAATGCCCGGATGGAAAGGGCGGCGGCCCCGGCGCGAGCCCTTTGTCAGCCGCTGCCTCGGCTTAAACTGGGAAGCCGGGAGCCTGAAGGGAGAGCGAGACCGCAACCTCTCGTTTCTTGGAAGTAGGTGGCCAAAGCTCCTTTTCTCGCTCTCAGTAAGCCTCTGTTATCTCCCGAATATCTTCCTTCTTCCGCTGATTACCCTCAAAACCCCTAGCTCTCCTTTGCCACTGCCCCTACCGCCCGCTTCCTGTTTATCCGCACTGCGCCTGCGCCGCAGACCGGATCAGACCGGTCCTCTCAGCCCGGCTGCCCCCTCCTTCTTTTGGGCCAGCCTATTGAGCCTCATTTTGTAGGGGGAAGTAAGACAGAGGGGACGCGAAAAGCGGATAGTAATGAAGGCAGTGGGATGTACCATTTATGCTCACCACCCTCCAGAGCGACTCAGGCACCCTGGGACGGACCATTATCCCACCCATAGAAAGGGGGTATGGGAGGAGGTTGGGCAATTGGGAGAAGGGGGGAAGGGTGAAAAGTGGAGGTGTTTACTTTCTCACAGCGCAGGCGCAGAAACGGAGCCTCTAGTTTTTAAAGAGATAGGAAGGGACTGACCTACTTTCTATTGCGATGCTTCTGTTATGTTAATTGGCCTCATCTGCCTAACCCATGCTTGGTTCTGTAAAGACACCACTCCAAGGAGCTCAGCTCACCCCTCTGCCTTCAGTCATTTTCCCTACTCCCAACCTGGCGCTAACCTCGTTTAAAAATTCAGGAATACGTTCATTCCTTCATTAAGCAGACACCTATTGAGCATGCCTCCTGCTGGGCTCCCGGGCTACTATGAGCTCACAGTATTGTGGTGGAGACAAGCAAGTACACGCACAATCTCCGCCCCGAGCTCAGAGTGGGAATGACTTACTCCTCCTCTGGCTTTGCTTTTGAGCTGGATCATAAAGGATGAATAGGAGTTAGCCAGACTGAGTAGGGGGGAGGGGGAGACAGCGCTCCAGAAAAGGGCAAACAAGAGTCCAAAAGTAGGGAGGTATGAAAAGGGCTGGCTTGTTTGGGAACGTAAAGAGTTCAGTGGAGCTGGAGCATGAATAGGAGGGGCAGTGAGATCCCTCAGGTCTCAGCAGAAATATTCCTTGGAGAAGCCTTCCCTGAGCCCTCAATGGGCTTGGGCCCCCTTGTTATATGTTCAGAGCTCCCTGTACTTCCATCATAACATTTGTTACACTTACGTTGATTGAGAGCTCTGTCCCAACTTTTAGGTATAAATGTGAAATGTTTTTCTTTAAAAGATTGTTGAACCTCTCTCAAGAGTCTATAAAAAGTATCTAAGTCTCGTTTTGATTATTAAGACAGTGCTGTCTATCTTAAATTTCAGTCCATAAGCAGTTCCTCCAGCGGTAGCCCAAACTTGTTGCTCCAGGAACTTTTATAGTCTCTCCTCTCTTCGGTCCTGAACTGTTGAGATGGGGGTTAGGAGGCAAGCATTTTCTCAGGGAGCCTTCTGTGATGACAGTTCTGGGCCATAAGCAGCTTCATTGACTATTGTGGTCCCTTGGAATATTTGGGGCTTGTCCTTTCAGCTGACCCCAGCACTTTGTCTCATTACACTTCCCTCTTTGCTTCACACCTTGGTAATTGCCAGCAAGTCAGCAGGCCCGATTTCATCACCTCTTCACAGCTCAGACTCTGGGTCCTGTGGCCTAAGCAAGAACCACCTTCCATACCTGTGTCTCTCAAACTTGAGGGGCGATCCTTGCCCCCACACAACTGCCACATACTCTCTCTCCACATCACACCCTCACACACACACTCAGCACCTGCAAAAGAAACCAGTGCATACTAGGCCCACGATAAATATTTGTGAAATGAATGAGATCGTGCCCTGCCCTCGCAGGTTTATATGCTGGTTGGGGAAACAGACTAACAAATTCAGAACATGCACAGGAAATCATAGTTCCTGATAAGTGCTATGAAGGGAGGAAACCAAGTGAAATGATGAAGAGTGACTGTAGCAAGGAGGATCTACTTCAGATGGATTAGTAGTAGTAAGCTAGGTGGGAGGTGATGGTAGCCTGGACTTAGAGTATAGCAGTAGAGACGGAAAGGTGCTGTACCTTTGGTGGTGCAATTGGTGATTGATGAATAGGTTTGGGGGAGAGGGAGAGATAAAAATGAAGACTCCTGAATTTTGACCTGAGCAATTTGGTAGATGTTAGTGCTCTTTACTGAGATGAGGACTGAGATCACATGCATCAAAGCTCCCTTTTGGGGCGGGGGCGGAGGGGGGTGGAATCAAAGCTTCCTTTTGAACATGTTAAGTCTAAGAGTCCATTACAGGGAGGCGGCTGTGGCTCATCAGTGGGGCTCCCGTTTGCCATGTGGGGGGCCCCGGGTTCGGTTCCCGGGGGCCTCCTGGTGAGGGCGAGCCCGCCCGCACGGTGTGGTTGGCTGACCCGGCGAGCACGGGCAGCAGGGGGGGGATGAATGAATGAATGAATAAAATCTTTAAAAAAAAAAAAAAGAGTCCATTACAGGTCCATGTGGAGATGTCAAATAGGTAATGGATATATGGGTCTTGAAGCTCAGGGTAGCTCTGGGGATATAAACTTGGCAGTCCTTGGCATATAGATGGTGTTTAAAACCATGGAATTGGGTGTGATTTGAAGAAGAGACTCAGGTCTGAGCCATGGGGCCCTCCAACGTTTATGAGTTCTGGTTGAGAAGGATGAGTCTGGGGGGCAGATGTGGCTCAAGCTCAACTGGTTGGGCGTCCATCTCCCATATGGAGGGACCTGGGTTCGATCCCTGGGACCTCCCGGTAAATAAAAAAAAATAATAATAATAAAAAAATAAATAAATAAATAAAAATAAAGAAGGATGAGTCTGCAAGGGAAGGCTGAGAAGGGGTGGCCAGAAAGGTAAGAGGAAACCCAGGAGAATGTGACATACTGGGAGGCAAGAGAGGAGAGTGTTTTGAGATAGAGCCACTGCTAACATTGAGGCTCCAGCCAATGTCCAAGACAAAATGATCAGAGGTTTTATTCTGCATCCCCTCTGGTTCTGGTTCTGGGGTACCTCTCACCCCATTACCAATTCCCAGCCTCAGCCTTCAATTTTCCTTAAAATTGGCTCTTCCCTAAAAAAATAAAAAGGGAGACTGTCTCCGTGCCTGACCCAGTTATATACACACACTCACCATGCTCATTCATCCAATAATATTTATTTATTGAATGTCTATTATGTGTCCAGCCCCAGGACAGTATGGTAAGGGAAAAAGACCTACACACTCAAGGAGCCCTAGTGAGCTATCTAGCCAGAAGGTAGCTTAACAGTATATTGGGGGAAGACAGGCAAATAATCACCCAAGTAAATATACGGTTACAAACTGAGAAGTGCCATGAAGGAAAAGCAGAGGGCACCATGATAGCCTGGCACAGTGCCACATTGTTTAAATTATGTATGACACACATAGCATGCATCCTTCACACACAAATCTTTACTGTGCCCCAGGGCCACCCTGGATGGACACCTGGGGGGACTGGGTCTGGTCTCAATGTGCTATAAACTGGGAGGCCTTGAGCAAGTCCTCTCCCCTCTCTGGGCCTGTTTCCTCTTTCGAATGTAGAGCTGAGGGAGTAGACTAGATCACAGGTGATTAATATAGGGTAGGCTTCAGGGATGCATGAACTCCTAAAAAATATATGGAAAATCTTGCATTTGTTTCTCCTGGACAGTGGGCCCACAGCTTTCATCAGATCCTTAAGAGGAGTCATGGCCCAGAGAAACTTAAGGACCTGAGGAACAGATGATTCTGTGATGATGTGAGCCAGGAACGCCAATGACAAAATGATAGACTCTGCTTGTCTGAGCCATGGGGCCCTTGTAACCTGTACTCTTACCTTGACCTTGGCAATGTGTAGAGAGAGATAGAGGGCATGCTTCTTCTGTGGTTGGTGACGCTTAGTCATCACCACATAATGGTGCCCAAGAGAAGTGATGGGAGGAAGCTAGCCTTGTTGGGAAGGAAGGTTCCCATCTCACACAGGACATCTCTATCATCCTTTGTGCCACTAACTCTATGCCTGCCCTGGCTCCACCCCATCTGATCCCCCTATTATTCCTAGCTTGGGGTATGGACATAAATTCATATCCATACTGGAGGCAAAACATTCTGTCTGGTGGTATTTCTAGAGTGGAAAGTTTACACAAAGGAACTTTCATTAGAAACTAAAGGGAGGGAAGCGGCTGTGGCTCAATCAGTAGGGCTCCCGTTTACCATATGGGAGGCCCCGGGTTCGGTTCCCCGGGCCTCCTGGTGAAGGCAAGCCCGCCCGCACGGCGTGGTTAGCTGACCCAGCGAGCACAAGCAGCAAGGGGGGGATAAATGAATAAATAAATTAAAAAAAAAAAAAAAAAAAAAAAAAAAAGAAACTAAAGGGAACCTTCCTCAAAAGGAAAGACTTTGAGATTAATTAAGTAGTCTGCAGGGTAGAAATTCTTGACTAAGCTTGTAAAGATGTCCAGCCAGAAGGCAGCTTGCTTGCCATAGTCTCCAGAATATCAGTGACCTGTCATTTCTTTCTTTGTCTCCTCTCAGGGTGTGAAACAAAGATATTCTGATTTGAGGAGGGAAATTCACATGGGGGCCTCTCTGAGGTCAGGTGAGTTTCCAACCTTCCAGGACTTGTATCTTGGTCTCCCCCTTGGATAGAGAGAGGTACTTTCCTGAGAACCTAAGATGCTGCAGGAACATGAGTTGGATTTTGCAGTATGTGTGAGGTAGGAGGGACAAAAAGGCAGAGACAGTAGCCCATGCATAGCCATTGTATTTTATTGAATCTGAAATATTTATTGTACAAAATATACAGAAGAGCCAAAAATGCAAAGCAGTCAACAGTGTTCTAATGGGAAAGGGGGCTCCTTGGGGGCCCTTCCCCTCAGACCCTAACTGGTTGGGAGGGTGTGCTGAATGGGACAAGCAGGTATATTGGAAGGTGGCAGCATGGCAGGGGTGCTGACAGTGAGATGGGGCCTGGGTCCTATGGTCCCTGCCTTCTAGGTGTGCTCAAGGACATCTCTGGGTAAATTGGGTAGGGCAAGAGGAGACCCCAGGTGGGAAAGGAGGAGGCTATGTGAGGGGCTGGGGTGGACCCTGGGTTGATTGAAGATTCTAATAAGTCCCCACTCCTGGGCTTCTTTAAAGGCAGTCACTTGGGGGTAGTGATGGGACCCCATATTCAGGAAGGCCCCTGACTCGCTCAAGTCCTCCAAGTCTAGAGGACGAGGCAAATGAAAATAAGTTGAAGCCACCAAAATGGGTGATGAGCAGAGAGGGTAGCCACCACCACCATACAAGCAGGAAGAAGAGAGAGGAAAGAATTCCAGAGATGACCCAGACATCTGAATGAGCTAGACATCCAGATCCCACGTTCTCCTATCCTAAGGAAGGTATGGAAAAGTTCTGGGGTTGCTTTCAAGAAGAAAGGGTCTTGAAGAACCTGGAAACTCATTCTGATGACCTGGAAACATGGGGTTATGGCCTGGCATACCTAAGTGATACTGACAATCTGCCCACACCTTTCTGTCCTCTAACTCTATCCATCTCCTGGGACCTAAGCACTGGCTCTACATTCTTGTCCCCCTCCCTCAGGGCTCTCAAAGACTGGTCTTAAAAGCCAAGGATAGAGCATCCTCTCTAAGGAGGGAGTCTTAGGGGAAATGTTTGTGAGATCAGGGATGGGGGGAGCACCATAGCAGAAGACATTCTGTCTAGTGTGGTTTCTAGAGTGGGGTGGAAGCTGTGGGGACCACTCATTCCTATAGCAGGGGTGCCCTTAGCTTATGGGTGTCAGGCAGGAAAGAGGTGGGAACTTTGGGGAGTTCTGGATACTGAAGAGTACCACCCCCCACCCCACCCCAAATGTACTCTGCCAATTTCCTGGCCCTGTCAGCTCCAGGGATCTGGATTACTGAATACCCAGGCTGTTAGAATCCTATGGCTCCCAGGGTAGGGCTGGGATGGGGACAGACCTGGGAAGAGAAGGGTGAAGTCCGTCTGGGCTAGGGATAGAGCATGGTCACCCCAGCACACACTGACCCCCTCTCTTGGGGAATTAGATGACATTGTCAAAGAGCTGCATGGACTTCATGATGTTCTCATCCTGCAGCCATGGGGTGAGGGAGGCAGATTGGAAAGAGAAAGAGAACTTATCAGAGACAGAGAGAGGGACACTGACATAGAAATAGAGATACGCAAAGAGAAGGGAAACACTTAGAGAGACCTGAAGTGGGGTAGGGGGCAGGCCTCCCCCAGTTGTTATGGAATAGGATTAGAGTGAGGGTGGGTTAGGGAGGTGGTACTCAGTTGAAAGTTCAGAGCATTTCTCTATATCACTGGATCAAGCCCTGAGTCCAGACAGGGGAAGTATGGGAATAGGGCCTATACCTTTTGACAAGACTCAATGAACTCCTCAATAGTCACCACGCCATCCTTGTTCCTGTCCATTTTCTTCAGAAGGTGGTCAGGCAGCGACAACAGGTGGGTTGGCAGGGGAGAGGCAAGCAGAACTCAGGTAAGTTCCCTACTGGGACATCATCTCCTTCCCTTCATTCCAGGCCCCTCCAGCCTACCCAGTCCCAGGCACCTGGAAGAAGCTCTCCACGTGTTCCCTTGGGGCCTCCTCCCGGAGTGCAGGATATGTGTACTTGCCCATCATGTCATAGATGGATTTCATGATGTCAAGCATTTCCTGTTAGGCCAAGAGAGAAGAGGATCCCTCCTCAGAGCCTCTAGTCTTCAGGAGGCTTGGGGCCTAGGGCCTAGAGCCTACCTCACCCATTGCTGGTGGTACATATGTGGGTTGTGTTTCCCTCCCAAGGGCCCTTTTCAACTCCACCACCTACAGATACAGGCCCCCCGCCCTCCAGTTGCCCCACACCTCCTTGGTGATACAGCCATCCTTGTTGAGATCGTAGAGGTTGAAGGCCCAGTTCAGCCTGTCATCTATGGTTCCCCGAAGAATCACTGACAAACCAGCCACAAAGTCCTGGGAAGGAAGCAAGGGGAGTTGTACCATCAGATATCCTTCATCTAACCTGTCTCTGTGTTTGGCCTATAAATCTTTGCCTTAAAGCATCAGAAAATAGGCTTCCCTGGCCCACATTTCCACCTCACCTCAAAGCTGACTGAGCCATCATGGTTGGTGTCAAAGGCATTGAAGAGAAAAGTGGCATACGTGCTGGAGTCTGTAGAATGAGTGTAGAGAAGTAAGCTTGGCTTCCTGACAGGGGGAGTTGCCAACCCCCTCTTATCACCTTGGCATTCCTAGCCCCTCCAGAACCCTCTCCCCACTCAGCTTCTTCTCCTTCAGACTTGGCCCCTCACCTCCTTGAGGAAAGAACTGGGAGTAAATCTGCTTGAAGTTCTCCTCATTGACAATTCCACTGGGACATTCCTGGGGGATGGGGAGGATCAGGCTGAGAGCAGAGGCAAAACCCTATTCTGCTCACCCCCCACCCTCCACGCCCAGAGACTCCCAGAGTGAGGGAAAATTGCTTCCAGGAAGCTCACCAAGTCACTTTTGTAAGGGGAGGAAAGACTTCTCTCCAAGGCACAAATAATAAACCGCCAGTCTGCAGTCGTGCCTTTTTACTGGGCCCGCCTCCTTCAGAACAGGCCCCGCCCCAGAACCTCCTGCCAGAAATTCAGTTTTGGCTTCTCTTTTTTCCTCACCCCTCACGATCCCGGCTATCCTTTCTGGGAAGCCCGGGATAGGCCCGTCCCTCCTGCTCCACCCCTCGTCCAGTTGGGCTTCACTTTGTACTCACGTTCTTGAAGCCCCGGTACAGAACCTGCAACTCCTTGCGCGTGAACTTGGTTTGCTCTTGCAGCTGCTCCAGACCCTCAGGTCGGTGACACACAGTGGACAGTTCAAAGTCATCCTCCACGCTGTCTGGGGGGGGGGGATGGTGGGGAGGGGACAGCCGCGCCTCAGGCCCGGCCTCCACGCTCCCTCCTCAAAACCGCTGACCTATCATCCATCCCCCTACTCTCCAACGCCGGTGACCGGCCTGTTCCTTGGACCCCAGGTCAAAGACATCGAGGCAAGGAGAGAAGGGCTCGGTCAGCTTCGAGGTCTATCAGCGAGCCAGGCCTGGCCCCAGAGTCAGGAGTCGGCTCGGCGCTCGCCTTAGGCCCTTGATCCCGGGTCGGAGGGGAAAGCCCTCATTCCCATCTTCGTTCCAGAAAGCGAGGAGCGGGAAAAGCGGCTTTGAGAGGGGGCGTCTGCAGGTAGGATTTTCGGGCCTTCGCTGCTCTCTTCAGATCCGCCCAGCCCCAGCCAAGCCCCGCCTATCCCGGGCATGCCGCGCCCGACTCCAGCCAAGCCCCGCCCACACCCCGCCTCCGCACCTGCGCCCTGGCTGAGCCTCCGCGAGGCTCCGCCCTCGGTCCCCTCTCAGCCCCGCCCCAACCCTCAACACCCACTCCCAGGCAAGTGCTCCGCCCCGGCGCTCCCCACCCGCCCCGCCCCGCCCCACCAGGAGAGTAAGTCACCTGGGTCCAGCGGGCGGGGTCTGTGGGGGCGGAGGGAGGCTGGGGCGGCTAATGCTGCAGGGAGTGAACTGTCACCGAAAAAGCAGAAGACCCGGCCAACTGCAGACACACACTTCGCCCCTCACACCCACAGCAAATCTCACACACCTGCGAGTTACAATGCACATACCCCAGCCCTTCGCGTAACGAGCAGAAACATACACGAAACGGATCCCACGCACACGTGCTTGCGGGATTCCTGCCCCTACTTTTTCCGAATTTATCTGTGTGGGACCAAGCGGAATCAAACACAGCGATACGCCCAAATAACTACAAAACGGGCCTTTATGGCTTGCGAAATGTAGTATGAACCTATGAAGTGGGCAGAGTCCCGCTGAGGAAACAGACCTAGACACAAAGCGAGGTCACTCAACTCGAAATCACTCGGCTGGCGGCCATATTGGGACTAGAAAACCCAAGTATCCTGGCGTCTGGGGGAGGGCGGGCTCTGTCCTTCACACCTGCTTCATCTTGCCGGGGCACATGCGCCATAGGTCTCGAAACCCGGGACATACCCAGTGGCGGGGTAGCCACTCGAAAAATCGCAGCCCAGCTAAGCCAGGCACAGTCCCTCGCAGCCGCCTGGCCCCGCCCCGCCCCGCTGGCCACACCCACCCCCAGGCTCGGGCCTCAACCCGGCTTACGAGCCACGCCTAAACACTCGGGTCCAGCAGGCTTCTCAGAGCCGGGGCGCCCACTGACACTTGGGCCCCGCCCCGCCAGCGGCCACGCCCACACGCTCGGGCTTCACCTGAGCACAGTAGCTACGCACGCTCACAGTCGGGCCGGGCCAGCGCCTCCCACCCCACTTCCGACACGCTGGTCACGTCCACACATACGCAGGTCCGCTCCGAGCCACACCGGCCACACCCCCAAGCATTCGGGTCCCGCCCCCGGAAGCACAGGAGAGGCACTTGCTTTCACTGACTGAGGGCAGGGCTTGGGGCCCGCAGCAGGGCAGCAGCTTGAGGAACCGCTGCTTCAGCGCTTTTTTAGTGGGCCCTGGAGGGTGGCCTGGGAAGAAAGAAGACCCCAGGAAGGCACATTAACCCCCACTGTCCCTCCGTCCCCTGTCCCCTCCCCGCCAGTCACAAACCAACCCCGGCTGGGTGGGGGGGTTGTTGGGGGATGGGGTTGTGTGGAATGGTGAGGGTAGCTGGGGCCCAGGTACAGGGAGCCCAGTATATGGCATGGGAAATCGGCTCTAGCATCTTGTATAATGGTACGCAGCCCGGGTACAGCGAGGCGCCAAAGGGGAGGGAGCAGTGGCCTCAATGTCTTTGTTGATCCAGTGCCCTTGGCTCCAGTGACTAGGCTGGACTTTCAGGTTGATGTCCAACCCAGGCCAGGGAGGAAGAACTCTCTCTCTCTCTTTCACACGCACACACACAATGATAGGCATGTATAGTGATAGTCGCATAGAATGATATATCAGAGTGATGGATGCCATACAGTGAGAGCTCGAGACCCAGAAACACAACCAATAGACTAAGCAGGCCCCAACACACACACACACACACACATACACACACACACTTTAACCTAGCACTCATTAACACAAACATGTACAAATATAACCTACATAAAACATGATACATACACATGGGGACCCATATAGGCCATCTTACACATGGCATGATCAAACCATACAAGAACACACAATGATCCTGGAACATTTTAACACAATGTGTAAAGGATGCTACAACACACACACCATGACTTTGTAACATTATGACACACATCACAAGTCACCATGACATACCTATACCATATTGTGACCTAGGTGCCTTGGCACCCACATACCCAGAGCCCACATTTGTCCCCAGTACACCCACTTTCCCTTCCTGTAACCCCTCATTTCAAGAGACCCAGAATGTTCCTGGTGAAAAATACAATGATCAGCTAACTCATCCACCCTGAAAGTGTGACCCTTCCCAATACTTCCCAGTATGGCTTGCTTTTTGAAGGCAAAATGATAGGGTAATTGGAGACAATCACAGAGATTGGAGATGAATATTTTGGTGTCACATGGGGGCTATCCAGGACCCATAGATCACGGCTACCCTCCCCTCATCCAAACATAAGTGCATGTCCTTATACAAGTCCTACCTACAGCTCTAACTGCACCCCTTGGTGTGTGGTGTGCTTGTACCTACCCCTAAACTCCAGGACTGGAACCACGGCACCTGACACACTGGTTGAAGGTGGACTCCTGGAGGGGCCCAACTTCAGTTGCAGGTAACTCCCCCACCCCAGCCTGCAAGCATGCCCCGCCCTGCCAAGTCAGGCTCTGCCTTCAGGACTAAGGCCTGTTGCCTGGGTCACCACCTCCTCCCTTTAACAGCCCCTCATCCCAGGAGGTGAAGAGGTGGGAGGGAGGCTGCCAGCTCAGCAGGGGATCGATGGCAGCCTGGCCCCTGGCCCAGGGCTCCATTAGCCCAGACTTTGGTTTCCCAAAGCTGGATTAGAGGCCTGCTCCTGTGCCTCTCTTTCCCTTACCCCCTGCCAGTCCCTAGGCCTCTGTCTCCTCTTGGCTCCATGGAAGGTGGGAAGAGAAAGGGGCTGCCTTCAGCTGACAGGATGCCTGAGTTTCTCTGATGGCCCCTCTCCCCACTAAATAGTCTAAAGGGAATGAGACAGCAAGATAATGCCCAATAGACTTCTTCTTGAGATTGTATCAGAAAAAGCTCAAACTAGCCTTCTCAATTTATCTAGGTTCAACTCCCTACTCCCCACTCCACCACAATAAATGCAGCAGAGGGGAGAGGGTGGGTGAGTTTTCTGTTTTTACTGAACCCTAGAGCAGGTAATTCCTGGACCTTCCTCTAGCTTCCTCCACATCTTTTCCAGTTCTCCTAGGTATCTACCCTGCATTCTTCAATCATGGTTCTTGCCCCTGGTGGAACTGGGCAACAACTGTGCTATGGAGCTGCACAGTTCTTGGTGTGAAGAGGAGGGGGAGGCCAAAACTCCTGGGAAGGCAGAATGTGCTCCTCCCTCCACCTCCAATATCACTCTCCAGAGGTGATTTTGGGGTGGGGTGGGAATTGATTTCCCACTCCCCATGTCTAGGCTCTAGACATCATTCTGCCCTTGGATCCTGAGAGGAGCTGGGGGAGGGAAGGGGACTTGGGAAGTAGAGTCCCAGATCTACTCTGCTATCACTATCACCATGACCACAACCACCTTCACCTCCAGCCAGAGCTGAGCTATAAATGTCTCATTCACAGTGTTCTACTCATGTCTCTCCATCCCAAACCTTGAGTATGGAGCTGGTGCATCCTCAGGGAACCCTGGAAGCAGCCATACACACAATTCCATAACCAAAGAGGCTCACATTCACATCCCCCATGTCACACAGCTATATACACCCTTCACTCTGACACATGCAATCTTACATGGTCACACACTTTACAAATAGGCTTACATGGTCACACACTTTGCCCTTACACACTTGAACACAGGCACACTGCTTACATCTCTCACATGGGGCCCCCCCACATCATATAACCTACACCTGCATTCATGGAGGTGTAGACAGTCACACACGTCTTCAGAGCCCTTGTGGGACTACCTGGAAATCTAGTGTTACCTCAGGACCCCTGGAACCTCCGTCTTCTGCTCCAGAAACCTCTGGCCTGTTTCCAGACCGCTCCTCATGTCTCCCAGATTCCTCTCACCTCTTCATCTCTACACCCCAGTCCTCCCACCTGGCACCCCTCAATCACCTCCCCAAATACCTCTTCCCAAGTCTCCTCCTTACATCCCCCAGGTCCCCTTCTCACCTCTCCCAGATATCTTGTTCTCCAAACACCCCTCTCACTTCCCCCAGATGCTCCATCCCACTCTCTCCTGCTTACTTTTGTGCCCAGCTATGAAGGTGGAGTAGCCCCTTCCCCAGTGCTGCATGGGGCAGCTGTCCCTCCAGTCAGCAGCCCAGACATGCCCAAACACCTGGGTTACCTTCCAAGGAGACCGGCTCAAAGAGGCCAAACTGCTCCAGGACCTTGACAAAAAGAGCGAGGACCACGAGCACAGCAACCATCTCCAGTCCTTCCAGGTTCATGGTGGGCACGGGGCATGGCCCCACCCGGCTGAGGTTCAGAGACCCGCTGGCCTGTCTCACACCATCATCCCCTCAGGCTCCCCAGTCAGAGTAGGACTGTCTGCAGCCTCCTCCCCCTCTCCCTCAGTCGATCTCCTCCCTCTCCCCTCTCACCCCGCCTCTGCCCCACATGCCTTTCAGCCACAGCCGCTGCCCTCTTCCTCTTCACAGGGCCTCCTCAGCCTTTGGACTGGCACTTCCTAGGGAACTTTTGGTGCAAGGATGTGGGCCAGGTAGAGCCAGGCGGGAGGAGGGACGCAGTGACCTGCCTCTGTGCCCCAGTCACCTAGTGGTTATTCTGTGCAAGGGGAGGGGGCAGAGAGAGGAGCTGCGCTTAGGGAGAAGGCAGGGGAGGACTGTGTATGTGTGTGTGAGAAACTATAATCTGTACAAGTGTAATCAGAATAGGTAATGGGTTCACACATAAGAAGAGTGTGTCTCTTACGTGTGTCTCTAAGTGTGCACATGTCTATTATGCACGTGTAGTAGCTGTTTTGTGTATGGTTATGCATGTCTACTCTTGAATATATGGGTATGTACCCTGGGTGTTTATAGTGTGCGTGTGTGTTTAAGAGACTGTTTCTGTGTGTGTATGAGGTATGAGGTGTCTGTATTTTAGTAAGGCTTTGGGATATGGGCCTGAGGATTGGTTGGTATGGGTGTGTTGTATAATTAGGAGTGTGTGTATATGATTGTGTAATTGCGTCAGCATGGAATTGTCTATCTCTGTGTTTGAGAATGTAAGGGAGGTGAAGGCAGTGACCTCTCTTGTCTGGAGGACATCACCAGCATCGATTGCGGTTGTCATGGAGACTGTGAGATGGGAAGCACTCTCTTCCCGCAGGCCACAGACAAGGAAACTGAGGCCCAAGGGAGGGAGGATTAGGCCTAATGTCCTGGACAGAAAGAGGGCTGCTTAGCCCCATCACGACCCTCCACAGAAGGGACTTATTGCGGCTACCTTTGAGATTAGCAGACGCATGTTCCTTGGGAGAGGAGAGGGTACTGTGCTCTTCCCCTCCCCTTAGCTGGGGCCTCACCCAGGAGCTGCCAAAGCCTTGTCTGCTCCTTGGGAACAGTTATCTTTATTGAGCTGATGGAGAAGCCCAAGATAGGAGAGAAATCTGAACCCTCCAAGGCAGCCACCAGCCCCGGGGAGCATTCCTAGAGCTCCTCCCCCTTCTTCCCTGGTCCTTCCCTATGGTGGTGAGGGAGAAGGAAGGGCATTGGAAGTGGGGGAGGCCTGCAGAGCCAGTGAGCCACAAAGGCCCTGGGCTAATAACACGTAATTGACTAACACTGCTGGCTAACATTGAGTAAGCACTCACTATAGGCTAGATAGTGTGTTATGTGCTTACAGACATTTATTGCATTAAATTTTCACAATTAACTTATGAAGGCAATACTATTATCTCCATATTACCAGTGGTGAAACTAAGGTAGAGGGACATTAAGCAATTCCCAAGATCATTAAGTGTCAGAGCCTCAATTTTAACCCAGTCTGACTCTGACTCTACACTCTAAACCACCACATGCCACACTGCTTCCTTTCCTAGAAAGCTTGCCCACCCCTGAGGCCCAGTTTAGGGAGGTTGAGCCTAGAGGGCACCCCTCCCTCCTGTCCAGCTCTGAGCTGAGGAGATCTTGGCCTCTATTGTGGGGTGGGCATAGGTTCGTGTGGGGAAAGCTTCGATCCAGCAGCTTGAATCCCAACATCATGAACCTCAACAGCTCCAGTTGAGGTTCATGATCTGCAATTCTGCAGGGCCACCACTGGGGGTCAGGCATTCACCTCACACCGTATGTGTCCCCTAGCTCAGAAGGACAACCTCCAGGGAAAGTGTGGAAGGGAGGAAAGGAAGAAGGCCAACTTGGCCCTCTGCTTGCTCCACTTCCACCACCACAGAAAAAAAACCAATTTAGCAGCTGGGTTGGGTTTCTCACATCCTAGAGGTTACAGGTTTACAGAAGAAACCAGCAAATATCTCCCTATGGCTGTTCAAATGCCACACCTGGCATTTGACATCCTTCCCCTACGCCTTGGCAGATTCCTTTATTTCAGCCAGTTTGTCCCCCTAACAGTCCCCCAAACACATCAAATTCAGTTCTACCTCTGACTTTGCTCCTGCTTGTCTCTCTGCCTTGAATGTCCTCCCTTCTGCTTTCTCTCTATTCTACAATTCTTACTTATCCTTTAGAGGCAGGCAGCTTTACTTCAGAGCTTCCAGCCCTCAGTGGTCTCCCAGTTACCCGAATTCCTACTGAATAATCACCAGCTCTCAAACTCAGCACCTGTGGTGGTTTAGAGATGTATTTATCCCAGAAAAAACATGTTCTTAAACTTAATCCATTCTTGTAGGTGTGAGCCCATTGTAAGTAAGACCTTTTTTTTTTTTTGTTTTTTGTTTTTTGTTGTAAGAAAGACATTTTGATGAGGTTACTGCAGTTAAGGTGTGGCCCATCTCAATCAGGATGAGTCTTTCACTTCTATCACTGGGGTCCTTTATAAGTGGAATGAAATTCAGAGGGGAGAGAGAGAGAAAGCCATGGGAAGCAAGAAACTGAAGGTCAAGGGAACCCAGAAGAGAAGGGAGAGGCCAGGAGAGGCCACCATGTACATTGCCATGTGACAGAGAAGCCCAGGATCAATGATCACCAGCAGGCAGTCCCAGAACACCAGTCTTCGGGAATAAAGTCACTTTGATGGCTCCTTGCTTTGGACTTTTCCTAACCCCCAAACTATGAGCTAATAAATTCCCATTATTTAACCCAACCCATTGCATGGTATTTGCTTGAACAGCTAAGGAAACTAAAATAGCATCTAATATTATAATGTTATTGATGGAAACAGTAAAAGGAGGCAGGGTAGCATGGGGATAATAGAGTAGGTCCAGGGGAGGGAGTGGGGCAGTCTTCTTAGGTTCATATCCTACTAACTATGCATGTTCTTCACCTCTCTGTGCCCAGTTTCCTACCTTGTATGGTTGTTGGGAAGAGTAAATGAATTAATATCTTAGAATAATGCCTGGCAGAGTAAATGCTGAATACATATTTGCCACCATTATTAGTAATAGTCTCCCCCCCCATATTTCTATAACTCTTAGCAATTCACAAAGCACCTCCACAAACATTGTTATCACAATGGCTTCTCATGACAACCCTGTGATATGGGTAGAGTGAATAGTATTGTGCCCATTTCACTGATGAGGTATTCAAAGGCCCAGAGAGGTAAAGGGACTTGCTCAAGGCCACCTGGCTAAGAGGGGATGGGACAGAGATTTTTTTTTTTTTTTTTTTTTTTTAAAGATTTTTTTTTTTTATCCCCCCCCCCCCCCCCCCCCCCCCGCTGCCGGCGCCCGCTGGGCCAGCCAACCATGCCGCGCAGGCGGGCCCGCCCCCACCAGGAGGCCCCGAGTACCGAACCCAGGGCCTCCCATATGGTAAACGGGAGCCCCACTGATTGAGCCACAGCTGCTTCCCTGGGGCAGAGATTTAAACCCAGATCTTCTTTTTGGGTCAGTCCTGTCTCTTCTACTAGATTCCAAGCTCCTGGAATAATAAATATTATTTAAACATTTATTATTTAAATGTTTAAATAATAATATCAATAATAATAATAATTAGCCCTGCACAAATTGAATGTCAGGCTCTGAGCTAGTGCCTGTGGAACAAAGGTGAACCAAACAAGGTTCTGGCTTCCAACACTGGGCATAGAGACAGCTCACTGAGAGAATGCTATAAGGAACCTATTCATTCAACAAAAACTTGCTGCATGTCTACTGTGTGCTAGGAACTGTTCTAGAGGGGCCATGAAATGAGCTACACTAAAAGCCCCACGTGCAGTTCTAACTGGGAGGCCAGGGAAAACTTGATGGAGAGAGTACCTTTTGTGGTGGCTCTTAAAAGTATGGCTAAAACTTCAACAGTCAGCCTTAACAAAGGAATCAATATTTATCAAGCACATTTTGTGTCCTGGATACATTACATATAACATCTCACGTAATCCTCACAATAAATCTGAGAGGAAGGGTCTATTACCTTTGTTTTTACAGCTGACATGGTCAGAATAGTATGACACCCATTTTGCAGAAGCACTCAGAGAAGTGATTTTCCCAAGATAACACAGCTGATAAAGAATGGATAAAGACTTGAATCAGAGCCCATGTTCTGCCTGCTCCCTCTGTCTCTTTGGGGAAAGTATAATGTGTGTGAGATGTCAAGCAGTCCTGGGTGACTGTAGCTTAGTTTGTGTTGGAGAAGCTATGGATGATAAGGCCAAAAGGAGTCAAATCCATGGAGACTTAATGCCAAGCCAAGCTATTTAGATTGAATGAGGGGTCAGATGTGGCTCAACTGGTTGGGCGTCTGTCTCCCATATGGAGGGACCCGGGTTCGATCCCCAGGACCTCCCGTTAAAAAAAAAAAAAAAAAAAGAAAAAAAAAAATAGATTGAATGAGGCACCATAGCAATACCTCCCTGCTCCCTGTTGCTGATTCACAGATGCACAGGTTGACAAACTTGCAGCCAATTGCCCAATTCCTGGTCTCTCTTCATCCCTCTCTCCCCTTCACACTCAACTTTCAGAGACCCTGACCCAGCAGCCTCACAAGGACTCATCTTAAATCAACCCAGCCTCTGGTGGGGGGATCTGTCAGAAGTGAAAGAGAAAATTGTTTTTCAGGTTCTCCTTCCTCCCCACTTAGAGCCCTCTCATGTCTCAGGGCCCTGTGGGAAATTTTCCCAGATCTGTTCTACCAAGCACCCCTGTGCCACTGGACTTAGCTCTCCACCCAAAGGAGTGAAGTCCTACTGGAAGCACTTCAAGCAGAGTGAGGACCCAAGGGAAAGCTATCTTGGGGTATTGGACGGGCCCTCCCCAAGTCCTTCAAATCTCACCATAGAGATACTCCTATCACTCCTTTCCTCTCACAGTTCAAACCCAGGAGTAATAATGCCTTGAGTGAGGGGGCGGGGGGGGGGGCGACATATTCTATGCAACTGCCCTACCTTTCTCAGCTTGCTTTTGCTCCCCCATTGTTACCCAGCCAGTGAAGACCCCAAAGCCTTTCTCTCAGTCCCCCAGCCCCACTCCATCCCCAGTCAGGCCAGAAGCCACTGCAGCCCCCAGCTGCATTAGGTGATTAATGATTTCCCTAGACGTTGGGGCTATTTTGGGGCCTGGAAGTCACGCTGGCAGTGATTGAGAGCTGGCCCTGCCTGGCTCCAACCATCTGTCACAGAAGACAGGCCCAAGCAGGGGGCTTTGGGGATGTATGCATCCCAAGAGAGTTCCAGCATGGCTCTGGTTTAGCATCATCTCCCCTCCTCTTGGGGAGGCACATGTCAAGGAGAGGTCACAGGTCCAGACTGTCCCCTGGGGACTCAAGTAGATACCCATGAGGAGAGCTAAAGAACAACAAATCCCAGAATGCCATCAGGCCAGCCTATTTGGCCACCTTGAAGCCAGATGTTGGCAGAGGGGTAGGGAGTAGGGAAGTGGATCTGGGTTCTGCGGGCCTTGCCAAAGCAGCACCTAAGTGGAGGTGTGCACAGATAGCAGCAGCACCATAATAAGATACCCACTATCCACATATTATAAATTCTACAAATTCCACACCATGGTACAACCTCCTAAAGGCTATGCAAGGATCCCAACCCTAAGGTACCGAACCCAGTGTCACAGAATCCTATGACTATGCAACCCCAAGGATGCACAGCCCTAGTGATGACAATCCCAGTTATGCACAACCCCATTAATACACACTCCCAGAAAACAGTGACATACAACCTTTATGCCACAGAAACCATGAAGTCACTAGCTGAATTCATGATGGTCAAGTTCCTTCTCAGGATCTCTTCCTTCTGGACACTGATCCCCAGTCTTTTTAAGACCCCCTTAACCTAAGCAATGCAGTAAAGGGATGTGCCTTCTTCCTGTTCTGCTGCAAGCTTCCTGCTTTCATACCTGTGAGGGGCGCCTGCCCCTTCCTTCACCATTGCCCCCTTTCATTTCCTCTTTGAAGAACCCTATCTCTTCTCCCTCCTCAGTGAGGGGTCTTGCCCCTTAAACTCTTTACTTTGAGGGATCCTGATCCCTCCTGATCTCTGTGAGGGGGGCCTTCCCTGCTCCACATCTAAGCAAGCTATTTCACTTCACCCACTTTTTGAGAAGTCCTGCCCCTCCCTGTTTCTCCTACCTGGCGACAACGACCCAGTCACCAGCTGGTAGAGGGATCGCGCTGCCTGCCCCAGCGGGCTTCTGCACCTGCGGGGGCAACGGTTCATGGTTCAGCCAGAGTACTGGAGCCAAGCTCCGCCTGCAAGGCTGGCGCCGTTGGGTCCCCGCCTCCTTCAGAGTGGGCCCAGCGTGGGCGGTGCGTGAGGGCCGGAATGATAGGGTCAAGATCACAGGCGACAGAGCCTCTTTTTGCCTTCCTATCTTCTGGCTGCAAGAGGGGAACTCAACCTGGTTCCATCATCTGAAGCACCCAGCCCCAAAGTTCCTAGACTGGGGCAGGGTGGCGGAGGACCGCGTGGACTCTGTTCACAACCTTTTCTGAATTTCTGGTGGGAAAGGGGGGCAGACAGGGGATTTGGTAAAGGAGTTGGAGGAGGAATAGGGAGAGGCGGAGACAGCTGAGCTTTTATTGTTCTTCTTTAGTCCCTCCTTCTCCGCCTCTTCCTACACCCCTCCCCCCATTTTGCGAAGGGGTACGAGGACATAGTTGTCATGACAACCCTCCACACTTCCATATTTCCTGGGCCAATGGGAAAGAGAATACGAAAAAGGAGAAAAGGTGGTCAAGAAGAGGCGGTGGGGATGTTCTTTCTCTCAACAGTTTTTGTTGGTCTCTCTGTTCTGGTCCGGTGGGTTCATCATATGTTGGATGCCAGCCAAATGCAAGAATAAGCCCACCACTCTCAATCCCCCCATCCCGACCCCTATCCTGGGCTCTTCTCTATCTGGTTAGACCCAAAGTAAACCTTTTCAGGTCCCTCTAACGTCTTCCCATTCCTGGGTGAGCTTTCGGGAAAGAGGACACAGACCCCTTTCTGGGATCACATATTTCTGGCTGAAAATACTACATTTTCTAGGCGAGAGTCACCTCCAAACCCAGCCCAAATCTTGCCCACTTGGTGACAATCCCTGTCCGGAATCAGCTCTCCACACATTGCTCCTCTGGGCCACACGGGGGCGCCCCAGGCCCAGGAACGATACTTAAGGCCGGAGGGACAGGATTTAGCAGGTCCCCCACTCAGGGACTGGAGCCCAGGCCTGGCCGGTGAGGTCCCAACTCCCTCCCCATATTCTCTGGTCCTTTTTCAGATTCTCGACTAGGACAGGGAGGACACAGATCACTACCCTTTCACTCCCCACCGCACTGCCAAGCGGCCGCGCTGGGATGGGAAAACCCGAGGGTAGACACATAAGGGCGGGGTAGGGCTCGGATTCCACTCCCCCACTAAAAAAAGCCTCGCCCAGCTATTTTGAGACTGGGGTGGGAGTGGGGGACGGAAGCGGTCGGCTGGGCCCAGGATGCCAGGGATACACTTTAGGACCCCCTCTTGTCAGCCTGATGGGCCGGGATGGGAGTTGGAGATCACCTCCTTGTCTAGTTCTGGGAATCCAGCGTGCACAGGGCGGGAAAAGAGAGGAACTTTGGGAAATACGAAGACCAGGACGCGGCTCCACTTGGCGCACGCTTCAGCACCGAGGACAACGACTCCCATTCAGGCTTCAGCCCAGGCGTTTTCCGCGCGGCGAGCCAGCACGGCCCTGGTCCAGGGCCAGAGTCTTGGCGTCTTTGTTTACCCAGGGGTTTCTTAACCCTATTCATCTCCTGCCTTCAAGAGGAGAGCCACCGCCAGCCGTATTTCTACTTTCCAAGGTGTGCGTGGAGCTATTTACAGCGAAAATGCTGATGACCTGGACCGACCGCGGTTCTTGACACTTGTCAACCTTTGGCCCTTCTTTTACCCTTGGGAGGCAAGCATACAGGCAGGCAGGCAGGCAAGTAGTATTCCCCATTTTACGGACAAGAAAAGTGAAGGCCCAGAGAGGAAAAGTCACAAAGAGCTGGTACACTCCCGTTCTTGACTCCTGAGGCAGTGCATCTTTCAATACATGTGCAACCCCATCCTCACCCAATATGATTCAAATAGCCTAATGGGGAGAATCTATTAATTCAGGGAATAAATGCTGACTAATGAGGTGCTAATGAGGGCCCCTAGGGCCCTCACTCAAGAATCCTGAGCTGATGATGGGAACAAAATTCTTAGCAAAACTGGACAGCCAGACCTTTGGATCTCATCCAGGTCTGAGGTACTGGGATAAGGGCTTTTCCCAATCTGGGACCTGCCTGAGTGCAAGGTTTTCCCCCATCTGGGAGTCTTGGAATAGCGACCTCCCTAGGGTCAGTGAGTGGGGAGACACTTAGGTCTCAAAGCACCATGTCCTAGGCCCCCCATCCCCACCCCCCAAGTCTTAATTAACCTTACTCCCCTCAGGAAGGACAAGGATCATGTTCCTCCCCCACTCCCCCAGGTTGTTTTCAGCCGCAGGGAGGAGTCTCTTTTCTCTGTCTCTGTTGGACTTCTAAGGCAAGGCTGCACAATAAGAGAGACAAAAACACACATGTATATGGAAATATTCACAAGGTGACACAGTCACTAACACAGACACATGGAGTATACACATACACAAATGTACAGGTCTCACGTGCCCCCACTGTGGGAGAGGATGCCTGGACAGGAAAGCGGTTTGGGAGCCCATAAGAGGAAGCCACATGGTACCCCCAAGGCCTAGAGCTTTTATCTCTGGGTCTGGTTGGAAGGAAAAGAGGATAGGTTTACCTTGGGATTTGAGTGAAGTTAGGGGTTGAAGGAGTTTCAGTTGTCAGAATGATTTCGGTGTAATTTTGGAGAGCCGACCCAGCACTAACCAGACCTCCTCACAGGCGCTGGTGCAAGGCTGGGCAACCCGATACTAGAGATGCTTCTTTGAGTCCACCAAGGCTGCTTTTGGAAAACTTGGGAAAGCAGTGTGGTGCACTAAAGATAACCCCCAACCCCCACCTCATCTGCACCAGGAAGCCAGAGAGGCATATCATGGACACTCACAGAGCCCCACTGCAGCCATCACCACATGGAAGTACACAATCAGCATCAAACACCAGTATAACCTCCATAGTCTCACAACCACAAAATACACCACCACCCACCTTAACAAATGCTCACCCCAGAAGGTTCACTGTCATACAGTCTTACAAAGAGACATACTACCATAAAGTCAAGCCCTGGTGCTTTCTGGTAGTCACATGCCACTTCATACAGAACCACACACTTAAAGCACATAGTTGCACATACAACAGAGACACATGGTCAAACAACCTTATCTGTATAATCAGGGCCCTACATAATCTCAAACATTTGACAAGATCACACAATCACACTGCCCTGGCGGTCACCAATCCCAGGGCACATGGCAACGAGCTGGGGGAGGCAGACACACATATATACACACAGACACATACAAAAGATGACAGGCACTCACACACGTAACACTTCCCACTCCAGACACCTCCCATTCCTGTGTCACACACGCCCACACCTGCTGTTTTACCTCACCTGCTTCTCCCACCCCATGTAGGGCTCAAGGCTTTAAACTCGTGTCCTGCCGCCCAAATCATCGTGGAGGATGGGTCAGTGTGGGTGGGGGTCTGGCGAGGGTCAGGGAGGCGTTTAAGGGTCTGGTGGGTTTGGAATCCAGCCTCCCTCCCGCGATCCCAGTGCCACCGACTCACCCGTGAGCTGGTCGTAGGACCCATCCAGGTCTCGGGAATCGGACAAACTCGCCTTGCGGCCCTGGCCCCGCATGGCCCCGGCGCCCCCCTCCCGTCCCGCCTGGGCCTTGGGAGGGGGCGCCGGGTGTCCGGGGCCGGGCGCTCACACGGCGCCCCCTGGCGGCGTAGAGCGCTGTCCGGGCTGGGGCCGGGAGAGTCGGGGTTGGGGCTTAGACTGAGGCCGGGACCCAGGGTCTAGGGGCCCCCGGGGTCTGGGGCAGGAGCGGAAGGTTTGGGCAGTAGGTTAAGAGCGGAGAGCCAGAGCCGGAGCCAAAGCGGAGCTGAGCACCGAGCCGAAGCCGAGCCGCTTCTCTTCTCCCACCCCCTCCCCGTGGCTGTCACCGCCGCCCCCCTTCGGCACTGCCGGGATTGGCTCCCCCTACCCCCGCTCCCCCCTCCCTTTGGAGCTCGGGGGAGGCACCCGCGGAAGGAGTGAGCTGGGAAGTGCGGAGAGGGGGACTAGCTCTCCAGCAACACTTCCCTCTAAACCTGAAGCCAAAGGGGCTTGGGGAAAGGGGCTTGGGGGTGGGGAAGGGAACCTGGCCACAAAGTCCTCACTGTCAGGAGACACCCACGCCCAATTCCCAGGCACCCCTCCCGCCACCGCCAGAGCTGTTGGGGCCAAGTCAAGAGATATGTCTCGGAGTTCCTTGCTCTGTCTCCGTGTGGCTATTTTCCCTGCCGTTCCTCTTCCATACACCTCTGTGGCCCCATACAGTCCCGCTTAGACGTGCAAAGACATTAACCCAGCTCTCTAATATAGGCTCATCTCAGGATTAAGGAGGTTTTCTCTTCTCCTCTCAAGTTCCAGAAGGGCCCCAACCCTCACCCACTCCAGGATTTTGTCTCAGGGGCCCCATTCACTCTGAGTGCCTTCTTCCCTGATCTGACACCCCACTGGTCAACTGGGGAGGTAGGAAATGAATGAATCAAGTCAGCTTCTCAAGACTTTCTTCCTCTTTTGTTTGCTTTCAACTTTCCTGCAATTCTCTCATGTGTCACCTGCCCTGTTCTTGATTCCTTATGTTTTCCAATAGGTTTCGGGGAGAGACTAAAGGGTTGTGGAATCCATGTGAAGATACATTATGGGAAAGAAACTCCCATACTGTTAGCCCCCCTTCCTTTAAGACTAGCTCCTCTTCTGAAACCAGAGCTTCACCAGAGCTGGGCTAACCTCAGGCACTCAGTAATGGCTAGAGAATAAGTGAGTCTCATTTGTCTGACTTACCCCAGGATAACTCATAGGCTCATAGCCCAAGAGGCCCCTATCTAGTATATAGATGGGGAGGGGGTTGGATCTGGTGGGTCCGGATGAAACAGTGGCAGTGTCCCAGCTAATCCTGTGTGACCTGAGACAGAAATCTTTAGCTAAAATGAATCCAGCACATTTAATCTCTTCAATTGGATTCATTTTCCAACCTTTGATTCAATTAATCCAGCAGGAATTGTGGTGGGTGTTCAGGCATGAAAGAGGACCAGCAGCTGAAGAGAGGACTGTCTTTGGGAGCAATGCCCTGCTTCTGGCTTTTCCCTGGCTCTTGAGAAGCCTCTACAGATCTGACAAACAAGACAGAGCATGGGTAGCTCCTTTTGGGGTTGATTTCTAGGAGAGGATAGAGACTCCTGTTTGGAATTCCTGGAAAAGGTGGAGTTTGGACTCCTTTTTGGAGTCCTTGGAATGAATGTGTTGTCTAGAAATGAGAAGTAGGCCTTTAGAGTGGAAGGCAAGGAGTCCTCTGCTTATTGCCCCAAGCCCTAGACCTGCCCTTGTTCAAGCCATAGGAAAGGCTGGCAGGAATCCAGAAATGGCCCAAATGGACTGTCTGGCCTCCTCAACACCACCAAGTTTGGAGAAAAGGGAGTTTCTCTCTCCATCCACTCAGGGGGCAAGGAAGGCTACAACTCTCAGAACTGAACTGGCCGCCATTAGGGTCAGGAGACTCAGGGGGTAGTGATTGCAAGGACAGGCAGGGGTCACCTAGCTAGATGGGGCCAAACACCTGAGAGATTATGTTAACTCTGAGAAATGAGCTCTGGGTGACAGAGATTAAGAAATAAAACAGACATTAAAAAGACTATCCCATACAAATCAATGTTTAATAATTCCAACTTGCCTCCAGCTCCAGCTCCTCTGGGGTTTATCAACATAGAACACACTAATTGTCCTGGGCTGAGCTATCCATCTAGTGATCAGAGATGGTCCAGGCCCTAATCTCTTAGGTATCTACATGGCAGCACATTGGTGTCTTCTCTGGAATCAGTGCAGATCTGCTCAAGGTTGGAGCCAGAATTCTGGTTTCCAGAGAGGGCAAGTAACCCAAAGAGATTTTTGAGGCTAAGTGGAATAGCAGCACAGCAGGGAAGGTTCCAGAACTGCTCACACTGCTGGGTTTCTGCATTTATGCCTGGATTCTTCCTGTGCTGCTGCTCCCTGCCATTCCAAGGGCTTTAGAAAGTGCTTTTTAGAAAGGAAGGATCTCAGAGCAGCAGCTACTTCTGAGGCAGCTGTGGGAAGGGAAAGCCTACAGTGGTCCCATAGAAGCTAGCCAAAGGAGGAACCACAGGCCAACTTCCTAAAGATCAGAAGACTTGCCTGTGGCCCCATCCAAAATATAGTTAGGCAGAATGGAGGCCTCTTTCAGAGAGAGGACATGCTACCTCCATCAGGTTCTCTCCCTCCCAGGCACCAGACCACAGCAGAAATGGATTCCTCCCCAGAGGAAATTCTCAGGGAGGCTGGATAAACAACAGCCCGGTGAGGAGGCAGAACACATGGAGGGGAGCTCAGCAGAGGCAAGAGAGGTTCCCAGAGGGGGTGCTAGGGAGATGGGGGAAGCTGCTGGAAAGGCAGCCAGCAAAGTAGGCACCTGAGGGTTCCAGAAAACCTGTCAATGTTTATTTCACACACACACATATACACACCCTAAGCACAGTTTCAAAGAGACTGAAAATGAAAAGCTAAGGTTGTGAGCCTATTGTGCTGATAAATCAACAGTGGGTTGGAAGGCAGGAGTATTCAACAGGTGCTTCTGATGCCTAAGACTCAAATGCAGAAACTGGTGGCTGGAAAGCAGAGCATTAGGCAAATTCTTATCTCCATTCTCTTAGAGAAGTCAGCTCTGGATTTAGAAAATAGAAAAATTACCCCACTCCTACCCTACACTACGCCTGAAGCCTGAACTAAAGGTCCTAATGACCAGTTAGAGTGTCAGTGGGGGTAGGGGACACAGATTTCCAGCCCTGCTCAGCCCCAGTCCCAAAAGCAGGATGTGGCTCCATCTTCATCAGAAAGCTGGTCTGTTTTCAGAAGGCTAGGAAGTCACTGACTCTCAGGGTGGTGGCATCATCCTGAGGCTTGCCCCACCAGCTCCTGAAAATTTGTCAGTGGCTACAGATTATAATCTCAATGGGAAATGTGACAGAGTGCCCATGGAGCCCACCCTGGAAGTCCCCACATTCTTGGAGGCCTCTCCTTGCTCCCACCCTTCCCTCCCCCAAATAAGATTATCCCTGGCTTGCCCCTCCTGGCCCCTGCTGTCCAAACTCCATTGAAGTGTGACCTTCATGAAGAGAACTTGGTATCTGTTTTTCTCCAACCTTGGGGGCAGTGCCTCTCCCTCACTCCTTCTCCAGTCCAGGAGCCTTATGGAAAGGGCAGTCAGAGGTTACTCAGGTGGGCATGGCCTCAGGAGATAGTGGAGAACTCCTTGAGTAGGACCTCCTGGCTGAGGGTGTGGAAGGCCAGGTTTCTCCGGACGTTGGTGCTAATGGATCGAACCTGGGAAAGGTCGGGGAAGGAGGAACAGCACAGAGAGAAAACAGGAGAGTCAGTTACAAAAAGTAGAGGGCCGTGCCTGAGGCATAGGGCCAAGATGCAGTGCTAGAAGTTTCTCTCTGAGGAAATGAACCCTTACCACCTATTATGCCTGGAGGCAAATGAACAATCAGTTCCATGACAGAGGGAAGAAAAGAAGAGGGGCTGAGAGAAAAATTCCAGAGGATGCAAGGAAGAGCATGTGCGCTCCCGAGGACGTAGAAGTAGACACATACATGGAGGGAGGACTGAGGTCAGGCCTAGACTGGTCTGAGAGGGGAGGAGAAAACTGAGGCAAGAGCCACTTCATTTTATCCCGGAGCACTCATGCTCTGAGGCCACCTCTCTTCAGATGTGCTTTTGGTCTCCTTACTTTCTCTTTGGATTTATCCAATTTTGGGGGTTGAACAGAGCATTTAGAGATAAATCTCTCATCTTGCATAGATGGCAGGAGTGTGATCCAAGGAGGCCAATGACCAGGATCAAGCAACATAGCTAGTGAGTCCTAGGCTTGGAAGACAGACCCAAGTTTCTTAACTCTTAGTCCAGTACTTTTGCCATACTACAAAGATGCCTCCCCACTTTAGAGGGATGTCTGTGGTGTAACCTTGCTGTGTCCCCATTGTTCTCACCTCACACACATTCTATGCACAGACCAAAAGCCTTGCAGGAAGTCTTATCCGTGTTAACAGGAGAAAAGACTTGTGGAGAAGGGGCTAAGGGGCCAAACTTCCTACTATGAGTGGGTACCAAGAGGACTCCAGAAGACTATAGAAGGAGATCTGTCCATGGGAAATAGGTGTGTATGTTGTGTGTGAGACAAAGCCCAGGGGGGTGGGTAGGGGGGGATGTGGGGAGGACAGGTAGAAGAAGGGAAGAGGAGAGCTGGAGAAAAGGAATGTGTATCTCTCCTGGACCCCATCATCCAGGGAACTTTCCTTCAATTTCTCCTTTGCTATGGGAGACTTAGCGGAGTTGTCAGGTAGGGAACAGAGGGAAGGGCAGCATGGCAAACAGCAGGCAGCTCAAACTCATTAACTCCCAAACCAGACCAGGCTCTTTTACTTTGTTGTGCTAGAGTTACAGATATGGATTGAACTGAGTAAGGCAGAGGCTGGTGCCAAAGAGCCTTGACACACAGCTCCTCTGTCTCTCTGACAATTCTCTTCATCTCCCGAATAACTTACCCTATGAATTCTTGGCTTGCAGCAATTCCCCACGTCAGTGTAAAGACTTGCCAACCACCCTACAAAAAAACTCTACTCTAGTATCTCTTTATACTAACAACTTCCTGTTCCCAACTAACTCACCCTAGAGCATGCCTTCCTGACCCTGCAATAGCCAGAAGTCCAAAATCCCAGGGATGTCATATCAAGGTCAGAGTTGGGCAATGTCTAGTATGAGACAGACAAAATCTAAAATCCAGCACTTTCACCAAGGACTCCACATAGAGAAGTAAAAGCTGGGATGATATAAGTTCTGGGACATGGGAAATGGGTGCAGAGGCCTGTCTTGATCTCCGGTTGTATACAATCAAGTAGGCGGAGTGGAATGGCAGGGCTACAGGCTATGAGCACAGGGCAGGAAAAGGACAATAAACATCTTCTAGAGTCCAGTTCTGTGGAGATTTTGACTGGGGGGTGGTGTAGGAGGCAGTACAAATGCTCACTGGTTCCAGGTGGCCAAGGGTAGGGGCTGCAGGAAGCTGAATGATTGGAAAGTGGGAATGGGGGTAGAGAATGAAGTCTGGGGAACTAGACTGGGATGGCACTTAGACCAGGAGCCAGCTATTCTCATTAGTTGCTCTAGGACAGGATGAGGAATGAGCCAGAGTTGCTACTAAGAACACATGTCAAACCCTAGGCCCAGGTGGAGCTGTACAGGGTCTGTCTCCATGGCTACAGAGGAGAGGTGGACAATGCTGCCTCAGGCTTCTTGCCCTTCCCAGCCTGGCACCAGTACCCTGGGGGAAAGCCTCTTTTCTCACTGCTTGGTCCTGGACTGCTTTGGGGGAGAAGGTGTATACCCAGTCTTAGCAGACCCCTCAAGTCCTGTTTTATCAGCTTTTGGCACTCACAGTCATTCCCTAGATGCCCACTTGCATGGTAGAACCCAATGGTTGGGAAAGGGCCGCCAAGAGATACAGGTAGTGCTGGGGGAGGGGCAGACTTACCAGCTCTTTGAAGAAGGCAGCCTCCTTGTGCTGCTCTGAGTAGCGCTCATACTGGTCCAGGCCATCCTGCAGCTTCAGTGTGAGTGTGTCATAGTTGGCTCGCACTACCTCCAGCACCTGGGGAAGTCAAGGGCCAGGCAGGGCTTAGGGCATGCAAACCCCAGGCCGTTCAGCCCCCAGGTTCCTACTGCTGCCCTACCAGGTCAGAATAAGTCTGGGGTGATACCCTCAAGAGATCTTGCTCACTACAAGATTACTCAGAAAAAAACCTGGCCATGGGGAGCAGTTCTTCAGGTTTCTGGGAATACTTTCTAATCTCCTCTATTCCTCCCCTCATTGCTACCTTCCTTGACCAATTCAATCTGGCTAATGCTATTAATACTTTGAGTGTCTGAGCTCACCATATCCCTGGTACCATAGATGTGCTCAACCTATTCTGAAGCTTTCTCTGGCCAGGTTGTCACCGTTGCTGACAAAGACTTTACTAATGTTTGCTTCCTTCTTCCTTTCTGGGTACCACACTTCTGTCCTGGGATGTTCCTGAGCACCATCTGCCATTTTCTTCATTTCTCAATGCCAACTCAGTCTTCCTATCTTGGATAAAATTTTTGGGCATCCCAGCCTTGGGATATAGGAGTCTTTCTAGATTAATCTAGGGCTAACCTCTTCCTCTTTTGTTCTGATGAATGGTCTCTCCCCCACAATGCCTCTCTCTGACTTTCTGTATGTGTATGTGGTGAGGTGGGGGTTGGGGGTAAGGGGTGGATTCAGACCTCCACTGACTCCAGGAACCTTAGATCTCTGAGATTGCAGAAGGAAGGGACTACATGGCCAGGCCTGATGTGACTTCAGCTTATCAGACCATGAATCAAAGCAAGACTGTTAGGGTAAGAGGCACTATATTAAGTTAGAAGTGAGCTGCATAGAAAGAGACCAGGAGAGTGAACAACTGGCTCACTCTGGGAATCTGTGTGATGACTATTTTGCAACCTGATCTGAACTGGGAGGAAAGCCTATGACATCATGGAGAGATCCCTGCTCAGTAGGGAGAATGAGTGAGTGATGAGGGAGGCTTAGCTTTGACAAAAGGATGGGGTGAAGGGAAGAAGCTGGAGTGAGGACTGGTCAGAAGGTTTGAGGATGGGCTCCTGAAGGAAGCACAGGTACCTTTGGGCTGCTACAGTCTTGTGTCAGGGCAGATTTCACTGAGTAGCAAACACTTCTGCCTGCCAAAATTTCCTGAATAGAGAGTAGGGCTGGAGAGCACAGGGCAGGCTTATGTCACTACAGAAGAGTCTTAGTTTTGGGGAAAAGATAGTTAGGGCAAAAGTCTGGTTCAGTTTCCTGGCTCAGGCTCCTTCCCTCTGGTCACCTAGCTACACAAGATAACCTTGCTTGGCTGTGTCCCACAGACCCTAGTACAGGCTAGATCCTCTGTTTCTAATTCCATTTGTCAGCTCTGTAACAGAAGGACAGGTACCCAGCAATGGCAGTCCCCCACAAAATAAGCAGGCTCTCTCATGACCAAGGATGCACTCATGGCTGAAATACCTACAGCCAAGTTCTTGGCTCAAAAATGAATGGCTCAAGCCCAGAAAAAGGCATTATTCCTCCAAGATGGAACAAGCCCCCAGGGACCAGGAAATATAGAATAGCAACATGCTTTTCTATGCCCTGAAATCTGGGCAGCCTCAGCAATGCCTATGACCCAGAAAATTAACCTCAGCCTTCCCTGAGGAGTGTCAGGTGCCAAATGGCAAACCTCATACTAAAGCCAATTTCTGAGAAGGTACAGCATGAGTAGAGATAGCTGTACCTTCTGACTACATCCTGAGAGCCTCAGGTAAGGCTGCCTTGATCACCTAGGCTTTCTCCTCTTACCAGGACAGAGTGGAAGGTCAAAAATCTTACTCAAAACAAGAGATTTTTTCCCTTTCCCAGAAAAGTTGGTTTTTGCCAGTATAGCTTTCAGTCTGCTGCAGGGAGGTGAAAGCAGAGAAAGCCCCTGAGTCATTAGCTCCTTGGAAAGAAACTAGAAGCCCAGCTACACTTAAGAGAGTGTTGAGCTCTTCTCTTGTCCAGATATTACCTACTGTTACTTCCTCCTTCCCTTGGCCCTATCTTTTTTTTAAAGCTTTATTTATTTCTCCCCACCCTTTCGTTGTTTGCACTTGCTATGTCAGTTTGTTGTGTGCTCATCTTCCTTTTAGGAAACACGGGAACCGAACCCAGGACCTCCTAGGTTCTCCTCCTAGGAGGGAGTCACCTAATCACTTGAGTCACCTCTGTTCCCTGCTTTGTTGTGACTCTCATTATGTTTTCCTCCTTGTGTCTCTTGTTGTGTCATCTTGTTGTATCAGCTCGTCACGCCACCCTGTTGCATTAGCTTGCCATGCCAGCCCATCGCGTCAGCTCACTGTCTTGTTTGCCTTCTTTGGGAGACACCAGGAACCGAACCTGAGACCTCCCATGTGGTAAGCGGGAGATCAATTGCTTGAGCCACATCCACTTCCCCCATGGCCCTGTCTTATGGGCTTACTCCCTTTCTCCCTTTCACTCAGAGAAAAGTAGTCTGTCAGTTCATCCAGTCTCTACCTTCTCTTGTACTTATCACTCCACTTTCATTTCCAGGGGAAGAAGATGTTCTTCAACCATTCAGGACTTCAGAGCACTAGGGAGTACTTTCTTAGTCTGGAAATATACTTTCCACAGCTTCAGACTTTCAGAATATGCCCCATCTGAGCCTCACACTCAACACTGGCCTGGGATAAAGGCAGCACTTAGACAGCAATCTTCCAGAGCCCCTGTGCCTAAAGGCCTTATGCTTTACCATAATTTGCAGCCTCAGTATCTGGCTTCCTGGCAACTCCAAAGGCCCCTCCCAGATTGGGATCCCTTCCCAAACCATCAAGTAATAGTCTATTTCCCAAGTACAAGCCTGCCTTCTTTCATCAGCAATTGCCTGATGTTTTTTTTTTTTTTTTTTTTACCGGGAGGTACCGGGGATCGAACCCCGGTCTCTCCATATGGTAGACGGACGCCGAACCTCTTGAGCCATATCCATTTCCCTAAAGGTTTTTTTTTTTGTTTGTTTGTTTTTATTTTACCAGGAGGTACCGGGGATCGAACCCAGGTCCCTCCATATGAGAAATGGACGCCCAACCATTTGAGCCACATCTGCCCCCTCTTTCATCAGCAATTGGGCTTATGGATTTCCTAGAAATATGCCCACCACCTCAGTCCAAGGTAGCTCCAAAGTCAGTAAAGTACCTATAAGTCATTCTCTAAAGAATCCTTGCACTCTCATCTATGATGTTCAGTAGACAGGAACTTGGGTCCTGGCAAGGGCCTGAAAGAATACCAAAATGGGAGCCCAACTCTTGCTATAGGACCTCTGACAATTCACCTAAACTCTTTGAGACTCAGCCCTTCTTTTTATAAAATGGAACTTTTATAAAATTCACTTTCCTAAAATGATATGGGAATACAAGTTTGAATTCCTGTAGGTAACATAAAATTGTGGGAAACACTATCATCCCAGTTGGCTACATAGCTTCTTCCTGGTCAGCTCCTGGGACTCAAGAGAAACTGCCTTCACAATCCAGGAAGTACCTATATTTCAAACTGTCCCAAAGCTCCTAGGTGCATTAATGATTCTTCAACACAAAGGAACATCTTCTGGATTTAAGTGGAAGACAGGAGATACACAAAGCCCTCAGTTTCAAAGATCCCATGCCCTCTTCTTTGACCTGAAACACTTTGCCTCAAGGGAGAGAAAAACAAATTCGGGGCCATAAACACTTGCCTCTGAGGTATCTGGAGGGGGAAGGGCCTGAGAAGATAGCAAAGTTATTAAGAACACAGGTCTTGAGGTCAGAGAGAAGTGAATTTTAGTTCCAGATCTACCACTAATTAGCTATGTAAACTTATACAAGTTACTTAATTACTGTGAGTCTCAGTTTTATTGTTATAATGAGGATAACACTATCGACCTCATAAGGTTGATGTGAGGATGAAATGAGATACTCTATGTTAAATGATTGTCCAATGCATGGCACATAATGAATAATCAATAAATGGTCACTAATTTTATAATGAAACCCTCTTTCTAGTGACTTCTGATGGAAGTTTCTGCTGTTCCCAGATAATTCTAGTCACAAGCCAGAAACTAGGGCCTCATACTCACACATCTTCAGTCAGTCTATGGAAGACTCTGAAGAAGAGGAAACCAAATTTCCCTATTCAATATGAAAGCTGGCCTCTCATAATGACCTCACTGTCTTGAATGTAACTGGCAATGCATCAGCCAGAACTCAAGAGAATGCCCAGTACCCACTGCCAACTAAGTACATGGGGATACGGTTATACTAAAGAAAGACTGAGCAGAGAGACCCACAGAGAAACAGGCCTTGCACGACGCAGGTTGGGAGGCTCTTGGCCACAATCAGGATGAAAACTTCAATGACAGGAAAGAAAAGAGATCACAGCGTACAACGTTAGTTTAAAATTGTTGGGGAGGTCCCCCAGCACACACAATAGGCATCCCCCACAGATTATTCAATAGCCTGTGTCCCATTTTATTAGCAGGGCTTTTGAAATGCGAAATAACTTCTAGCCTGAAGATAGCAACAAAGGAGAATCACAAGTTGGAAAAGTTCCTGGCAGTCACTATCCAATCCTAGGTGCCAGAGGGCTGTGCCCTGTGCCTGAAAAACTGCTGATACAGACTAAAATTTATTTTAATAATAGGATGTGACCTGATAGCAAATTTGTGTTCATTACTTTCTTCTCAATTTGAACTGACATCTACATCCTATTTGGGAAAAGCAGACAAGTTTGCTGTCAACTTATTTCCAGCCAGGACAACATGTATGCCCTTCCCTAGAGGCCAGACTGCCAACTAAAGAAGAGACCGTAAGATACCAATAGAGAAACTTACTGAAACTTCTTACAGAATAGGACATGGACCCTCTCAAATAGCAGTGGGGTGTAATGGGAAAAGGCTGTTGAATCAGAAAAATCTGGGTTCACATCTTGACACCATCATTTACTAGATTATATGACCTTTACTTGTCTAAGTTTTGGTTTCCTTATCTATGCAATAATCATAGTAATATTTCACTAAATATTAGTGACAACATATAAAATAAGTGTAAAAATATAAATGATAGGATCTAGCAAATAGAGAGTATCAAATTAATGAAGCAGGTGGTTAAATGGTGGCCAGGAAGGTCTGGAGTTACTCCTAATTTCTGAGAACAGTGTCATGGAAGGTAACCATAGCTTTTTTTGCTAAAGTGCTACCAGGAAAGAACAATAAAAATAATAGTTCTGGAAGGAACCTTTGAATCACTTACCCAATGCATGACCCTTGTTTTCCAGATGAAGAAATAGAAGTCCAGAAAGATCACAAATTGCTCAATGTCACAAAGGTGGGATTAGATGCCAGATTTTTCAGACTCCAGGTCTAGAACTCTTCCTATACTGGCAGGTTAATCTACCCTGGGGCACATTCCTAAGACTAAACTTGGTCATCCAAAGAAATGGGACCTATGATCTGTGGAGCACTGGAAGAGTAACCTGATGAAGGTCTGGTTTGATGTTGGAGCTTTACTGACTACAAAGGCTCCTCAGGGATCCAGGGCTTGTCAATTTCTACCAGTAGCAGCTAAGAGCTCTGCTCAATTCTGTTGGTAGTTAGTATAAACTACAAAAATACTTTACAAAACACTCCAAATTCATTATCAGCAAAATCTGGCCGTTGGCTGCTATTTTGATTACTTAACACTCATTTGGAAGCTTGAAATTCAAACGTCTTTAATCTTCAACTGGGCTTCTTCAGAGCCTGTGGTCTCCAGGCTCAGGGTGGTGTATTAGTCAGCCAAAAGGGTGCTGATGCAAAATACCAGAAATCTGTTGGCTTTTTTAAAGGGCATTTATTTGGCATAGAAGCTTACAGTTACCAGGCTGTAAAGCGTAAGTTACTTCCTTCACCAAAGTCTATTGCCACGTGTTGAACAAAATGTCTGCCAACATCTGTGAGGGTTCAGGCTTCCTGAGTTCCTCTCTTCCTGGAGCTTGCTTCTTTCTGGGATCAGCTACTCTGCTATCTCCACAAGGCCAAATGGAGACTATCAGGGGACCAGCTTGTTTTTCTTCCTGGGGACTTTTCTCTATCCTCACAAACAAGCTCCTCTGTGTGCTTACTTCCGAGGACTCCAGCTCAAAAACTCCTAACTCTGTCCTTTGCCATGTCTTTTATCTGTGAGTGCCCACCCATCAAAGGGTAGGGACTCAGTGCCCTACTGACATGGCCCAATCAAAGCCTCATCATAATTTAATCAAGTAAAAGTGAAACCTCAGACAGACCAGTTTACAAACATAATCCAGTATCTATTTTTGGAATTCATAAACAATGTCAAACTGCTATACCCACCTGTAGCAGTTTAATATTGCTTATGAATTCCAAAAATAGATATTGGGTTATGTTTGTAAACTGGTCTGTTCCTCTAGGCATATTAGACTGTATTAAGTTCAGAGGTTTCACTTTTACTTGATTAAATAATGATTAAGGCTTTGATTGGACATGGAGTCCCCGCCCCCTTGGGGACTATACTGCAGAGGAGTTGGAATTTTTTGATACTGGAACCTGAGGAAGTAAACACACAGGAAAAGAACACAGAGGAATAGAGACGGCTCCATAGACATGGCAGAGGTCCCAGAAAGAGAGTGAGCCTGATAGTCTACAGCTGACCTTGTGAAGAAGCAAGCAGAGCAGCTGAGCCTGGAGAGAAATGAGCCCCGGGAGAGAGATGAGACTTATCCTAGCCTACAGCTGATATTGGAAGAAGCTGGGATCACGGAGCCTTAAGAGGAAGAGGAAAGCTAGACCCTTGCAGATTTCGGCAGCCATCTTGCTCCAACATGTGGTAACAGACTTTGGTGAGGAAAGTAACTTATGCTTTATGGTCTTGTAACTGTAAGCTTCTATCCCAAATAAATACCCTTTATAAAAGCCAACAGATTTCTGGTACTTTGCATCAGCACCCCTTTAGGTGACTAATACAATGGGTATTAAAGGGATTCAGTGAATCCCATCTACAATGAATGCTCATACTTCAAGACCAATCTTCCAGTCTCCCAAAGAGACTGTAACCACTCTGTTCCACTTCTATACAGTTTTGCTTTATCCCTGCCAAACCCCTAATCATAGGGAAATTACTCTGGATGCTTTGAAACATATGTGAGTTAAAAGGGAATGGAGGGTAGGGGTGGGGGAAGGAAAGACTTTTTAGAGGATTTTCATAGGTGAGAATCTTTACTCATCTCTCTCACTGGACATGAACATTTGCTCTATTTCAGATATTTACTCACTAGTTAGAGAAAATGATTTACAGCCCCATTTCTTCCACAAAGCAAGAAAGGTCAGCTTAAGGGATTAAGCTCTGAAACCACAAACAAGAGCATTACAGGCACAAGTCTGGACATTGTCCTTGTTTTTCTCTCCCATCAGTTAAAGGGGGTTGAACAGGTACTGCTTATTATGATGATGATGGAGAAATAATGAAAGATTTTGGTCTATGGCAAGTTGTGGGGAAACAAGAAGTTCATCTCTCACAATCGTTCAGAATTTGGGACAGACCTATATTGGTGCCCCATGTCACCCCTCAATACTGTTCTTATTCCTAAAAGAAATAGTGCTGAGTATATAGTAGGCCTTTGATAATAGCCAGTGACAAATGAACAGCTAGAGAGGAAAGAAAGGTACAAATGCTGCAGACAGTTTTTATGGTAAACACAGACTAAGTTGGCTCCCTCCAATCATCTGTGGAGGGACATGACAAATCAAATAAACCATTTCTCAGCCAGGAAGGTTAAAGGCTTTTTCCTTTTAATACCCAAGTAAACGTCCTCAAACTCCAAGGAAAATAACCTTTCCTATAAAATGAGAAATACCTACTCAGGGGACCGCTTAACTCACTTCTCTGGATTTGTTATAGGACGTTGACAAAAGATTGAAAGAGAAATAGGGGGGCCTGGTTTTTCATTTTCTCTGAAAGGATCTAATCATATCTTCTGCCTTTCCTCTAGTTACCCAAAACCAGACCTTCCCTAGAACCAATGTTTTCCAAAGAATACCCCTCTTTTCTCTCAGAAGCAATAGAGGTCTATCCTTAACCTTGCAATTTCACCACTCGAAGGACAGCTTCTCAGTGCCATTCTCACAATTAGCTATGTGGTAGTCAGGTGACAGACAGCTTGGAAGAGGGATTCTGATTATAGAGAAGCAAAAAGCCAATTCTTCCTCCTCCACAAACCAAATTTATTCTTCTAAAACCAGGGCCAGTTAAACAGTAAGCACTGTAAAGGTGCTCTTTATATATACAAAGACCTCAATGGGTCATTGTTGGATCTAGTTGCACATAGTTCTGAAAAAGTTTCAACAAAGAGCTATTAATTTTCTGGATAGCATGGGGTGAGGTGGGGTGGGTGGAGTGGTAGATAACATAGGGTTAAGAGTACTGCTCTAGAGTTAGCCTGCCTAGACTAATATCCTAGCTTTACCACTTACTAGCAGGGTGAGGCTGAGTAAGCCTCAGTTTTCTCATCTGTAAAATGGGGAGAGTAATGATATTCATTGTGCTGGCTTGAGTCTTTTGTGGACCCCAGATAATCCTGTTCTTAAAGTGAACCCATTCCTGTGCCTATAAACCCATTGTAGATGGGACCTTTTGATTAGATTCAGTTAAGGGACCTTTTGATTAGATCACTTTTGATTAAATCACTTCAGTTAAGGGTCTTTGATTAGATTGTAGGGCTCAGAGATCTTAATCCTCTAACAGGAGTCCTTTATAAACGGAGGACTAAAAAGCCACAGACACAGGAAAAAAGCTTCAGAGATAGAGAGAGAGGTCCTGGAGGCCAGAGACTAGAATCAGCAGAGCACACTGTCACAGGAAGAGGCCCCCACGAGGCTGAGAGAAAAGGCCCATGGAGAGCAAGAAGCTAAAGTAACGAGGCCTGGAGGAGAGGAAAGAGATGAATGGATACTTCCATGTGCCTGATCGTCCATAGCTGAGCTCGGGGAGAAAGTAAGCCTGGAGGAGAAGGCTGAGACTGGCAGAGCCATCATTGTGTCTTGCCACATGGCAGGAGTGCAGGATTGCCAGCAGCCGACCTTTGGTGAGATAGCATCTCTAATGATACCTTGGTTTGGACACTTCCACAGCCTCAGAACTGTAGGCTTTTAACTTAGTAAATTCCCATTATAAAAGCCAACCTAGGGGGGGACGGATGTGGCTCAAATGGTTGGGCATCCGTCTCCCATATGGAGGGACCCGGGTTCGATACCCGGGACCTCCCGGTAAAAAAAAAAAAAATAAAGTCTACTATATACTTAAAAAAAAAAAAAAAAAAAAAGCCAACCCAGGGAGCAGATGTAGCTCAAGCGGTTGAGCACCTGCTTCCCATGTATGAGGTCCTGGGTTTGTTCTCTGGTACCTCCTAAAAACAAACAAATGAAGAAAAAAAAACAACTCTCATTGGGGAGTGGATGTAGCTCAGTGGTTGAGCACCTGTTTCCCATACATGAGGTTCTGGGTTCAATCCCCAGTACCTCCTAAAAAAAAAAAAAAAGCCATCCCATTATCCCATTGCTGGTATATTGCTCCCAGCAGCTTTTAGCAAACTAAAATATTTATCATGGTTGTTAAGATTAAATAAGGCAATGCAAATATATATAGAATTCCTAGCATAATGCTTGACACATAGAAAGTGCTCAATAATTATAGCTGTCATTACTATTATTCTCTATCACTCTGATATGACCCTATGAATAACTGCTTTTTATATCCTGAAATTGAGAAAACTGACCTATTTCCATAACTTCCCTTCCAAACCCTGCCATAAAAGAGCAGACTACCTTCCCCTCCTGCCCTTCTGGAAGAGATCTGTCTTCCGCAGGTTTCCCAGTGAGGGATTTCCTACGGAGGGGAGAACATACTGCTTTAGGATTTGTGCATGAATAGGGGTAGGCAGAATGGCAGGTTTTCTTGGAGAAACAAGCACACTACTACTCCTAATTTTCTCACTGAAATTGTTTCTTTACTAAATTCTTAGCAATCTGAGGGAAGAGACCCAGTGATACATTACAGAATTTTTACAATGCCTAACAGAATTCTAAGTAACAGTAAACACTCAACAGTAAACACTCATGCTTGTGGGCTAATTTAGTAACACATAGTCCCAACCAAAAAGGAAAGGAATCTCTCATCAAGGTCACATGTTAAGATTAGAGTTAGGGTCTGATAGTACACTAAGCACTGTTCTCAACCCTTTGATAGGCTTAAAGTCCTCAAAGCCAAGTCCTGCCTTTAAGGAGTGTTTTAGTTTCCTCATTGCTAAAGTAAATATCATGCAATGATTTGGCTTAAACAATGGGAATTTATTGGCTCATGGTTTTGATGTAGGAGAAGTTAAAAATCAAGGTGTCATCAAGGTGATGCCTTCTGTCAAAAGACTGGCATACTGAGGCTGGCTGCTGGCAATTCTTGGTTCTTAGTTTTTCTGTCACATGGCAATGCTCATGGCGGCCTCTTCTGGCTTCTGGGTTCTGTTGATTTCCCGCTTCTGGTTGTTCTCTCTGTTTCTTTCTCTCTCTATGACCTTCCCTATAAGGCCTTTACTAATAGGATTAAGATCCATCCTGTGTCAATTGGGCCATACCCTAACTAAAATAACCTCATCAAAAGGTCCTATTTATAAGAGTTCACATTCACAAGAATGAATTAAGTTTAAGAACGTGTTTTTCTTAAACCACCACAAGGAGCCAGCAAGCAAAATGGGGAATCAAGACAAACCACCACAGAAGGACACAACAGGGATGTAAGCACATGTAGGGTTTGGTCAGTAGCATTAAGTGTGGTTTGGAGTCATTTGCATAAATGTCCAGTGAATGGGCAGCCAGGTTGAGATAGCTTTACACTTTTTGTTTGTTGTTTATGGTGGTGCTGGGGATTGAACCCAGGACCTTGTACATGGGAAGCAGGCACTCATCCACTGAGCTACATCTGCTCCCCAATGAGAGCTGATCTTTTTTTGTTTGTTTGTTCATTTGTTCTGTTTTTAGGAGGTACCGGGGATTGAACCAGGACCTTGTACTTGGGAAGCAGGTGTTCAACCACTTGAGCTCTCCACTTTACACTTTAAAAGACAGGGAAAATAAAGGAGTCCAAGGTCTCTTATCTTTTGTCTACTACCCTCAATTACTTTACAATACTGTGTTAGCTAGTTTTGAGTACAAAAATCTCCACCAGCATAGCAGAATCCCTGAGAGAGCAGATGCAAGGAGGACTATTAGCTCCGACAGATCTGTGACTCTGGTACTGACAGCTTAGGCTCCATCAAAGCCTATCATCTGAAGGGCAGATTATTTAGGATCCGCTTTGACCCAGCGAGCACAAGCAGCAAGGGGGGAATAAATGAATAAATAAATAAAATCTTAAAAAAAAAAAAATAAATAATTAAAAAAATAAAAAGCTATAAGTAAAAAATAAATAAATAAATAAATAAATAATAAAAGTAATATATGTAAAGTATAATAAAATGAAAGGCCTGTGTAACACCACCCCCAAAACATTATCACATTTTTGTGCTGTTATTCTAAATATTTTATATATAAAAATTTATAAAAATTAACATAAATAGGGTAATAATATGCACCATGAATAGTGTAATAATATGCACTCTGTTCATTAAACTTGCTTTTAACACTTAAAAAAAAAAAAAAGAAAAGAAAAAGACAGGTCCTGCAAAAAAAAAAAGATGAGCAAGGGGAGTGGATGTGGCTCAAGCAACTGGGTGCCCGCCTCCCATGTGGGAGGTCCTGGGTTCAGTTCCCAGTGCCTCCCAAAGAAGACAAGCTGCAAGTGAAAGTAGCTCAAGTGGTTAGGCATTCACCTCCCACATGGGAGGTCCCTGTGCCTCCTAAAGAAGACAAGCAGACAATGAGCAGACAGATGAGGGAGCTATGGGGGGGGGGATAAAAAATTAAAATAAAATAAATAAATAAAATTATTAAAAAATTAAGGGAATCACTGTTTATTAACAAATGAGCAAAAAGTGGAAAGGGTAGGGAAGAATGTCACTTCACTCCCAAAATATATAAACTGTAGTCTCAATTTCTCATAAATCAGGGGAAGCGGATGTAGGCTCCCGTTTACCATATGGGAGGCCCTAGGTTTGATCCCGGGGCCTCCTGGTGAAGGGAAGCTGGCCCACCGCACAGTGTGGTGAGCTGACGGCCTGTGCAGCATGGTGAGCTGGCACAGCAAGATGATTCAACGAAGGAAGACAAGCAGACACAGAAAAATGCACAGCAAATAGACACGGCGAGCATAAGCAGCAAGGGGGGCGGGGGGCGGGGAAGAAATCAGATTTGACCCATTCTGAAATGCCCTTCTGGTGTGTGTTCAAATTAGCAATGAATTTCAACCGCATAAATTCAGCTCAACTGTGCAGTGTACCCATTAGATAACTGTCTAAAACAATCTAACCAGACACACATCATGATCTTTGAATACCCAGGTTCAAGATCATGCTGTTATTTTTAGCACATGCTTGCATACTACAACCAACAGATTTGAATCTCAGAAGACAAGAAAAAATTAGATCCTTGAGTTTCATAGCTAACTACTACCCAGAGAATACGATTAGCTTTCTCCAAATGCTGTCTGCTTAACCTTTTCCATGCCAGATGGACATAGTCTAAAAGAGGCATAGTCACTAAAAGCACAGTTAAAAGGACAAAACATCAGACACAAGAACTTCATGCTTCAACTCTTTGTGCTTTTCTAAGAAGTTTAAGGGTCAAGTCTTTGTAAATGATCAATGTAAAGTTGCAATCTGGGCAAAAGAATGAAAGGTCAGAAATGTGGATTATCTTAAAATGGATATAAAATGCTCATCATATATACTGTTTCTGATGTCCATGCAAGACTCCTCCCTCTAGTAATTGAACAAAAAGGAAAGAAGAAGGAGATTGAAGTAGAAGGAGACAATATATATGAATATTTAATACAAGGAAAGCTTCTGTGAGAAGTGTGTAAAATTTTAAGAATTTAGCTGGGTAACCCAGGGAACACTATAATATTTTTAAATAGTTCAGGACTTCTACTTCCAATCATGGTAGCATAACTGAGAACTGGGAAAACCACCAGGTCAAACAAATTAATGAATAGCTGTAAACAGAACATTTCTCAGAGGTTGCCATAGGATAACTTGGAGATGTTTGAGTTTTCACCAACCAGAATAGAGAGTCCTTGTTGAAGAGCTGGGCAATCAAAATAGATACCAGAAGAATCACACCTAGTAGTAGAACTACACAAACCCTAGAGTAAAGGCTACTCAAAACATATCCATATGAAGCATTAAAAGAAGACTCAAAGGGATCTCACTTCTCCACAAGTAACTTACTTCCTTCTCTGAATAAAGTCCAACATGATTAAAAAAAAAAGACAAGAAAATCTAGCACTGAACTACAAAATATACACAATGCCTATCATCCAATAAAAAATTATCAGACATGTCAAGAAGCAGGAAATGGTGATCCATAACTAGGAGAAATCAATCAATGAAAACAGACCTGGAAATGAAAGTGATGATGGAATCAGCAATAAGAACATTTAAAGAGTAATGATAAATACGTCCAAGTACGTAAAGAAAACCATGAGCATAGAAAATAAAATAGCAAAATGGAAGATATAAGAACCTGATCTTACACTTACAACAACCAAGAGAGGGCTTGATGAAGGAAGAGGTGGCTGAAATTTGGTAGGAGAGCAGTGTGCATGAACCACCTACCATCCCACACTTCTCAGCTCCTGTAACAATAACATTAAAAATGGGGAAGGACAAAGTTGTATAGGAGCAGAGTATCTGTATACTACTGAAATTAAGTTGGTACTTTTCAAACTAGGTTGTTTTAAGTTTATGATGTTAATTGTAATCCCCAAGGTAACCCCTGAGAAAATAACTAAAAATATATACAGAAAAGAAGAGAATCAAAATGGTTACTACAAAAATCAACTAAATAAGAAAGAGGGATTAAGAGAGGAACAAAAAGCACATAGGTCACCATAAAACAAATACCTAAATGGCAGAAGTAAGCCCTTTCATGTCAATAATTATTTTAAATATAAATGGATTAAATTCTACAATTAAAAAGCAGATTTTAGCAGAGTACATTTAAAAAACACACACATGATCCATCTATGCTATACACAAGGAACTTAGTTTAGATACAAGGACACAAAGACGTTAAAAATAAAATGATGGTAAATGATATTCTATGAATATTCTACTGTAAGAGTTGTAGGCTTCAATATTGTACTTCAGTAATGAACAGAACAACCAGATGGAAGATCAACAAGGAATCAGAGTCTTGAACAACATTATAAACCAATTAAACCTAACATTCATATACAGATCATTCTACACAACAGCTGAATAACATTCTTAAGTCTTAAGAAGTTTTAAAAATTGAAATCATACAAAGTATATTTTCTGATCACAAGGTAATGAAACTAGAAACCAATAACAGAAAGAAAATGGAAAAACTCAAACATGGCAATTAACACAAACAAGCAATGAATCAGAAGAAATCATAAGGGAAGCGGCTGTGGCTCAATCAGTAGGGCTCCCGTTTACCATATGGGAGGCCCCGGGTTCGGTTCCTGGGGCCTCCTGGTGAGGGCAAGCCCGCCCGCACAGCGTGGTTAGCTGACCCAGCGAGCACAAGCAGCAAGGGGGGGATAAATGAATAAATAAATAAAACCTTTAAAAAAAAAAAAAAAAAGAATCAGGAAGAATGGCTTTAAAAAAAAAAAAAGAAGAAGAAGAAATCATAAGAGATACTACAAATTATCTAGAACAAAGAAAAACAAGGGGTCGGATGTGGCTCAACTGGTTGGGCGTCCGTCTCCCATATGGAGGGACCCGGGTTCGATCCCTGGGACCTCCCGGTAAAAAAAAAAAAAAAAGAAGAACAAAAACACAATATCATAAAACTTAAGGGACACAGCAAAAGTGGTGCTAAGAGGGAAATTTATAGCTATAAATGCTTACATGAAAAATATTTCAGGACCCTTATCTCACACCTTATACAAAAATTAATTCAGAATGCATCAAGGGCCTAAATATAAAAACTAGAACCATAAAACTATTAGAAGAAAATGCAGGGAAACATCTTCAAGATCTTGTGCTTGCCATCCCAGAATCCTCAGGACTGGGGAAAGAACTACGGACTAGAGTAGACCTACTGGTATTCTACTACAGCCTTATTGTGATTCTAGCCATGGAAGAACTTACATCATTGATGTAGAGGCAGTGGCCACTGGAGGTGCTGAGGTCAGAGAGAGGGAAAACAGGTGTAATACGGGGGCATTTTAAGGACTTGGGAATTGTCCTGAATGACATTGCAACGACAGATACAGGCCATTATATATCTTGCCATAACCTACAGAATTGTGTGGGAGAGAGTGTAAACTCTAATCCATGCTTAGTGGCAATGTTCCAAAATGTGTTCATCAATTGCAATGAATGTACCACACTAATGAAGGATGTTGTTAATGTAGGTAAACGTGGGCGGTGTGGGGAGCGGGGCATATGGGCACCTCCTATATTTTTTATGTAAAATTTATGTAATCTAAATATCTTAAAAAAAAAAAAAAAATCTTGTGCTTGGTAGTGGTTTCTTAGACCTTATACCCAAAGCACGAATAACAAAAGAAAAAATAGATAAAAGGGACTGCTTTAAAATTAAATACTTTTGTTCTTCAAAAGATTTTGTCAAGAAAGTAAAAAGGGGGGTGGATGTGGCTCAAATGGTTGGGCGTCCGTCTCCCATATGGAGGGACCTGGGTTCGATCCCTGGGACCTCCTGGTAAAATAAAGAAAAATATAGAGGGCATGCAGGCCACCAGGCCCCGGGAGTGGGTGAGTCCCAAGGCCCTGCAAGCGGGTAAGCCTTCAGGCCCTGTGTGTGTGTGTGCCAGGCCCCACCGAGCAATGCAGCAAGATGATGACGCAACAGGAGAGTAACACAAGGGAGAGCCAAGACGAGATGTGCGGAAAAACCAGGAACTAAGGTGGCACAGGTGGCAGAATGTCTCTCTCCCACATCGGAAGTTCCCAGGGTCGAATCTCGGTAAAGACAGGAAGAGAAGAATGAGAAGAGAGTGCAGGAAACAGATACAGAGAATTGCCCAGCAAATGGACACAAAAACAGCAAAAACGGGGGGCGGGGGGGTTAAAAAATGGATAAAAGCAAACAAACAAACAAATAAATAAATAAATAAAAGAAAATGATATTCCATACAAATACTAATTAAAAGAAAGAATACTGTTAATATTTTTTTTTTTTTTTTTTTTTTAAAGATTTTATTTATTTATTCATTTATCCCCCCCTTGCTGCCCGTGCTCGCCGGGTCAGCCAACCACGCCGTGCGGGCGGGCCCGCCCCCACCAGGAGGCCCCAGGAACCGAACCCAGGCCTCCCATATGGCAAACGGGAGCCCCACTGATTGAGCCACAGCTGCTTCCCTACTGTTAATATTTGACAAAGGAGATTTCAAAACTAGGAATATTATCAGGAATAAAGAATCAAATATCATAAAGATAAAGGGGTCAATTAATTGAGAGGATAACAACCCTTTTTGTATATATATACAATAACAGAGCTTCCAAGTATATGCAGCAAAAATGGACAGAAGAAATTAAAAAATCTATAATTACATTTGGAGGTTTCAATACTCCTCTGAGTAACAGATAGAACAAGTAGACAGAAAATCATCAATAAAGACAAGTAAGACTTCAACACTACTAACCAACTTGACCTAATAGACATTTTTTTTTTTTTTTTTTTTTTTTTTTTTTTATCGGGAGGTCCCGGGGATCGAACCCGGGTCCCTCCATATGGGAGACGGACGCCCAACCAGTTGAGCCACATCCGACTCTCCTAATAGACATTTATAGAAAATTCTATTCAACACAGCAGAATACATATTTTTTTAAATGGAACATTCAACAAGACAGAACATATGATGGACCATAAAATAAATTTCAAAAATTTAAAAGGATTGAAAATTGCACCAAATATGTTTTCTCTCCAACCAGGGAATTAAATTAGAAATTAGTAATAGAAAGACACCTTAAAAATCTGTAAATAGTGGAAATGAAATAATACATTTCTATATACCAAAAGAGAAATGAGAAAATATTTTCAATTGAATGAAAATGAAAATACGACATATTAAAATTTGTGGAATGTTGCCAACAGTGCTAGAGGGAAATTTATTGTACCAAATTTTTATATTAGAAAAGAAGAATGCTCTAAAATCAATGGTTTAGGTTTCCACATTAAGAAATCAGAAAAAGAACAAATTCAAATCTAATGCAAACAAGATGGAAATAATAAAGATAACCACAGATGTCAATGAAATAGAAAACAGAAGAGCAATGAAACTAAAAGTTGATTCTTTGAAAAGATTAATAAAATGGATAAACCTATAGCCAGACTAATCAGGAAAAAAAGAGAGAAGACACACACTACCCTTATCATGTATACATTATTTGATTTCAAGACTTACTATAGTGCTTCAATAATCCAGACAGTGTGGGGCATAAATTTAGACATATAGACCAATCAAATAGAACTGACGGTCCAGAAATACATCACACATACATAGTCAACAGATTTTCTACAAATGTGCCATTGTACTTCAATGGACAAAGAATGTCTTTTCAACAAATGACAGAGGAACAACTTAATATCCATTTGGGAAAAAAAATGAACCTTTACCACTCTTACCAAATACCATACAAATAAATTAACATGATCTAAAATATATATATAGTATAAACCCATAAAACTTATGGAAGAAACCATAGGAAAAAATTTTCACAATCTTGGAGTAGGCAAAGATTTATGAAATAGAATACAAAAAGTACTAATCAGAGACAACCAGCAAGATGATGGCCGAGTAAGGAGCTCCTAGAGTCAGCTTGTGCTACAGGGTAGTTAGTAATTACCTAGAGCTATCTAAAGGACCTGTTTAGGGACTCCAGGAGACCAGAAGAGCATCCTGCAACATCCTTGAAAGAATGGAAGGAGGAGACTGCCCATCTGTAGAGAAGATTCGTAAGTAGAGTTCTCCACGCTGCAAAGGCTGGTGCCCATCCTCCACCGGCAGCACAAGCCGCCTCAGGAGCTATTCTATGGCTGGAATTGGAAGCTCCACTTCCCAAAAACTGGGGAAGAAGAGACAGCTGGCCATCAACTTCAGCTACTGATTAATAAATTTGGTGGGCTAAAGTATAATCCTAAGAACAGCTCAAGTTTGAACCTGTCCAAGTCAGAAAAAGGCCGGTAGCCGCCATTTTAACTCTGCCCCTGGCACAAGGGGAAGCTGGGAGGACTGAAAATCACAGTGCTGGTAGGAACCAGCTTCTTTCCATGCAGATCAGATTGCAGCTTTAGCCTAAGGCCCAGCCCCACCTCCAGCAGGAAGGAAGCTGGGGGGACCTGTGCCAGCCTCTCCGGGAAACTACAGGCCATACCACAGAGGCTGGTGATTGCCATGTTCTGGCAGCACAAGCTGCCTCAGGAGCTACTCTGTGGCTGGAGTTGGAAGGTCCATTTACCCAAAACAGGGGAAGGAGGGACGGTTGGCCACCAACATCTGCTACTGATTAGTAAATTCGGCTGGCTAAAGTATAACCCTAAGAACAGTTAAGACATGGCCTCCAAAAGCGAACATGCAAAAGAACAGATGAATTAAAGAATGGAAAAAATTGAACAGCGTCTCAGGGAACTAAATGGAAGCAAGAGATGTGCAAACATACATGTCATGGGTGTCACAGAAGGAGAAGAGAAGGGAAAAGGGGCAGAAGGAATATTTGAAGAAATAATGGTAGAAAATTTCCCAACCCTATTGAAGGACATAGATATCCATGTCCAAGAAGCACAACGTACCCCCATCTGAATAAATCCAAATAAACCAACTCTGAGATACATACTAATCAGAATGTCAAATGCCAAAGACAAAGAGAGAATTCTGAGAGCAGCGAGTGACTAGCAATGCATAACATATAAGGGATACCCAATAAGATTAACTGCCAATTCTCATCAGAAACCATGGAGGCAAGAAGGCAGTGGTATGATATATTTAAGAAACTGCAAGAGAAAAACTGACAGCCAAGAATTTTCTATCCAGCAAGGCTGTCTTTCAAAAAATGAGGGCGAGGTTAGAATTTTCATAGATAAACAGAAACTGAGAGAGTTTAAAACAAAAAGAATGGCTTTGCAGGAAATATTAAAGGGATTGGGAAACGGACGTGGCTCAAAGGTTCGGCGTCCGTCTACCATATGGAGAGACCAGGGTTCGATCCCCGGTACCTCCCGGTAAAAAAAAAAAAAAAAAAAAAAATTAAAGGGATTGTTACAGCCTGAAAAGAAAAGACAGGAGAGAAAGATTTGGAAGATAGTCTAGAAATAATGACTGTATCAGTAACAGTAACTAAAAGTGTCAAAAGAGTGGTAAAAATAAAAGGACAGATAAAACTCAAAGATCAAAAAAAGCTGTGGTAGCTATACTTATATCAGATGATATAGGCTTTAAAAGCAAAACTGGTATTAGAGACAAGGAAGGACATTACATATTAATAAAAGGGATTATTCACTAGGAAGAAATAATCATAAATGTATACGCACCTAACCAGGATGCCCCAAGATACATGTGGCAAACACTGGCAAAACTGAAGAGAGAAATAGACATCTCTACAATAATAGTTGGAGACTTAAAAACACCACTCTCAGCGTTGGACAGAACATCTGGGCAGAGGATCAATAAAGGAACAGAGAGCTTGAATAATATGATAAATGGAGTAACCCTAATAGATATATACAGAACACTGTACCCTAAAACAGCAGGATATACATTCTTTTCAAGTGCTCATGGATCTTTCTCCAGTATAGACCATATGTTGGGTCATAAAGCAGATCTCAATAAATTCAACAAAACTGAAATTATACAAAGCACTTTCTCTGATCATAATGGAATAAAGTTGGAAATCAGGGCAGATGTGGCTCAAATGGTTGGGCATCTGTCTCCCATATGGAGGGACCTGGGTTCGATCCCCGGGACCTCCCAGTAAAAAAAAAAAAAAAAGTTGGAAATCAACAAGTGGCAAAAAAGGGAAAATCCAAATATATACGGAGATTAAACAACACACTCTTAAATAATCAGTGGTGAAAGAAGGAATTTCAAGAGAAATCAATAAAGATCTTGAGACAAATGACAACATATCAGCACCTATGGGATGCAGCGAAGGCAGTGTTGAGAGGAAAATTTATAGCCCTCAATGCTTCCATTAAAAAAGAAGAAAGAGCTAAAATCAATGATCTAACTACACAGCTAGAAGAACTATAAAAAGAACAGAAAACTATTCCCAAAGCAAGTAGAAAGAATGAAATAACAAAGATCAGAGCAGAAATAAATGAAATTGAGAATAAAAAAACAATAGAGAGAATTAACAAAACCAAAAGTTGGTTCTTCGAGAAGATTAACAAAATCGACAAACCCTTAGCTAGATCGACTAAGAAAAAAAGAGAGAAGATGCAAATAAATGAAATAAAAACTGAAAACAGGAACATTACTACTGACCCTACAGAAATACGAGATCATAAGAGGATACTATGACCAACTTTATGCCAAAAAACTAGACAATGCAGATGAAATGGAAAAATTCCTAGGAATGTACAACCTACACTGACCCTAGAAGAAACCGAAGACATCAATAAACAAATCACAAGTAAAGAGACTGAAACAGTCATCAAACAGCTTCCCAAAATGAAAAGCCCTGGACCAGATGGTTTCACATGTGAGTTCTACTAAGCATTCAAAGAAGATTTAATACAAATCTTACTCAAGCTCTTCCAAAAAACTGAACTCCTTCTGTGAAGCCAATATCACCCTAATACCAAAGCCAGATAAAGATATTATGAAAAAAGAAAATTACAGACCCATTTCTCTAGTGAATACAGATGGAAAAATCCTCAATAAAATACTTGCTAATCGAATCCAATAACACATTAAAAGAATTATTCATCAAGATCAAGTGGGTTTTATACCAGGCACGCAAGGGTGGTTCAACACAAGAAAATCAGTCAGCGTAATATACCACATTAATAAACCAAAGAAGAAAAATGACATGATCTTATTGATTGACCCAGAAATGATATTTGACAAAATACAGCATCCTTACTTGACAAAAATACTACAAAAGATAGGAATTGAAGGAAACTTTCTCAACTTGATAAAGGCCATATATGAAAAACCAATAGCTAACATTGTACTCAATGGTGAAAGACTAAAAGCTTTCCCGTTGAGATCAGGGACAAGACAAGGATGCCCACTGTTACCACTTTATAGTGCTAGAGGTTCTAGCCTGAGCAATCAGGCAGAAAAAGAAATAAAAGGCATCCAAATCGGAAAGGAAGAAGTAAAACTTTCACTTATTCGCAGATGATATGATCCTATATCTAGAAAATCCAAAAAAATCTACAACAAAGCTATTAGAGCTAATAGACAATTTCAGTAGTGTCAGGATACAAGATCAACATGCAAAAATCAATGATGTTTCTATACAATTGTAATGCGTAATCTGAGGAGGAAGTCAGGAAAAAAATTCCATTTACAATAGTAACTAAAAGAAGTAAATATTTAAGAATAAACTTAACCAAGGATGTAAAGCACTTGTATTCAGAAAACTATAATGCATTGCTAAAAGAAATTAAAAAAGACCTAAGTAATTGGAAGGACATTCCATGCTCATGGATTGGACAACTAAATATCATTAAGATGTCAATTCTCCCCAAATTGATATACAGGTTTAACGCAATCCCAATAAAAATTCCACCAACATCATTTATTTTTTAAAATATGTATTTATTTATTTCTCCCTCTACCCCCTTGTTGTTTTGCGCTCACTGTCCGCTCTCTGTGTGTTCTTCCGTGTCTGCTTGTCTTCTCTTTAGGTGGCACCGGGAACTGATCCTGGGGCCTTCTGGAGTGGGAGAGAGGCACTTGATCTCTTGCACTACCTCAGCTCCCTGATGTGCTGAGTCTCTTACTGTCTCTCCTCTGTGTCTCTTTTTGTTGCATCATCATGCTATGCCAGCTCTCTGTGTGGGCCAGCACTAGCGCAGGCCAGCACTCCTTCACGGGTCAGCATTCTGTGTGGGCCAGCTCTTCTCTTGGGCCAGCTCGCCGCATGGGCCAGCATGCCTTTTACCAGGAGGCCCTGGGAATCAAACCCTGTACCTCCTATATGGTAGACAGGAGCCCAATCACTTGAGCCACATCTGTTTCTTAGCATTTTTTAAGCAAAAGGAAAACACAATTATCAAAATTTATCTGGAAGGGTAAGAAGCCTTGAACAGCCAGAAGCATCTTAAAAAGGAAAAGCGAAGTTGGAGGACTCTCACTTCCAGACTTTAAATCATCTTACCTAGATACAGTGGTAAAAACAGCATGGTATTGGCATAAACATACACACATATACCAAAGGAACTGAACTGATGGTTCAGAAACAGACCCTCACATCTATGGCCAAGTGATTTTTAACAAGCCTGTCAAATCCACTTAGCTGAGACAGAACAGTCTATTCAACAAATGGTGCTGTGAGAACTGGATATCCTTAGCCAAAAGAAAGAAAGAGCACACCTATTTCACACCTTATACAAAAATTAACTCAAAATGGATCAAAGACCTAAATATAAAAGCAAGTACCATAACGCTCCTAGAAGAAAATGTAGGGAAACACCTTCTAGACCTGGTGGTAGGTGGTGGATTCTTAAACCTTACTTCGAAAGCACAAGCAATGAAAGAAAATAAACAGGACCTCCTCAAACTTAAACACTTCTGTGATTCAACAGACTTCATCAAGAAGGTGAAAAGGCAGTCCACTTAATGGGAGAAAATATTTGGAAACCACATATCTTATAAGGGTTTGATTTCTATTCTATATAGAGATCAAACAACTCAACAATAAAACAGCAAGCAATCCAGTTTAAAAATGGGCAAAAGATTTAAATAGACATTTCTCCAAAGAAGAAATACAAATGGCCAAAAAGCACATGAAAAAATGTTCCACATCACTAGCTATTAGGGAAATGCAAATCAAAACAACAATGAGTTATCATCTAACACTACATAGAATGGCCATTATTAAAAAAAACAGACAAGTGCTGGAGAGGATGTGGAGAAATAGGAACACCCCTTCTCTGTTGGTGGGATTGTAAAATTGTGCAGCCTCTGTGGAAGACAGTTTGGCAGTTCCTCAGGAAGCTAAATATAGAACTGCCATATGATCCAGCATTTCCTTTACTAGGAATGTATCGAGAAGAACCAAAAACTACGACATGAACAGACATCTGCACACCCATGTTCACAGCGGCATTATTCACAATTGCCAAAAGATGGAAACAACCCAAGTGTCCATCAATCAATGAATGGATAAACAAAATGTGGTATATACATACAATGGAACACTATACTGCAGTAAGAAGAAATGAAATTGGGACACATATGATAACATGAATGAATCTTGAAGACATTATACTAAGCAAAAGTAAGCCAGGCACAAAAGGGCAATAATTTAGTTCATTAGTACGAACTAAATATGAAAAATAAATACATGGAGTTAAAACCTAGAGTATAGGTTATTAGGAGATAAGAAGAGAGTTGAGAAGAACTGATGCTTAATGTATGAGAAGTTTTAAGTAACTTGACTGTAAGTGTGGAAATGGATAGAGTTGACAGTAACAAATTATAGTGAATAGCAGCTGGTTAATAAATGGGATTGTGGCTGAAAAGGATAGCCTGGGAAAGTAAATGTCAATTGAAAGAAAGCTAAAGAATAATCTAGGGACTGAATAACACAGTGAACCTAGAGGTGGATGAGAATTGTGGTTGAGGGTACAAATGCAAGATTGTCCTTCTGTGAGCTAGAGCAGATGTACATCACTATTGCAGGGTAGTGGGAATGTGGAGAAGCATGGGAAAAATACAATTGGTGTGACCTATGGACTGTAGTTAACAGCAATTCTATAATATTCTTGCATCAATACCAAAGATGAACTCTGTTGATAATGGAGGAGTGTGGAAAAAGTGTGCCAAATGTACGCTATGGACCATCATTGGTAGCAAGAGTCTGATGATATTATCTTATAATCTGTAACAAATGTTCCACCATGGTGTGGTGTGTTGGTGAAGGGGTACTGTATGGGAATTCTACACCTGTGCATGATTGTTTCGTAAGTTCACAATCTATGTAATTAATATATTTTTAAAAAATAGAGTGGGTTGGGGGAAAAATACACCAAATGTAAGATAGGGAGTATAGCTAGTAGTAATATTTTGGCAATGCTCTTACATAGCTTGTAACAAATGTCTCACAACAATGCAAGGTGTTGGTAGTGGGTTGATGATGGGACCCCTGTATGATGTTATGCATGTTTGCTTTTTAAGTTCACAACTTTTACTATACACTTATTATTTATGTTCATATATAAATGATGATAATAATAACAATAATAATAATAATAGGGTGGGTTGGTGGAAAAGTATGCCAAATATAAGATACTTTGGTTGGTAGTAATATTTTGAGGATGCTCTTTAATCATTAGTAAAAATGTTTCACAACAATGCAAGGTATTGTCGCTAGGGTGAGGTGAGAGCACTGTATGATATTATATATGTTTGTTTTGTAAGTTCACAACTATTATTATACACTTATTGTTTATGTATGTTTATGTATGAGTGATACACTTCAATAATTTTTTTAAAATGCAAAAAAAAATTACTGATCATTTGAAAAATTCCTAAATTCATCTTCATCAATAGCTAATTAAATTAAAATTGGTCTTCATAAAAGTTTCCAGTCTTCAAAAGACACCATTAAGAAGATGCAGGGGTGGACGGATGTGGCTCAAATGGTTGGGCACCCGTTGCCCATATGGAGGGACCTAGGTTTGATCCCCGGGACCTCCCAGTAAAAAAAAAAAAAAGAAGAAGATGCAGGGAAGTGGATGTGGCTCAAGCAGTTGGGTGCCCACCTACCACACGGGAGGTCCTGGGTTCGATTCCCGGTTCTCCTAAAGACGACGACCAAGACAGTGAGCTGGCGCCACAGGCTGGCACGGCAAGGTGATGCAACAAAATAATGCAGCGAAAAGATGCAACAAAGAGACACAGGAAGGAAACACAATTAGAGATATAACAAGCCGGGAGCAGAGGTGGCTCAAGTGACTGGGTGCCTCCCTCCCATATGGGAGGTACCGGGTTTGGTTCCTGGTGCCTCCTAAAAAAAAAAGAAAGATGAACAGAGAGCAGACAGCGAGCGCAAACAAGGGGGGTAATAAATAAATAAAATAAACCTTTAAAAAAAGATTATGCAAAGGCAATCCACTGATTGGGAGAAAATATTCACAATACATATCCAACAAAGGACCTGTATCCAAAATAACAAAAAACTAGTAAGTTAACACAATTTTAAAAAAGACAACACAATTATAAAAACAGGCAAATAGGGAAACGTATGTGGCTCAAGCGACTGGGCTCCCGTGTATCATATAGGAGGTCCAGAGTTCGATTCCTGGGGCCTCATGGTGAAAAGCAAGCTGGCCTGTGCAGCGAGCTGGCCCATGTAGGAGTGCTGGCCCGCGTGGAGAGCTGGCACAGCAAGATGTCGCAACAAAAAAACACAGAGGAGAGACAATAAGTGACGCAGCACACCAGGGAGCTGAGGTAGAGCAAGATATTGAGAGCCTCTCTTCCACTCCGGAAGGTCCCAGTATCAGTTCCCAGTGCCACCTAAAGAGAAGACAAGCAGACACAGAAGAACACACAGAGAGCAGACAGCAAGTACAAAACAATGGGGATGGGGGGGGATGATAAATAAAAAATAAATCTTTTTTTTTAAAAAAAGGCAAATATTATGGGACAGACACTTCAGAAAAGAAGATATATAAGATGGCCAATAAGCACTTGAAAAGCTGTTCAACATCATTTGTCATCATGCAGATCAAAATTGTAAAAAGATAGCACTATATAATCACTAGAATAGCTAAAATTAAAAAGATGCATAATTTCAAGTGTAGCTAGGATGTGAAGCAGCTATAACTCTTATATACTGTGGGTGGGAATGCAAAATGGCACAACACAACCCCCTTTCAAAAAAAGTTTGGCAGTTTCTTTTTAAAAATCTTTACTGAGATATAATTTACAAAATTATTAAAACCCATCCATTTAAAGTGTACAATTCCGGGAAGCGGCTGTGGCTCAATCAGTGGGGCTCCCGTTCGGTTCCCGGGGCCTCCTGGTGAGGGCGGGCCCGCCCGCGCGGCGCAGTTGGCTGACCCAGCGAGCACAAGCAGCAAGGGGGGGATAAATGAATAAATAAAATCTTAAAAAAAATAAATAAATAAAGTGTACAATTCCATAGTTTTAGTATATTAACATAGTCATGCAACCATCACCACAATCTGCATTGAGGACACTTTCATCAACACAAAAAGAAACCCATACCCATTAGCAGTTCCTCCCCACCCCACCCTAAGAAACCACTAATTCACTTTCTGTCTGTAGATTTGCTTATTCTTGACATTTTAAATAAATGGTATAATATATATCTCATATGTGATCTTTTGTGACCAGTTTCTTTGACTTAGCACACTGTTTTCAAGGTTTGTCCATGTTGTAGCATGTATCAGTACTTCATTTCATTGTATGGATATATCACGTTTTATTTATTCATTCATTAGTTGATGGATATTAGTTTGTTTCTATCTTTTAGCTACTGTGAATAACACTGCTATGTACCAGTCCTTGTGCGGAATATATTTTCATTTCTCTTAGTAAATACCTAGGAGTGTCATAAGATGGATGAATCTCAGAAGGCAGACACAAGAGAGTACATATTGTTTGGGTCTACTTATATCAAGCTCTATAAAAGACAGATCTAATCTGCAGTGGCAGAAGGCACAACAGCGATTGCCTAGGGCCCAGTTTTGGGGTGAAGATTGACTACAAAGTGGCATAAGAGAACTTTTTCAGGTGATGGAAATATTCTTGATTGTGATTACATAAATACATTTCATTATAATGTTAATTATATCTCAATAAAGTTGATTAAAAATAAATCCAGAAAATCATGTCCAGTGGAAAAAAAAAAGAAGTGTAGCTATAGGCAGTGAACATACATCTTTTTTTTGTCAGGCTACTCCATTTTGGAGTGGGGCAAGAATGTTTAAGATTGCTTTATCAGTAACTCTAAGGAGTTTCCACAAGGTCAAGAGTACCCCCCATTTTGCTCCCCTCTCCCCACGGACAACTCAGGAACTAAAGACATCTATGAGGGTTCTGCTTTTGCCTTTTTTATGAAACTGAAGAAGGGATGAAAGATATTAGATGGTCATGGCTCTCCCTGTGGAAACTCACTCTGCGTAAGAATCACTGAAATTGCAAATTTATGGATTTGCAATTTGGCATGTCTTTGCATAGTTAGAGGGAACAGGGAGGTTTATCTGTCCTTCTTAGGCTTATAAAGTCAAAAGGTCAGGTGGGGTAGCTGCAAACATTCCAAATAAATCAGCTGAGAAAGGTCTATAGGAGAGCACACAGGTGAGTCTAAGCAAGAAAGGACTGATTCTGATACCATATACTATGAAGTCCTCAAGGGAAACTATGATACATAGCAGTATTTCTTTTGCACAGTATAAAAGAAATCTGGGGAACTTTTAGGCTAAGGCACCCATTCTCTGTTCAACTGCACTAAACGTGGACACCTTGAACCAGAGAATACTGGGAATTTCCTTTAGGGCAAGAACTGGCTCTTAGAACACTTTACCTCAAAGTGGTGGAAAAAACAAAATAAAACAAAAACAGCCAACAGCACAGTAACTAGAACAAATAGCAATCTGATAATACCACAGACCCCACTAAGTAGCCATCCCTGTAAGTGGATGCTTATAGTGACTTTCTATCAATAATCCAATATAATTGTTTACAAACAATGATCCAAAAGGTGGATGCAAATCTCTTAGGCTAAAGAAAAACAAACTGCCTTTAAAAGGAATTGTTCCCTGCATATAACATGCAGAGGTGTTGGATTTTTTTGTTTTTCTCTTTTCCATTTTCATCCTGTATACTTCAGGACCAAACCCAATTTCAGAATCAATTTTAGCTGGCCAGTTCTCCCACTCCACCCATGTCTTTCAAGCATCCTACCAAAGGACTCTTCACTACCCTGAGAGTTACTGATCTGACAGGCTGGATCTGCCCTTCAGCAAAGTGGACCAGATAATGAACCTCTCAGCGAGTGATTAGTGAGAGGCCACCAGCTGGTTAAAGGAGTGGAGATAGGGACTGTAAAAAAAATTTTTTTTATAAGATTTATTTTTATTTATCCACCCCGCCTCCCCACTGCTGCTCGCTGTGTCCCTTTGCTGTGCATTTTTCTGTGTCTGCTTGTCTCCCTTTGTTGTGTCATCTTGCTGCGCCAGCTCACGGGCCACGGGCCAGCTTGCCTTCACCAGGAGGCCCCAGGAATCAAACCGGGGCCTCCCACATGGTAGATGGGAGCCCAACCAATTGCGCCACAGCCGCTTCCCGATAGGGACTTTTTTTTTTTGGTAATTTTCCTGGGCGGTAGGCCCCACTTCCCTGACTTTATTTGGTAGAAGCCCTAGACATCCTTTGTGGAACTTTTCTGTCCACTAATTTCAGATCCAACACGTCCAAGTCATTACCCTGCACAAGCAAGGCATCCAATTACACTAAGAGGCAGCCAAGGTAATGGGGAGGGGGGAAACATGATACACATAGACCACATCAGGCTTTCTTCTCTTTGGCATGCTTCAGTTGAGCACTCTGTCTAGCTCAAGCCAAGAGGCAAATGTCTCTTTGTCCTCCCCACCTAAGGTTTCTTTTCTTGAAAACAGATCACATCTCAGGGAGAGAGATGTGAAAACACCATCTCTTTGCTCCTAACTCCCTGGCAATTTGACATGGCGTCTTTGTTCCTTTGCCAGGCCTTATTTATCTATCCCTCTATAACAGGCAGAATCTTTTTCTTCTTCAATTTTTTAGAAGGGACCAGTGATTGAACCCAGCACCTTGCACATGGGAAGCAGGCAATCAACCACTGAGCAACATCCACTCCCCAGTGAGAGTTGGTTTAGAATCTTTTAACAGAAATCCCAGCTGTGGGCTATCCACAGCTTCCATTCTAGCTGGGTGGGTCATGTTTAAGATTTTGACATTCTTTGAGCAGGAGCATGGTGAGAGGTTACAATGTTGTTATGCTACTTACCAAAAATGTTTCCAATTAACATTGCTTATAAGAGAGATAAGAGTTGGCACACCATGCTTCTGGCCTCTGATGTTAGCACAGCTGCAAACCGTGGTCTCCTGAGCATACCTTATAGATTTCTGAGCCACCTCCTGGGGAAGAGGTTACAGTGGGGATAAAACAAAGTTCCCAAAGATCTATTTGGAGGGAAGGAAGTGGCTAAAAAACACACGGAAGAGGGAAGTGCTACCTGTACTCTCTCATATAATCCCTGAGCTAAAGGTTCCTTCTTAGGTTAGGACTACTATCTCCCATAACCTCTTCAAAAGCTGACTACTGCAATGCCTACTAGCTCTAACACTGTCCGCCTCAATGCACTGACAATGAAACTTCCCAGTCACCTAACTGAGAAGACCAGAAGTTTATGTGATAGGCATTTCAAAATTCAGACTTAATTGGAGAAAATGATGAGAATTGCAAAGATGGAAAATAAGCTAAGGTCTTCTCCACCAATGACCTCAGCATTCATCCAGCTTGACTGTGGGACATATATTTTGAGAGTCTCTGTTTCTTTTTTTTTTTTAAAAAAAGGAACTACTATTTCAAAAACAAGTTCAGTGTGCTACCTTTTATATTTTGAATGATATAAATATATTATCTATTAAAATAAATAAATAGCACCTAGCTACCTTGGCAGCTGCTCCTGGTTGGAGGTCATCAAGCACCTAAAGCAGGAAGATGGTGGCCACGAAGATGATGAAAAAGTTGCTGGAGTTAATTAACCCTAGGCTTTAACTTGTTATGAAAAGTGTAAAGTACATGTACTCTGAAGATGATCAGGCCAGGAAACCGAAACAGATCTTCCTGGCCAGCTTTGAGAAAATCAGAAATAGAGTACCATAACAGTATAAAACTGGTGTCTATTACTACAGTGGCAATAATATTAAATTGGGCACAGCATGTGGAAAATACTACAGAGTATGCACACTGGTTATATTGATTCAGGTGATTCTGAGATCATTTAGAAGCATGCCAGAACAGATTGGTTAAAAGTAAATCATGTTGGGAAGCGGCTGTGGCTCAATCAGTAGGGCTCCCGTTTACCATATGGGAGGCCCCGGGTTCGGTTCCCGGGGCCTCCTGGTGAAGGCAAGCCCGCCCGCGTGGCGTGGTTAGCTGACTCAGCGAGCACAAGCAGCAAGGGGGGGATAAATAAATGACCTGGGGCCCCACTATTGCTGCTCTCTCTTATGTCTTTGACAAAAGCCTTGAAGAAACAATCATCCAGAAAGCCATCTCAGGCTTCAGGTAGCCCATTTGGCCTTGGTCTTGACCTCCTCCCAGCTCTCTGAGCTACCATGGTTGCCTGCATTCCTTTCTGACTCCCACTCTTATTTTCCATAGAATGGGGTTCCTCCTGAGTTTTTGGAGGAAGGTTGAAGCTTGGGAAAGCTTAGTTTTAAACAGACTTGAAAATAAAAGATTTCTTCCTGAGACTGGTTGGGGAAGAGTCCCAAGCAAGCCTCCTTAGGGACTTGGAGAGTCTGCATAGCCTTCCAGTGACTTTGTTTCTGGGATGGGGGTAATGTTACAGGAAGTGCGCCATGATCTCCGCCCACTATGGCCTCAGCGATGTGTTTGACAATCTCATCATCTCTCTGTGCAAATTTACAGCTCTCAGCAGTGAGGTGAGCAGGGGCAGGGACTGTGTACTTGGAGTTTCAAAGGAGGACCTCTCTTCTAGCCATGAATCTCCCCTATGTGTGGAGCTGCTTTCCCTCCACCTCTTCTTCCCTCAGCCCCCTAGACCATATAAGTGCTTAAGCCATTTCTGTCTTGCATACCCTGGCATGAGAATAGTGTCATCAGATGTAATGGGGATGGGAGAAGAGATAGAAGTTTGGGTTAAGCTTGTATCTCTTAAACAGGTTAGCCCTTCCCTCAAGTATTATGGAAGTTTGAGCAGAGCTAGCAGAAAAATTCTCAGGGACCCATAGGAAGAACGTTAAGAGATTTTCCTTTCCAGATATCAGCCAGGCCCTAAGCCTCTTCTCATCATCTTTTCCAGTCTATTGAGAACCTACCCAGTGTGTTTGGAAGCAACCCTAAAGCTCACATTGCAGCCAAGACGGTATTCCATTTGGCCCATCGTCATGGTGACATTTTGCGAGAGGGCTGGAAGAATATTATGGAGGCCATGCTGCAGCTCTTCCGAGCCCAGCTGCTGCCAAAAGCTATGGTGGAGGTAATTCTTGGTGGGAAAGTAGTCAACATGGCAAGAGACCCAAGATTATATGCTGTATTCAGAACGGGTTGACAGTAGCACTGGGCCTGATGCCTACTAAAGCTTACTCCTCAAATGTAAGACCACTGATCCTGGGGAATAGCTATAAATGAAGGCTGGTGGGAGCTACTGCCAGCCACAAATTAGAGGAGGCCCAGTAGTGTAGGCCAGAGGGCTCTAGGAAGAAAGCCAGAGAATTTTGCATGGGGTCCAGGAAATGCGAAGGGCATGTGGAAATAAATTACACTTGACCTGCTTTTCCAGGTAGAAGATTTTGTGGATCCAAATGGCAAGATTTCTTTGCAGCGGGAGGAGACACCATCAAACCGGTGAGGGTAGACTAGAAGCTGAAAGCTTTAGGGAGGGCAGATCAGGGTTCTGGGGCTCACCAGGGCTGTACCCATTTTCTATAGAGGAGAGTCAACAGTGCTGAGCTTCGTAAGCTGGCTGACACTGAGTGGTCCTGAGCAGTCTAGTGTGCGGGGCCCATCCACAGAGAACCAAGAGGCCAAGAGAGTGGCTTTGGATTGTATCAAGGTACTACCTGCCCACCTCTAGTGAGCAAGCCCAGAGCCCTCCCTACTGGGCAGACACTGCCCTGCAAACGGAAAAATAGCATCATAACTCCTTCTGCCCTCTCTCCCTGGCTTTTGGGGATGCTGTCTTCCCTCTAGCCCTTGTTGCTGACCCCTCTATTATGTGCCTTCTCTAGCAGTGTGACCCAGAAAAGATGATCACAGAAAGCAAATTCCTTCAGCTGGAGTCACTGCAAGAGCTCATGAAGGTACTACCATATGAAGAGGAAAGAGTGATGGAAGGACTGGGACTGGGGTGTGGGGGCATAGCAGTATTATGTCTGGATCCCTGGCAGGGCAGGGCCAGTGGCTGGCTTCTTCTCCAAGTCTGCCTTCCTGCTGCTTCTCTTCCAGGCTCTGGTCTCTGTGACACCAGATGAGGAGACATATGATGAGGAGGATGCTGCTTTCTGCCTGGAGATGCTCCTGAGGATTGTTCTAGAGAACAGGTAGGAGAAAGCAGGTGAAGCAGTCTTTAGGCAGGCCCTATACTGGGCTTGTGCCAAAGGGATGGAAGCCTGGAGCCATCTAGGGTAAAATGCACATGAGGGAGGCTATAGACAAGGGGGAGAAGCTTCCTCATTACACCCGTCTCTGCTTAGGGTATAATATCAATGAATCTTGAAAGACCCAGGCTCGATCAGGAAGGGAGGCTTTTTGCCTGGTGGCCTCTCCAGCTGAAACTGTCCTTATCTCTTGTGTTCCCTGCAGGGACCGTGTAGGCTGTGTGTGGCAGACTGTCCGAGACCATCTATACCACCTGTGTGTCCAGGCACAGGATTTCTGCTTCCTTGTGGAAAGGGCAGTAGTAGGGCTGCTGCGTCTGGCCATTCGGCTGCTCCGGAGAGAAGAAATCAGTGGCCAGGTAAGCAGAGTACACCAGGGAAGGTGGGAGGGTATGCAAGGGGCTAAGGCCAGTGTCATTTGTGGATATGCCCTGAGACAGAGAGCACATTTAGTACCCTATAGCATGAGCCCAGTCACCAATCTCAGGACTGGTAGGGTCTAACAGGTGGCATTGGGGGTGAGTCTAGGATGGCCTTAGGCATCAAGCTGATGCTCAGCACCAGTGCAGGCTCCTATAAATGAATCTGCTGCTTTGTAGCAATCCTTGCCCTGCACCTTGTTTCCTGACTCTCAAACTTAGGAACCTCCTGAGATTTCTCAGCCCATCAGCATAGAACTAATAAATGAGTTCACCAAGGTTACAGGATATAAGTTCATCACATACAAATCAATCATATTTCTATACACTAAAAATTAACATATGGAAACTGAAATTAAAAACACAATACCGGGGAAGCGGCTATGGCTCAGTCGGTGGGGCTCCCGTTTACCATATGGGAGGCCCCGGGTTCGGTTCCCGGGGCCTCCTGGTGAAGGCAAGCCCGCCCGCGTGGCGTGGTTAGCTGACTCAGCGAGCACAAGCAGCAAGGGGGGGATAAATAAATGAATAAATAAATAAAATCTTAAAAAAAAAAAAAAAAAAAAAAAAAAGTAAATCATGTAAGGAGTGGATGTGGATCAAGCAGATGAGCACCTGCTTCCCACAGGGGAAGTCCTGGGTTTGGTTCTTGGAGCCTCATAAAAAAACAACAAAAAAACCCCAAACAATAAGCAAACAAACAAACAAACAAAAAAACAACTCAGGGGAGCTGATGTGGCTCAGTGGTTAAGCACCGGCTTCACATATACAAGGTCCTGGATTCAATCCCAGGCCCCAGTACCTCAAAAAAAAAAAAAGCAAATCATGTAAAAATTTTAATAAAACCGGTCAGAGCTTGTTTTTTTAAAAGTTGTAAATAAATACATTTTCCATGCCCCTTTGGTGTACGCAAAAACTTTATTTCTCACAGTGACCTTCCTGACATATTTGGCTGACATAGAAACTCTTGCTTCATTTATAAAGTTATACTGTGTCAGCAGCCACTGCTTGGGCATTTCTGCCTGACTAGTAGGCAAACCCTCCAGGCCCCCTGAGAGTTCCTGATATGCTCTGCAGGCAGTCCTGGGGTACATTTCCTATGGGGTTTTCATTCTCAACTGAAATGGGTCCTTCCCAGTCCAGGAGTTTTCCCATTCCCCAGGAATACCTTTACTCTCCTTGCTTCTCTTCCCACCTTCCTATCCCTAGCTGGCCTCTTCCTTCAAAATACCTGAGAAGATTAAATTGTCACACATGTTCCATCCTGATGAAATGGATGTCATTTCATCCATTTGATGAGTCAGACAGACCTAGGTCCACATTATGGCTTTACCACTAATAGCTGTGTGAACTTGGGCAAATTAGCCTCTTTAAGTGTCCCCATTCATAAAATGAGGAAAATTATACCTACCCCAAATAGTTGATGTAAGAATTAAGTAAATAATGCATATACAGGTACCCAGCATATAGTAACTGCTCCATAACTACTAATTGTTCTTTCCCTTTTTTTCTATTTATGTCTATTTTAAATTTAAGATGTATTCTTCCCTACTTGGGCTTCTGGTAGTACAGCTTACCTCCTGGTCCAAATAAGAGAGTGGTTGTCTTAGGAGCTCATAATCAATCAGCTCACCCTTTCATGTGGACTTTCTCAAGATGTCCTATATTACCTAAGGTTGATATCTGAGGATAAGCGGCTGTGGGAAAATCCCTCTGCCCCGCGATTTTGTGTCTTTCCTGATTCAGTGAATTCAGTGACCAACTCTAAAGCCCAGTGAACAAAAAAATCATACCAAACATTTTCTCTGCCAAAAAAAGTTAACTAAAATACTGGAAACTAAACAAAGGCAAAAAGGAAGGCAGGGTCAGAAAGCCAACACTTGTGTCACATGCTTGCACTCAATAAGAGTCCCCACAGCAACCATCACTCACAGGTACAGAGTAAGTGAGTGCAAAACTACAGGCTGTTGTAGAAAAACACAATACCAAGAACAGGAAACTGAGTTATGAGTCTTAAACCTTCAGCTCTCCAGCACATGCCTCTGCCAAGGCTGCCTTACATGATAGTTAGGGCCCCATTCTAAGATGAGAAAATATCACAGAAGCTTAGAGAGAGCTGCTCAGAAGCCTCAATTGCTTTTTTTGAGATCCAAGGCTGCCTTGCGGAGAACTTTTATATGCATGGCTCCAATGGGGAAAGTGACCCACACTCACCCCCTCCTCAGAAAACCCTGTCATGGAGCATGACAGCCCCTTATCCCAGACTTTCTTAAAAAAAAAAAACCAAAAAAAAAAAAACCAATCGTGAGCTGGCTTGCACAGGCTTGGCCTATGGGAGCTGATTGTAAAATTTTCAGGAATTCTGCAAGCCAGGTGACTTCACATTGGTATCATGGTAGGAGTATTCACACCGTGGAAATCAGCAAACACTAGAAATTAGCCTCACCTCTACCCTCTTCCTTCCCCTACTACCCCCTCCCCACCAGTTGTTAAACATTTACCAGCATGTCACTGATCAACAACCTCCTCATGAGGCCTGAAGCTCTCAGGACATCTCTTCAAGATCTTTCCATAAGGGAAACGGATGTAAATCAAGAGGTTTGGCATCCGTCTACCATATGGAGAGACCGGGGTTCGATCCACGGTACCTCCCGGTAAAAAAAAAAAAAAAAAAATCTTTCCATATGTTTTCCTAGATGTCCTCAAGTAATGGGTGCCACCCAGGGCTCTTAACAATGTTGTGCCCCACAAACTGGGGCTCTCCTCTTGTTAGTATCTCATTCTCTTTGAGAAAATAAAGCAAAGTTTCATTAGGATTTCTAAACACCCAGCAGTTATTGTTGGGACTCTTATCTTAGGATCTTGTGAAAATAAAGGAAACAGAGAGAGAGAGATTACTAACATATGGAAATTAGCAGCTTCCAATCTAACCTTCACTCACTCAGATGTGAAACATTTTTTGTTTCCCTAATTTGCTTTAACCTATACCCACAAATGACTGAGACCCTGTTTTGTCATATGCTTTTAAAGATACTTCTTGGGAAGCGGCTGTGGCTCAATCAGTAGGGCTCCCGTTTACCATATGGGAGGCCCCGGGTTTGGTTCCCGGGGCCTCCTGGTGAAGGCAAGCCCGCCCGCACGGCGGCGTGGTTAGCTGACCCAGCGAGCACAAGCAGCAAGGGGGGGAGAAATGAAAAAATAAATAAAATCTTTAAAAAAAAAAAAAAAAAAAAAGATACTTCTTGTAATAGTAATGTACAACAAACAGGCCTCCCCAAATCAAAAAATCCAAAGCCCTAGTGAGAGTAGAGACTTAAAAGAAATGATAGGAGGTGAAATCTCATCAAAATTCCTAATGCAGAACACTTAGGAATTGAGTTTCACTGCCCTTTGGTCCTGTGACATATGGGGGTGCCAGCAGGTCATCTTTCTGTCCTTCCCCAGAAAATTCCTAAATTTATATGTAGAGGAATTTTCAGAAAGCTTCTGGATCACATGGTGGAAAGGAATGCCAGCTTCAAGACAGGTCTGCCCATGAGGCCTCATCACATGCCCAGCATAGAGCCTGGCTCAATCTTGGCCCTTGAAAAATGCTTGTGAATTGAATCAAAGGCCACACAATTCCCGGGCAGGGATAAGCGCCAGTACACAAGGGAGTATGGAGGCTGTGATAACAATTTAAATGATTGAATTGCATTTCTTTTTTTTTTTTTTTTTTTTTTTTAATAAATAGCTTTTTTTTTTTTTTAAGATTTTATTTATTTATTTATTTACCCCCCCTTGCTGCTTGTGCTCGCTGTGTCCATTTGCTGTGCATTTTTCTGTGTCTACTTGTCTCCCTTTGTTGCGTCATCTTGCTGCGTCAGCTCACCACGCCGCACGGGCTGGCTTGCCTTCACCAGGAGGCCCCGGGAACCAAACCCAAGGCCTCCCATATGGTAAACGGGAGCCCTATCGATTGAGCCACATCCGCTTCCCTTGAATTGCATTTCTAAGTCATTTAGCCTCTGGGTGCTCTGTGACTGCAGGAACACTGGGACTCTTCTCTATTCTTTCTGTTCTTTTCAGGTCGTGGCTTTGAGTATATTTTACAATCTATGCTTCTCTATCTATGGGTCACCACCCCTCCTCTTTCAAGGCCCAACTCAATTCATATCTCTTCCATTTGGCCTTTCCTGACCACCACAACCTGCAGAGATCTTTCTCTCACAGGAACTCATGGGTCCTGTTCCTAGTACTGCTCAGCTGAAGACAATAATTGCCTTAAGCCATCTCTTGCATTATCCAGTGCTTTGAGAGCAGGGACACTTTATTATACTTCTGTATCCCTCAAACCTAGTACAATCTGAGGCACAGAGCAGGCACTATATGCTAAATTACTGATAGCTGAATGAAGGGTGAAGAAAGCAAGAGTGGGCCAATCATTTGTTCTCCAATGGGATATTTCAAAGGCATAAAATTGGTCATAAATGTGACCGAGAACTTAAGGAATCAGGTGCTTAGGGAAGTTTTTATTTCAAATCCTAAACTGCCACTAGGTACACTAGATATTCAGGGCTCTAGAGAATTCTTTTGTAAAGGTCTGCTATGAAGCCCTCTTTTGCCTATAGGGGCAATTAGAGCTGATATAAATCAATATTTCATAGCATTTGTAAATCAAAGCAAATTATGATTAGCCAGAAAGGAGCTCAAGCTCCTCAATGGACACTTGCAAACTTCTGATGGCTTTGGAGCAAGAAAAGTATGAGGAACAGTTCAAAGCTGCTAAGTAGTGACTCAAAAAGTATTTTTTTTTTGTTATTTTTTGTTTTTTGTTTCTTTTTTGAGTCAAAGACTGGTTAAGAATTTTATGAAAGACTGACTCTCTTCCAGGAAAAAAAACTACATGTGCACAATTTTACACACAATTTCAGGGTGTGCACTAACATGCTAGAAGCTGCTTCTCGGACCTTAGTGAATATTATTTCAAGAAATTTCATGGCAGACTTCATGAGCGGACCCATCTCTAGTATGATGCAGTCAAGAGTACTAGAGGGAAGTGGGTGTGGCGCAAACGATTGGGCTCCTGTCTACCATACAGGAGGTCCAGCGTTCGATTTCTGGGGCCTCCTGGTGAAAGGCAAGCTGGCCGAAGGAGAGCCGGCGGCGCCGAAGTGCTGGCCCATGCGGATGGGCAAGATGATACAACAAAAAGAGACAAAGAGGAGAGACAATAAGAGTCACAGCAGACCAGGGAGCTGAGGTGGCGCAAGAGATTGAGAGCCTCTCTCCCACTCTGGAAGGTCCCAGGATCGGTTCCTGGTGCCGCCTAAAGAGAATATAAGAAGACACAGGAGAATACACAGAAAGCAGACAGCAAATGCAAAATGGGGGGGTGTGGGAGAAATAAATAAATATAATAAATCTTAAAAAAAAAAAAAAAGTAATAGAAAATCTTTTTTCTAATTTGAAAAATAGGAATAAGAGTCTCCTTATATGAAGAGTATAGGGTACAGGGGAGGGGAGAATTCTTTTTTATTTTCTTTTTTTCCTCCCCCAAAACAGTCTCATGAAGACATCAAGGCATCAACTCTTGGCTTGGGGGTCAAGAGTTCCTCTGAAATACCTTCTATCCACATTCATTTAGTACAGACACAATGGTCATTGGGATTTATCTATGAAACAGACTGTGTGACTCAGCTATCCTCCTGCTGAAAACAGGGCTGGCCACTGGTGGGGCAGGGACTGGAGACCAGAAATCAGGAAGGCTTAAAAGGGTGAGGTGCTGAGATGGCACTGTTTGTGGTCCCCTTTGAAGAGAAGAGGGCTAGAAGAAGTGAATATAACTTGAGCCAGAGAGAAAGTAGCCTTGAGAAATGGAAGGAATCAAAGCAGACTCAAAGTTCCCTAAGTCAGAAACCATTCAGGCTGCTATGCATTCTTAAACCTTCTTGTCTGATTCTTTAGCTTCACCTTTTCGGGAATCTTAATTCCCCAATGAACAAGTTTGCCAGGGCATATCAAATGGCTCTATCAGCTTGGGATGTGTGCTTACCAAAAAGCCACAGCGAGGAGGGAAAGTAACTAAACATCAGCTCAGGGTAGGCAAGGGCACTGCAGGACAATTTAAAAAGATGTATTAGAGATGAGCTAAACCCAGTAGGGGATAAACTGGTATAGTTTCACAGTTCTTGAGAAAGCAAGTTATATCTTCTCTATAACCTTTATTCAGGGGGTGGATGTGGCTCAAATGGTTGGGTGTCTGTTTCCCATATGGAGGGACCTGGGTTCAATCCCCGGGACCTCCCGGTAAAAGGAAAGGGAGAAAAAAAAAAAAAAAAAATCCCTCATCTATAACCTTTATTAAAAAAGATAAGTCAGGGAAACGGATGTGGCTCAAAAGGTTCGGCGTCTGTCTACCATATGGAGAAACCGGGGTTCGATCCCTGGTACCTCCCGGTAAAAAAAAAAAAAAAGATAAGTCAAATAATAAAAGTGGTCAAAAAAAAAAAACAAGCTTCATAATCAACCCCAGACAAACAGGACACCTGAATTCACATTATAAAAATGCATGCACTTTATCAGACTAGAAAATGCATGACCATTCAGTCACACTGAGAGTATTAACTGATTAAAATACTTTGACTTAAATCACAGAGTCAAACTAGAATACAGATTACCAAGGGCTGGGGTGGGGGTAGGGAATGGGGAGTTAATGATTAATTGGTATAGAGTCTCTGTTTGGGATGATGGAAAAGTAAATGTAATTAATACCATTAAATTTATATATTTGAATGTGGTTAAGAGGGGAAATTTTAGAGTGTATATATATTAATAGTATAAAAATTTTTTTTTTTTTAAAGATTTTATTTATTTATTTATTCATCCCCCCCTTGCTGCTTGTGCCCGCTGGGTCAGCCAACCACGCCGCGCGGGCCGGCTCGCCTCCACCAGGAGGCCCCGGGAACCGAACCCGGGGCCTCCCATATGGCAAACAGGAGCCCCACTGATTGAGCCACAGCCGCTTCCCAGTATAAAATTTTTTAAAGCCATAGGACTGTACAAAACAGTGAACCTTAAACTATAGACTATATTAAAAGTATAATTATAATTGTTTCATCAATTGTAACAAAGTCAACACATGCAAAGCATTGATAATACGGAAAATTGTGTGTGAGGGTGGGTGGGAATGGGAACTCTCTATTTTTTTTCTTTTTAAAGATTTATTTTATTTATTTATTTATTTCTCCCACCCTCCTCATTGTTTTGTGCTTGCTATCTGCTCTCTCTGTCCATTCGCTGTGTTTTTTGTTTGTTTGTTTATTTTGGAGGTACCAGGGATTGAACCCAGGAACTCCTACATGGGAAGCAGGGGCTCAACCACTGAGCTACGCCCACTCCCCCATCCATTCGCTGTGTATTCTTCTTTGTCTGCTTTTCTTTTCTTCAGGCAGCACTGGGAACCAATCCTGGGACCTTCTGGAGTGGGATAGAGGCGCTCAATCTCTTGCGCCACCTCAGCTTCCTGGTCTGTTGCATCCCTTATTGTCTCTCCTCTGTGTCTCTTTTTGTTTTCGTTGCGTCATCTTGCTGCACCAGCACTCCGCGCAGGCCAGCTTGCCTTCACCAGGAGGCCCTGGGAATTGAACCCTGGTTCTCCTATATGGTAGATGGGAGCCCAATTGCTTGAGCCACATCCACTTCCTGGAACTCTGTATTTTATGCATGATTTTTCTGTAAACCTTCAACTTCTCTAATAAAAAAATGCTTTGCCTTCTATGAAGCCAATGAGAATTAACAGCAAAATGGTATCTATCTTGTTCTTTGATGTCATCAGAAAAGAAACCCAATGTGAGATACTGGCTTTGTTTAATAAACAATAATGGATTTACAAGCCATCATTTTGAAATGCCTCAAACAGAGGCTGGAATGTATTTGGGGGTTGTTAAAACTCAAGAATTCACAAATCTCTTGCCAGAAGAAAATGGCAAACAGAGCAGGAAGATCTGGCAAAGAGTCCTGTACTGTTTGCTAACTTCCTAAGTGCTATAATTCCAGTTAACTCCTATCACTGGTCTTTAGGTTTTATTTTAGGAATACTTTATAATCTACTTGGGTATTATGTTTCTGATTTTTCTCTACTTAGTCTGCTGCTAACAACTGCACCGCTAACAACTGCAGGGCCCTACTATATCCCAAAGCCAGATCTTTGGGAAGCTGAGAATACTCTTAACATTAAGTGACATTAAGCATTAATATTCATAAGAAGGGAGAAAAGGGCTCCAGCACATATTGGAGATTAACAAGGCAGACAAATACCACTAATCTGACAGAGCTGAGAATAAAAGTAAGTGAACATTAATGCTATCATTTAATGCCTTTCAAAGTCAGGGAAGAGAAGCAAAGAGAAGCAACAACTTTTTTTTTAAGATTTATTTACTTTTATCCATTTTAAATCCCCCTTCCCCCTGTTTTTGCTGTTTTGTGTCCATTAGCTGGGCAATTCTCTGTGTCTGTTTCCTGCCCTCTCTTCTCATCCTTCTCCTCCCATCTTCACCGGGATTCGATCCTGGGAACCTCCGATATAGGAGAGAAGAGTTCTGCCACCTTAGTTCCCAGTTTTTCGGTGCGTCTTGTCTTGGCTCTCCCTTGTGTCACTCTCCTGTTGTGTCATCATCTTGTTGCGTGGCTCGGCGGGGTCTGGCATGCCTGCATGCCTTCTATATTTTTCTTTATTTTACTGGGAGGTCCCAGAGATCGAACCCAGTTCCCTCCATATGGGAGACAGATGGCCAACCATTTGAGCCATATCCGCCCCCAAGCAACAACTATTTTGAGTGCAGTTTAAAAAGGGTCCCACAGGGAAACGGATGTGGCTCAAAAGGTTCGGCGTCCTTCTACCATATGGAGAGACCGGGGTTCGATCCCCGGTACCTCCTGGTAAAAAAAAAAAAATAAATAAATAAATAAAAAATAAAAAGGGTCCCACAATAGGATTACCCTCCCTCAATCACAAGTGTAAAGGATTGTTAAGAGGTAATGAGTTTGTAAAATCTCCATGAGAGCAAGAGCTACATTTAGATAATTTACCACTGATGCCCACTACCCAGCAGTATATCTTGTATACAGCAGGCATATAATAATAATTATTATTATTATTTTTTTTCCACCGGGAGGTCCCAGGGATTGAACCCAGGTCCCTCTATATGGACACCCATCCATTTGAGCCACATCCGTCCCCCTGTAATTAGTTATTGACTAACTAAATAAATCTTTGAGTTGCTATCCTTTCCCCATTTTTGCATAGGGTTGAGTAATCTCCCCCTCAATAGGAATTGCCTTACTTTTGGCTTGTGAACTCTTTTAGAGAAAGGCATGTTCATCACTTTAACTTTGAAAGAAATAGGAGGAAGGCAAAGACATGTGCTTGCTAATCATCCTTTTCAAGAGTGCCTCATGTGCCAGAATGGATTTTTATTATTGGTCTGTGGCTGCTACTGCTAGAGAAAGATTTCAGCCTGACATTCTCAAGCTGCTGGGGGATGAATACTGCACGTGGCTGACAGGGAAAACATGCCTTCCTTTTTTTTTTTTAAACAAAAAGCTTTTAGATTAACCAGATCTCACTATGGTAGGAAAGTTACCCTTCCTCTCACTGTGTAAAACTCAAGATGTTGAACTCTTCTGCATAAAAATGATATAGTAAAACTAATTTGAACTAGCCCAATAGGAAAAAGGTAGCATCACCAAATACCTCAGAGAGCAATGGTATCAAAGAACAGAACTCAGGACTGCTCCAAAAGCAGAAGGGCGGGAGGGGGGAAGGAAGCCATTTATAAAAGCAGTGTTAAATGTGAGGATGGGTTCTCACAGTTGGCCTCACAAAAGAAAACAAATATGCCAAAGGAAACAACTGATAGACTAATAGAGTCCTATCCCTCTGAATGAGGAAAGAGCCACTGGTGGGATTACTGTAGAACAGGGGTTCTTCACTCCTTTGTTCCACAGACCCCTTTGCCAGTCAGGTGAAAACCATGGACCCCTTCTCAGAATGTAGTGGCAGATAGTTTTATGACATTCAACTAGCACTGGGTCTAACAACTACCCTAATTTCGAAGTACGGATGAAAGTAAGAGATTTTTCAAGATATGCAACAACTGTAAAGTGATATGAAATGAATACTACTGTAATTTATTGCATATCTTCATAAGTGAAGGAAATGCTAGATTTCAGTTAGAGGTCTGAGAAAATAAAGATAAGTTAATTTTTTTCCCAATTCAAGCTCATGGACCCCCTGAAGGAGTTTGTGGACCCCTGGTTAAAAACCCCTATTGTAGAAGCTTTTTTTATTAGGACAAAAAAGCTTGGTGTTGGGAGGCGGCTGTGGCTCAATCAGTGGGGCTCCCGTTTGCCATGTGGGAGGCCCCGGGTTCGGTTCCCGGGGCCTCCTGGTGAGGGCGGGCCCGCCCGCATGGCGTGATTGGCTGACCCGGCGAGCACGGGCAGCAGGGGGGGATGGATGAATGAATAAATAAAATCTTTAAAAAAAAAAAAGAAAAAAAAAAGCTTGGTGCCTCATTGGGCAAGTTAGATAGCTTTTAGGAACATTAGAATACAGGGTCATACCATAGTTGCCAGCAAGAGGCTCAGAGAAGGTTTATACTGGGATACATTGGCTAAAAAGGGAGAGCAGAGCATATGGCAGTCTCCTTACTGGCTTGGAGTCTATGTCCGTATCCTCACCTCATGAGTACCCTGGACCCTTCCAACTTGGGAACACACTGGGAAGATTGTGTGGACAGGATGTCTAATTTTGTGCTTTTAAAAACAGGACCTGGAGCCTTACTCCGAAACGTAAAGTTCAACCCTATGCCATGCTAAAGCCCCATCTGCACTTTTACATAATACAGAGCCGAGGGCAGATGCTTTGGGAGAAGGGGAGATCAGGCCAGACTCAAGGAAAACATACACACAACTGTATCTACATCGTCAACTCAGTCCATACCATAGAAAAACCTGCTCAGAAATAATTGCTCAAGGCAAAAGGAACTCAATTACTAAGGAAAATTTGTTCCAACGAGGGCTCATGTTTTAACAGGCCAAAGTGCCTCAAATTAAGCGAAACTCAGTTTTTCTTATTGGAGGTTTCATCCATTACTAAGTTCTTCTTCCTTACTTTTAAAAGTCAAAATAACTGCCTAAAAGTTTTAAAAAAAGAAATGCCTTATCACCCACTATAAAATAATAATTCATCAAATTTTCACTTACATATCTTCTATATAATTAAACCCCTCATAAGGCACAGAAGCAGCAACTATCACTCTATTTAAAATACTATCAGCCAATCCCACACTAATTCCTCCCAGCAGCTTGGCTCTTGCCACCCCACTAGAAGTGTCAGTCACAAAATCTCACTGCCATCAGAAAGAAGGTAACTGCTTGATCTTAGCCACCAATTAGGGTTACTTTAGGGCAAGAAGCGGCTTACCTGCTCCTCCGACAGTTGGGATATGTGATTCACAGCAGCATAGGACTCAATTTTGGGGTTAAAATGGTTGATGATGGCTCTGAAAAAAGAATTAACATTAATAACGTACTTTATTAATGGAAGAAGAAGATATAATCAGTTAAAAATAAGGATTGAGTTCCCTCTGGTTTAGAGTACTAGAACTTGGGAATGATTATCAGAGGGTAACTGTCATCTTATTGAACATGAGGAGGTCACAAATGGGGATGAACTAATAATTCTGAAAAGGAATAGGTAAAATAATTTATTAGACAGAGAATAGAATGAAGTATCTCTGCTCTGCAATGAACCAGAAGGAAAACCAGCAACCAAACAAAAAAACAAAACCAAGAGTCCTTCAGACAAGAAACAGGCCCCAGACCCACAGAGGGCTATCCACTAGGGGTCTCTGGTGTTTCAATCAGAAAGAAAAGTGCTTTTCTCTGCTTTGACCTGGGAGAACAGGGCACTTAGGCTAAAAGCAGTCTCTGAAGAAGCTGAGCTTCCTCAAAACCTAGAATCAATCTTCATACTTGTTAGTAAATATATTTCAAACCAGAACCAGAGTGTCGTTTTCAGATACTCCGACCTCTATCACTTCCTCACATCCAAGGTCACCAAGTCTTATCAAATCTACCTCTTAAATATCTCTGAAATGCAAAATAAATAAATTTCTCTGAAACCAATGCCTTACTATAGGCCCTTGTCATTTCTTGCCTGGAGCAGTGAAAAGAGCACAGGTTTTGGAAGTAAATAATGGGGGTTTTGGTATGAGTCCATATGATATAAATGATTAAATAAATAAAGACACATCCTTCTTTCAGAAGAATTTCAAATATGTGTAGATACTCCTCCCTATAGGAAGTGGAGTTTCCTTCCCACCCCTACCTCAGCCCACCCCCCACTAACAGTAGGCCAGACTTAGTCACTCATTTCCAAAGAATAGAGTAGCAAAACGAAAAAATAGTAATTTTACAGTGAAGTAATGTGGCAAACACAATCTTAACCAAGGGTTGAAAGTTAACATCCAGTGATGTCACGTGGCTATCACATAACCCCTGGTATGACCTGATAAGAAGGGCACCTCACCTCTGCTGTAGTCTTTACAAAAACCCATAACCAAGTCTAATCATGAGAGAAACATCAGATAAACCCAGATTAGGGGACATTCTACAGTACTCCTCAAAACTGTCAAGGTCATTAAAAACAGGAAAAATCGCTTCTCGGCCTTTTGGCTAAGATCAAGTGTAGTAAAAACAGGAAAAGACTGAGAAAACATCAAAGACCAGAGGACAATGAGGATTCATGGCAACCTGGATTAGATGCTGGGACATAAAGAGAACATTATTGGGAAAGCTGGTAAAATCCAAATAAAATCTGGAATTTAGTTAATAGAAATGCATTGATGCCAGTCTCTAAGTTTTGATAATGTACCATGGTAATGTATGATGGGGGAAGGATATATGAGAATTCTGTGTATTATCTTTGCAACTTTTCTGTAAATCTAAAATTATATAACAAAAATTATTAAAACATATCTATGTATATAAGAATAGCACAATAAAGAAATCAATGTTTTCTTTTAACATAGATTACTGATAGTGAAGAATTATAGAGCCATTTAATTTAGGTAATAAAAGTATAAGTCAAGTACTTTAAAAATCATGGTTTGGACACTTGCTTTTCCAAATGATCTCACTAGAGGGAAAAAAAATACCTACTCAGTATGTAGCACAGTACCTGGGTATGTAAGGCATACAATAAATGTTGGTTCAAAGAATGACTAAATCTTAAAGTATTCTTGCAACAATGATATAATACAGCAATGTCAGCCATCTAGCACAATGCCCTGGAACACAGGTGGTGCTTAATAAGTATTCAATGAATAAATAAATCAAAATGGGATAGAAATGAGTAAGGAGTAAGAATAGAGCCATGGTAACTTACTTTTCCACAGACTACTGAGATTGGGAGAGATGCTATCTGCAAGTCAAGGTTGTGGTTTGCACTAAATCCGAAGAAGGAAAGAAATTTGAGTCCAAGTGGGGGTCAAGTATTTATCTCATTTGGAGAGCAAGGTACAAGGAAATGTAGGTACAGGGATGAAGTAGAGTACAGCCCAAGAGAAGAATGGAAAAGGAGAAACCTAACCCAGAAGATAAGAAAGCAGGTTTTGAGAGGAACTGAGAATCCCACCAAGCCTAGTAGCATACCAACTCAAAGTAATAAAGGGTAAGAGTCTCAGTCATGGAGATTAACATCCAAGGCTAACAGGGTTGAAAGAAACCCGAGGCCAACAGAAGGAAAGGAATTATACATTATGTTATTTATAGTAACCAAATAAATCTACTATTAGTCCTCAGTTATCTTAGGAAAGAGAATCTACATGCTGTAAATGCATCCATTTCATGCTTTTGTAGGTTGTTGTTGTTTAGTTTGTTTTTTGTTTTTGCCTAGGTTTAGAGAACATAGAGTTCCCAAGCACCCTAGGGTCTGGGTGGAGTGGTAACAGCTGGCAACATGAGCTTGTAAGGCTGGGACAATGAAATAATTCTTGGGAATGCTATAATTCTGCTTCCTTTCTATCCAAGGAGTTTTCTCACCAGGAACAAAAGTGAGGAAGAAAAAAAGAAAGAAGAGAAAGAGAGAGGAAGGGAAAGAAGGAAGAGAGAAAGAGGGGGAATGAAAGGGGAAGAGGAAAGGAAGGAGGGAGGGGGAGGGGGAGGGAGAGAAAGAAAAATCTGGAAAATAACATCTCCATAAAGCACACTTATTCCCTTCCCTTCTCACCATTACACCTATCAAGTGTCTATGGATGTCCTACTGTTGATATTACAGGGCATATATGATAATATTGTTTGGGCAAACTCATCCTGAGGATAAAACAGAAATGCTACTCCGGCAATATATCTTTAGAATGAAGACAAAAATCATCTTCCAACCTGTCCTATGACATTCTCATCCCAGAGCTTCAGATCTCAGCAAGTGGTTAAGGTCTCCTGCCTAGATATGTTGAGGGGCTGTTTAGAAACTTGGAGATCTAACAGTCTATATCCAGTCTGTAACCTCTAACTCAGTACCCACAAAGGATATATGTCTCTGCCTTACTATTCTTGCCATTGTTTTGGAAATGTTATCTGCAAAATCTAAGTGCTGGAGATGCTAGGTGCAGGGCATTAGGCCTGAAGGGGAAGGAAAATAGTCTGAAACTTGCTGTTCTCCCTCCAGACTCTTCAGCAAGGAGTTTCAGAGAGCATATGGAGGTGTCCCATTAAAGTTTTCAGGACTCTGCATTGTTGAAATGGTAAAATGTCCTCGGAAGGCACAGAAATGATGGAGCACTGAAACCAAGCTAAGCTAGGCCAAAGTGAGTGACACAGGCCTTTGAAATGACTGAAACATTTAGCTTCTCCTTTCCCAGGAGGTCTGGAGGCTACTAAGGCTAACCTGGCTGGTGATCCCACACTATCCCATCTGGCTCCAGAACAGGACTCATGCCTGACTAGATCTCAGTGAGAGAAAGATGAGGAATCAGATTTATGGATGAGGGAGGACAGGGAAAATGGGAAACTCCCTCTTTTCTTCAGGCTTTCCTACTAATATAATCTACAAAAGGATTTACTACCATCTCTTTTGTTTTGCAGGGGTGCATGGAAGCTCCTGAGAGATTCTAACAGTAGCTCTTATTTTTACTGAACAAAATTCAACAAATTCAGTGCTGAAGTCTAAAATTTAAGTCTCTCAACTTCAGAGGATGAATGAGCAAAATATCAGTTCAATTTCCTCCCTACCCATTCCATCTAAACCCATTCCATATATATATATATATATATATATATATATATATATATATATTTAAGATTTATTTTATTTATTCATTCCCCACCTCCTCCTTGTTTTGCGCTCGCTGTCTGCTCTCTGTTCATCATCTTTTTTTTAGGAGATGCCTGGAACTGAACCCAGGGCCTCTCATGTGGGAGGGAGGCACCCAATCACTTCAGCCACCTCTGCTCCCTGCTTGTTGTGCCTCTCATTGTGTTTCCTCACTATGTCTCCTCGTTGCAACATCTCACTGCATTATCTCATTGCACCAGCCTGTCACGTCAGCTTGCTGTGCCAGCCCGTTGTGGCAGCTCGCTGTCTTGCTCATCTTCTTTAGAAGGCACCTGGGACCTCCCATGTGATAGGCAGGCACCCAACTGCTTGAGCCACATCTACTTCCCCCATTTCATCTCTGAACTCTTCAGAAAGGGCAGGGTTCAGTGAAGGTGAAACTTGCAGGCAGGACAGAAGTTCCTTGCCTCTGACTAGACTGGTAGAAAATGAGGCTCAGTAAGGAAAGAAGGTAACGGAAGAGACCAAGGAGAGGATTCTTGTATGAACAAGAGGGCAGGCTAGATCAAGGTATCTCCACCAGGTGCATAATGGATGTTCTACTCTCCACAGAGATCTTGGCATTTAGGCAAAGCAACCCTCAAGCCAGAACCTGTCTTTTTTTTTTTTTAAAGATTTTATTTATTTATTCATTTATCCCCCCTTGCTGCTTGTGCTCGCTGGGTCAGCTAACCACGCCATGCGGGCGGGCTTGCCTTCACCAGGAGGCCCCGGGAACCGAACCCGGGGCCTCCCATATGGTAAATGGGAGCCCTACTGATTGAGCCACAGCCGCTTCCCAGAACCTGTCTTCACTACTTTAGTGAGGCAGATGAAATTTGCTTCTCATCCTGCAGATGACTTCCTCTTTTATATCCACAACATTTTCGGTTAATATTTCCTTCTCTTCTAGAAGATCCTTCTGAGGTTCCTATGCTACAATAACAGGGCAAGCACCAAATCAAGAAAGAGGCAACTTAAAAATGGCAGGATCTCCTGGTGACCTTGCTGAAGCCTCCCCCATTCCTCCACTGGCTTGGCACAGATTATGCTCCTGGTGGGGGTCCTTGGTCCTTGTTCTGGAGGGAGCAGAGTAAACTTCATGCATATATACAGGTGCATATATATCTCTGTCAATCCATCTAGGGTCAACCAGGATACATGTTGCAGGATAACCATCCCAGAACTTGCCCTGTGCCTAGGCACAGCTCACAGAGCTCTGTGACTGAACAGAACAGTCAAACAGCAGTTGCCTAGGTCCAAGGAGTGCCTGGGTCCAAGGAGTGTAGCACATGCGACTGTGAGGAAACACTGTTTCCTAGGGGAATGAAGACATTCCTATCTGTGAAAATGGGGGAACTCCTAGGTCTACTGATTTAGGTCCAGAACAAGAACCACACACAGAAAAACCCAGGGAGTCTTTATTCTTTTACCTTGGGCTGTTCTCTATGGTGAAAATCTGAAGAAGAGCACTCACACAGGCCAATCTGGAAAGGCTGGAAAAACTGTTCTTTTTTTTCTTTCTTTTCTTTTTTTGTTAGCTCTTGGCATTCAAGGAAATCTCTGTCATAACACTAGCTGCATAAAAGCATAAGTAACATCCTTCAGAATCTAAATCCCAGAGACAACACATTAAAATATCAAAATGTCCAGGCTGCAACAAAAGAATTATAAAGCAAACAAAGAAACAGGAAGTGATGGCCCAGGAAAAGGAGAGGATTAAACTTTAGAAATCATCAATAAGGAAAACCAGATCTGGGACATACCAGACAAAGACTTTCTTAAGAAAGGACCTAAATATGCTCAAAGAGCTAAAGGAAAACATAAACAAATAAATAAGGAACACGAGGAAAATGACAGATGAATACAAAGAGAATACCAATAAAAAGACAGAAATCATGAAAAGGAACCAGAATTGAAGACCACTGTCACAAATAAAAAAAAAAAAACTCCCTAGAGGGGTTCAACAGTAGGTTGGAATTGGCAGAAGAAAGAATCAGGGAACTTGAAGACAAGACAATAGAAATCATTCATTCTGAGGAGCAGAAAGAAAAAATAACGAAGAAAAGTGAACAGAGCGTGAGGAACCTGTGGGACACCATCAAGCATACTAATATATGCACTGTGGGAATCTCAGAAAGAGAACAAAGAGAGAATGAGGCAGAGAGAATATTAGAAAAAATAATGGCTGAAAAATTCCCAAATTTAATCAAAGACATGAATACACACATCTAAGAAGCTCAATGAACTTTAAACAGGATAAACCCAAATAGATGCACACTACAACGTATTATTATCAAACTGTCAAATACTGAAGATAAAGAGAGAATTCTCAAAAGTTGCAAGAGAAGCAATATGTCACATACAAGGAAGTCTCAATAAGATTGCCAATTTCTCATAAGAAATCATGGAGGCAAGAAGGTAGTGGGATGACATATTTAAAGTGCTGAAAGCAAAAAATTGCCAACCAAAAACTCTATATCTGGCAATATTATCTTTCAAAAATCAGGAGAGATTAAGACATTCCCAGATAAACAAAAGCTGATGGGCCCTAGAAGAAATGTTAAAGGGAGTTTTGCCGGCTGAAAGGAAAGGATACTAGTTAATAGATGGAAGCTGCATGACTAAATGAGTATCTCTAGTAAAGGAAACAACATGGATAAATATAAATACTAATACTATAATATTTTTGTATGAACTCTACTTTTTATTCCCTATAGGATCTAAAAGGCAAATGAATAAAATGTAATGATAAATCAAAGGTTTTGGACTCAAGGGGTATAAATATATAATTTGTGACAAGAACTATATAAAAGTAGGAGGAGAGAGCAGTACAGGAACATAGTTTGTATATGCTATCAATATTAAGTTGGTATTACACTAAACAAGATTGTTATTGATTTAGAATGTTAACACTTAAGCCCCAAGGTAACCACAAAGAAAATATCAGAGAATATCCAAACTCACAGATTAGAATATCAAAACTAGAGTACAGATTACCAGGGGTAGTAGGCAAATGAGATGCGGGATTAATGCATAATATAGGTGATGGGTTTCTGTTTGGGGTGAGGAATGGTGGTTACGGTAGTGCAACATTGTGGATGTGATTAATCTCACTAAATGGCATGCTTGGGAGTGGTTAAGAAGGGAAAGTTTAAGTTGTGTACATTAAAAATAAAAAAAAGAAAAAGAAAGAGCAACTAATGAGGCAATGACAATTAAATGTAATACATGGGGAAGCAGATGTGGCTCAAGCAATTGGGCTCCCGTCTACCATATAGGAGGTCCAGGGATCAATTCCTAGGGCCTCCTGGTGAAGGCAAGCTGGCCCGTGCAGAGTGTTGGGCTGTGCAAGAGTTCTGGCCCATGCAGAGTGTTGGCTGCACGGGAGTACTGGCCTGCATGGAGAGCTGGCGCAGCAAGATGACGCAACAAAGAGACACAGAGGAGACAATAAGAGCTGCAGCAGACTAGGGAGCTGAGGTGGCGCAGGAGATTAAGCGCCTCTCTGCCACTCCGGAGGGTCCTGCGATCGGTTCCTGGTGCCGCCTAAAGAGAAGACAAGCAGTCACAGAAGGACACACAATGAAATGTACACAGAAAGCAGACAGCGAGTGTAAAATAATGGCGAGGGGTAGAAATAAATAAATAACTCTTTAAAAATAAATAAGTAAATAAATGCAATACATGATCCCGGACTGGATCTAATAATGGAAGAGAAAAGCCACAAGAAAGCATTATGGTTTATCAATATGTTTCAATAAAATCGAAGTAAAAAAAATAACATTACTGGGACATATGAAAAACTGGAATATATACTGGAATTTTATAATGTTAAATTTCTTGAAATTTGATACCTATACTTAAGGTAGTGACATGAGTGAATATACTTGTTCTTAATTAATGTACATGAAAGTGTTACATGTTCAAGGAACATGATGTATACAGCCTATTCTCAAATGTTTAGAAAATAGCTATAGACATATAAATAGATAGATGGATTGATATGTAGAAAGATAGTACGGGGGCGGGGGGAGTGTATGTAGATTTCTCTGTATGGGGTTTGTATTATTTTTGCAATAGTCTTGTAGGTTTGAAATTATTTCAAAATAAAAAGTTTAAAGAAAAAAGAAAAAACTTTTGTGCACCAAAGGACAAAATAGAGCAAAAACCACAAACCACAGAACGAGAGAAAATATTTGTAAATCGTATATCTGATAAGGGTTTAATATCCAAAATATATAAAGGACTGCTACAACTCAACAAGAAAAAGATACACAACCCAATTTAAAAATGGGCAAAAGATGGGAAGCGGCTGTGGCTCAATCAGTAGGGCTCCCGTTTACCATATGGGAGGCCCCGGGTCGGTTCCCGGGGCCTCCTAGTGAAGGCAAGCCCGCCTGCATGGCGTGGTTAGCTGACCCAGCGAGCACAAACAGCAAGGGGGGGATAAATGAATAAATAAATAAAATCTTTAAAAAAAAAAAAAAAAAAGGGCAAAAGAGGGGAGTGCATGTGGCTCAAGCAGTTGAGTGCCCATCTTCCACATGGGCACTCAAAGAAGACAAACAAACAACGAGCAGACAATGAGCAAAAACAAAACAAAAACAAGCAGGGAGTGGATGTGGCTCAAGCAGTTGAATGCCCTTCTCCCACATGGGAGGTTCCCTGGTCGCTTCCTGGTGCTTCCTAAAGAAAACGATCAAACAGACAAACAAAAAACAACAACTGACAGACAATGAGCATACAAGGAGCAAAAAACGAGCAAAAAAACACACAACAAAAACAAGGAGCAAAAACAAGAAGCAAAACAGACGAGGCCAAAGACTTGAATAAGACTTGAAAAAACATTCCTCCAAAGAAGATAAGCAAATGGCCAATAAGCACATGAGAAGATGCTCAACATCTTAGTCATTAGAGGAATGCAAGTCAAAACCACCAGATAGGGAAGCGGATGTGGCTCAAGTGATTGGGCTCTTGTCTACCATTTAAAAGGTCCAAGGTTCGATTCCTGGGGCCTCCTGGTGAAGGTGAACTGGTCCACACGGAGTGCTAGCCTGTGCAGGAGTGCTGGCCCGCACAGGACTACTGGCACAGCAAGATGATGTAACAAAAAGAGACACAGAGGAGAGACAATAAGAGATGTTGCAGACCAGGGAGCTGAAGTGGCACAAGAGTTCGAGCACCTCTCTCCCACTCTGGAACGTCCCAGGATCGGTTCCCGGTGCTGCTTAAAATAGAAAAGACAAGCAGACATAGAACAACACACAGTGAACGGACACAGAGAGCAGGCAGCGAGTGCAAAACAACGAGGGGTGGGGGGGAATAAATAAATCTTTTAAAAAAAAAAAAACAAAAGCATTAGATACCACTTCACATCCACTAGGGCAGCTACAATTTTTAAAAAAAGGAAAATAAGTATTGGGGAGGATGTAGAGAAACTGGAACCCTTGTGCATTGCCAGTGGGAATGTAAAATGGTGTAGCCACTGTAGAAAACAGTTTTGCAGTACCTCAAAAAAGTTACTCACAGAACTAATATAAGACCCCACAATCCTAGGTATATACACCAAAGAATTAAAAACAGGGACTCAAACAGACACTTGGTAAGCTAATGTTCATAGCAAGATTCTTCACAATAATCAGAGATGGAAACAACCCAAGGGTCCACGAACAGATGAAAGGATAAACGAAATGTGGCATATACATACAATGGAATTAGAATGTTATTCAGCCATAAAAAGGAATGAAGTAATGATACATGTTACAACATGAATGAACCTTGAAAATATTATGCTAAATTAAAGAAGACAGATACAAAAGGGTACATACTGTATGATTACACTCATATGAAATGCCCAGAATAAGCAAAGATAGAAAGTAGATTAGTCGGGAAGCGGCTGTGGCTCAATCGGTAGGGCTCCCGTTTACCATATGGGAGGCCCCGGGTTCGGTTCCCGGGGCCTCCTGGTGAAGGCAAGCCCGCCCGCACGGCGTGGTTAGCTGACCCAGTGAGCACAAGCAGCAAGGGGGGGATAAATGAATAAATAAATAAAATCTTAAAAAAAAAAAAAAAAAAAAAAAGTAGATTAGTGGTTGCTTAGGGCTGGGGGGTGGGGGACTCAATGGAGCCTGACTGTTAAAGGGTATGAGGCTATTTTTAGGGAGAATGTACATTCCAAAATGAGACTGGTGATGGCTGCACAACCCTGAGAATATACTAAAAAACAATGAATTGTACACTTTAAATGGGTGAACAGTGTTATAAATAAAATTTTTAAAAAGGTAAGGCTTTCCTGACTCCATGAGTTCTTTTTTTTAGAGGTACTGGGGATTGAGCCCAGGACTTCCAGGAATTCTTAAACAGGATGCTTTCCCTAGAAACCAATTCCAGATCCCAAGGTTATGACCAAGATAACTTTTCTAGAGATTATATATTCTAGCAATGCTGGTGGTAAGAGGAAAGCAGCTCCCTGAGCCATTAACTGTTTTGTAAATTACAGCAGATAGAATTTGAGGAGTTTTTGGAGAGGCCTCTGTGGTGCAGTATCACAAGAGATACTGGATGAGACCCTGACAGTGCAAGGCACATGTGCAGGAAGAACCAACCCTGCCTGTAGGTGACAAGAGTTCAATTCTGGTAATACGCATGACAGCCTTAGATAAAAAGTCGTGCATTTGGCAAAGGAGATCAACTTTTGCTTGTGGTACGAAGAACTCTTTGGGAGTAGAGTTGGTGGGATAGGAGGAAGATTCTCTTATTCCCAAAACCCCTGACCATGTTTTTTGAGTAATAGCTGGAGCTGCCCAAATTATTCAGAGGGCCATCCATCTAGAAATAGGAAGAGGATTTAAAGAAACACAGGAAGTAAGGCTAAGGGGAAGGGAAAGGAGACTGGAAGCAAAACTTGGTGAGAAAAGGGAATAGTATTTCTAACCAAATCGCTAGCTTTCCTGAAGCTCGGACTAAAAGCTCCATGACAGCAGGGACTAAATCTATTTTGCCCTCCAATATGTTCCCAACCCTTCAGCAAAATGCCTGGCACACTGAGGGATTCAATTTTTTTTTTAAAAAAGTGAGTGAGTAAATGAATGAATGAAAGTCTAAGGTTTTTATTCAGTCTCACCACAAGTATGTTTTTGCCTCTGGAGTTCCCTGGTCATCAGCTATTCCCCCCAAATATGGAAATAACAGTAAAAATGTTTTATCCCCATCCTGGGATAAAAGGCTCAGACATGAACAGTTGTCCTCCAAAGAAGAAATGAAAGTTGTCACTGGTGTGACTTTAAGTCATACCAAGGAGGTTAGTGGAAAGCTTTCTGGCATTTCTTACTAAAGTAATTTAATATCTCCTAAAAGTAAGCTTAGGTTTTGTTTGTGGTTTCTTTTATTTATTTATTTGGCGGGGGGTGGGGGGTGGAGGAAGGAATGGGGAAAGGAGTGGGGCAATGTTTTATATTCCGTTACTGGGCCTCCTAATGCTTCCGAATTATAAAGCCCTAAAGGGCAAGGAAAAAAATAGACAATGTCAGAGTAAAGGGAAACTGCTAAAGCCAGCCATAGTGAGGGATAGCTCTGTACTCAAAGCACCTAAAGGGCAGGAATCTGGGCCTCCCTTTAATGCAGCCATCAACTTCTGACTGTTGATGACAGGGGTCACTTATACAAACTGAAGCAAAATGAAGTGGACAGATGAAACAGCATGGCTGAGTTGCAAACTGGCTAGAGATTTCTTGGTCCATTTTTAACTTACTCTTTCTGACTCATGCTTTGCAAAGCAGCAATCTTTTCTCTAGTGATGGATGAGATGGAAGAGACACGTAGTTAATGTTCAACTTATCCAAGACATGCATGGAAGTGTTATCTCAACAATGTAGGCAAATACAGTTTAGACAAAATGTAGATTCTTCCTCATATCCAATGTGAATCTAAAGCAAATCCTCCAAAGATGCAAATTTTCTATCTCCCATGATCCCAGCTATCTCCAAGGGACAGAGGCATTTAAGGGCCTTTTATAAAGAATATATAACAGTTTTATTCAAAAGCCCAGAACATGATGATTGTTTCCTTACTTGAATAAAGCTACTATGAAAATTCTTCAAGTAGAATGGGGAAAAACAGGCAATGGTTGTTTACAAGAAGTTTCTGTAGTTCTCATCCCAAGGAAGCTCAACACGGTATATACTGGGAAGATTCTTAAAAGTTTCATCCTAGATAGATAGATAGATAGAAAGACAGACAGACACACACACAAACACACACACACAAATACAGATATAGTTGGACTGACAGATTGATAGATAGACATGATGGATGGATGGATAGATAGATAAAATGATAAAGCATATCTAGCAAAATGTACAACTTGGTAGATCTGGGGATGGGGGTATTTGGAATTTTTTGTATGGGTTTTGTATTATTTTTACAACTGTCCTGTACTTTAGAAATTAATTTTAAAAAAAAAGGTTTAAGGAAATAAAAAAATTTTAAGTGTCATCCTAATATTTTCCTATAAGGCTACCAGATTTACATTAAAGAGTCTGATTATGAGTGAATCTCTGAAGGTTGGTAAAAACAAATTTAGATCTCAAGCCCCTGTATTTTCAAATGCTTGCTAAACATGGACACTTGGGTGTTATACTTTTATTTACATGTTTTTCTTCACATGGAATGCCATTTCTCATCACCACCAAAAAGGCTAAGTCTTATTTTCCCTTGGAAGCCCAGTTAAAATACCATTGCTTGCCTGAATAACATGATATATGATGGAAAAAGCAAAGCTTTAGAATCAGTAGGCCTGAGTTACAATCCTGATTCTTCTACTTATTAGGCATGACATCAGGCAAGAGAAAACTCTGCAAGTATCAGCTTCTTCAACTGGCTGGCTTTCTTTTCCAAAGCTTTCCCCTGTGTTTTTTCCGTATACTACCCAACTTCCCCTAAAGAGAATTTTTTTTCCAAGCAATTTCCCCTTTCTTATACCCAAAAAAGCAGTCCAGTGATCTGATACAGAGTATCTTCTCAGGTATCCAGGATTAAAGACAAGAAAATTATCATATTCCTAACTGCTTCAACCTGAGAAACCTTCAAGCATAGAGGTAAAAGACTGGTATGATGGTTAGGCTAATGTGTCAACTCGGCCAGGTAATTGTGTCCAGGTGTTTGTTCCAGCAAGCACTGGGCTAATTGTAATACAAGAGCATTTATGGACTTCAATCACCAGTGAGTTTACAGCATGGATGGCTGATTACATCTGCATCAATCAGGGAGATTACATCATCAATGGGTGGCACTTTTATCCAAACAGTTGAATGACTTAAAAGCGGAAGTGATTTCAACATTGAGAGAATTTCCCAGCTCGTAGTTGGACAGGCAACTTCTCCCAGAAACTCATCAAGGACCTTTCATTGGAGCCCCTGGTTTGCAGCCTGCCTGTGGAACCTGGATTTGTGCATCCCCACGGTCATGTGAGAGACTCTTTTAAAATTTTATATTATTGACAGATATCTCCTGTTGATTCTGTTTTCTGAGAGAACCCTGACTAATACAACTGGCTTCTGAAAAGTGGTGAAGGGTGTGACTGAGTAGTATGTGGCAGTAGTGGTAAAATGGTTCATTTGGAGCGGATGTGGCTCAAACAGTTAAGCCCCCGCCTCCCACACAGGAGAGCCTGAGTTTGGTTCCCAGTGCCTCCTGAAAAAACAAAAACAAACAACAAGCAAAACAAATGAAAAAAACCAACTCAGGGAGGCCGATGTGGCTCAGTGGTTGAGCGCTGGCTTCCCACATACAAGGACAGGGGTTCAATCCCCCACCCTAGGTACTCTTTTTTTTTTTTTTTAAAGATTTTATTTATTTATTCATTTATCCCCCCCTTGCTGCTTGTGCTCGCTGGGTCAGCTAACCACGCCGTGTGGGCGGGCTTTGCCTTCACCAGGAGGCCTCAGGAACCGAACCCGGGGCCTCCCATATGGTAAAAGGGAGCCCTACTGATTGAGCCACAGCCGCTTCCCCCCAGGTACTCTTAAAAAAAAAAAAAAAAAAAAAGGTTCATCTGAGGATGTCATTTAATTTAAACTAACTTTTCTTTTCACATTCACAACTACCTCACACACTCCCATTTCCCTTCACTCCATATACTTCCCTCTTCATGGAGTCAATGAATTTTCAGCCATTCTGATTCAATATCAACAACAAAAAAAGCAATCTCCCTTGATGCCTGTTGATACCCTTGATGCAGTGTATTACAAGCCTCAGAGACTCTGCTGATTAACATTAAACAAAATAAAACCTCAAACAAGAATACCTTCTAATCTTTTCACTTTGAAACTATCTAGTCAAAACTGTAGTGACTGACCTGTTAGGGTCATCTCTCTAACTTATCTCCTAAGTAATAGGACTCACCCCCTTCATGTCAACTATCCTCTTCCATATACTATTGTCCCAGTGGCCATTCTTTTCAGGACCACAGACACAAAAACAGATAGACATGTACAGATTTTCTTTTCTTTTCTTTTCAACCAATGAAACTGAAACCAAAGAATCTAACTGCTGTCCAGGAAATCTGACTGCATATTTTAAAAATCACTTGTTAACTCCTTAGGTTGCCAGTTCCTGGGACAACCATCAGGAAGGATGAGCCTCTGACTAGTCCATATTTTTACCTGCTGTATTCAATGACCCAATTCTATAAATTACTAAAAAGAATCTGATTTATTTGTGTACATAAATTCACTGGTTGAAAGGAATGGAGCAGAGAATCTATATCATTGACTATACCTTAGCAACCCTCATATTTTAACCTAGGGAATGATTTGAGTCAGCATTCCTCCTGATTTCTACATCTGCCATACTAGGTAAATTATTCACTTATTGGACTACATTTTCATTCAGGCTCAGCACTGGACAGATAAAGGTTCACAATTCATTAAACCAGAGAAAAGCAGGAGAGGATTAATGTATTGGAAATGTATGTACACAGGGCCTGAGAGGCAGTTACCTCATTTTCTGATGCTATATGCAAGACTATGCACTTTGGGCTTTATATCTTGATGCATGACTTTGCCCAATGTAGGTTTCCACCTCATCACCTGCTAGAAATTAAGCAATTGCTTAAAGGTACTTTGCTTGAAAAAAATGAGCTAATTTCTAGTTACTGTGGCCCCAAACCATAGATTTATGCCAAGGAAGATGCCATGGGCTTTAAACTCCCTAAATTGGGGGCAGATGTGGCTCAAATGGTTGGGCCTCCATCTCCCAAAATGGAGGGACCTGGGTTCGATCCCCAGGACCTCCTGGTAAAAATTAAAAAAAATAAAAAAATAAAAATAAATAAACTGCCTAAATTATCTTCTCTAATACTGCTATAAGGGAGGAATGAAGTTCCATCCTGTTTTAGACACTAGCCTGACAATTTTTCCACTGTTTTCATAATCACAATGATTGTACCTAGAGAAGAATGAACTACAGAAATTGAAGAGGCCACAAAAGTCAAATGGATAACCTCCATCCCATAAAAGCCACTACGTTAATACATTCCCCTTAAAATTTTTTTATTAAAGTTTCTTCTCAATAAATTAACAGTGGCTCCACAAGTTTTCTAAGGATGAAACACCTACAAGGTTAACCTATCCCTGGCTCAGATCACATTACTCTGCTTCAGATTCCCTTGCTCTTGTCTTTAGAGGCAGGACAGGAGTTGCTGGAAGAGTTCCTGGGCTCTATAGAATGCAAACGTTTGATAGCCTTTGGAATTGACTTAGCCCTGGATCTCCAGAAGCAAGGCCCCTCTACACATTCAGAAAACCAGGTGAACATCAATGAACAAAATAGGAACAAAATGTGAAAATGTGTATTTGGATTCCCTGTCCCATTTCAGGATGCAAGAAAACCTAATTCCTACTTGGAAGGAATTCTGAGGCAGTGGAGATCAGTTCAAAACCCCAAGAAATGAGCTAATTTTAATTAATGGTGAATATTCCAATCCCTCGAATGTGACTCAATAATTTTTTTTTTTTTTTTTTTTTTTAGTTAGGCCAGTAAAAAGAATTTATTTGGGAAATGGGGGAAAGAACAAAGTTTGCTGAGAAATGGGAGAGAAAGATGGAAATACACACCAATATTTGGTGTGGGCCCCTCTAGGCAGAGAGAGCCTCAATAACTTTTTAAAAGCTGATATGAACCAAAAATCCTGAACTATTTTAATTATACCTTATTCCCATTAGCCAAATTAATCGATTTATCATAAGACATTTAACTTTTAAGCACTAGGAGAGAAGGAGAGCTGAAAAATGAGCAGATGACTAATTTAGGCTTCTTTTCCTGTCACTGCAAAAACATGGTGAAAATTATTTTAGTGGATTACATATTAGACTAGGGAATGAAGGAAATTTTCTGTGGATCTCTTCCTGCTAGAGAAAAAGAGTCATATAGATCACAAACCAAATTAGAAGAGGCAAGCATACACTTCAATGGTGGAGAAGCAGAACAGAAGTCTCATGTGGACAAAAGAGGAAGTCTATCAAAGATTTCTCAGTGGTCTAGTGTGGACCATATGCATACCGTACTAGATAGGAGTGGTCCTGATGTTGATGGCCAGGAAGAGGGGATGGTAGGCCATATGGATCACATACTGGTTTCAAGTATTCTATGTAAAGACTGAAATTAAAAGACAAGGGAAAAAGGTTTATGCTCCATCCCAGGCGAACCTTTTAGAACACCCCAGGAAAGGCAATCAGCGAGTCTGCTAAAGTAATTAAGCAACTGAACATTTACCATAAAGCCTACATCGGTTAAGTGCACAGAGATGAATCTTATTACAGTGCACTGTCAGCTCTGAGCCTGCAGGTACTAACTAAGATGTGGCATTACTTGGCCCTGGCTGCTTGCCTACCCACTGTGACAGAGAGTTGCACCCTTCTTGTCAGCTCTGAAAAAGCAGGCTACTTTCACCTGCTCTGGCAGTGTCTTATTTATGTTGCCTTCAGAGAAGCCCTGGCACAAACAGTTTCCTATAAGAAGCCTGAGAGTAAAAACTAAGGGTGGGTGGTGGGGGTTGGCTGGAGAAGAGAGTTCTTGAGAGGTAGAGAGGATGGGTGTGCGAGAAGGCAGGGTTGCTGGATAGCAGTTCTGTTAGTAAGGTATGGAAAATGGGATAATTTAGTAAATCAAGAAGTAAATGAAGAATAAACAAGCTGCTCAAAGCATTGAACCATTCTGCTTAAGTGAAGCTGATAGTATCTCTCTGACTGAAAGGGAAAAGTTCATACTTCATTGAAATATCTCTAGGAAAAGAAATATTACTGAGGAATGTTGCTTTTCCAATGTTAATGGTAGTCTCAACATTAGTTTTATTAAGGAGTGCGCACTAAAGATAAAAGGATGAATTTTCTCAACAACCTAATCAGTATCCATTATTGAACAAAACCCACTGTTTGCTAGAAGAAATAGATATTTCTTTCCTATCCTAAGATTTACAAATGGCACCAGGAACACCTTTTGGTCCTATTTCTTTCTGCAAATAACTTTGAGAGTCAAAATGAAAGCCTCATACTCATTAAATGCCAAGCTACTAAGTAAGAGACCCAGGGAACTTTGATTCAACAGAAACCCTCCCAAGGAGAAGGCTGTAAGTGTAGCTGCTGGGACAAATTTAAATATCATATAACAATTTTTAAATACCCATTAAATGCCATATGTCTATCAGAGAAGTAGAAAAGAGTAGACAGATATATAGATAAAGGCTCCTGTGTTCAGAAACCAATAAATCCCTAACTCATTATAGAGAGGCGATTCCTAAAGACATATTTGGGAGACAGACATGTCCAGCCAATTGAGAAAATAACAGAGTATATAACTGACACTGGGGGTCTCACAGCATATGCACACATGCACTTATACAGGCATGCTTTTCTTTAGGCCTAGAACAAGAGCAAACAACAAGCTGTGGTAAAAAGTGATTTCTAATTTCACTGCGCTTTCCCTACATTCAAAGGCAGTGGGAAGTGAGAAAATGAGGGGAGACTAGATTACTATTCAGAACCAAGCCGCGCTACCTAGGAGAAGACTTACTGGGAGGATAAATTTGGGGTCCAAGTCTTTGACAGCATCTCCAGGAATAGCTGGTAAAGCAGTGGGTAAAAGCCAGCTTCAAATATTCATCATAATAGTGCAACAAGATAATGGTCTTTGGGGGAAGAGTCTATGACATTCCAGAATAAGGAAATGAAATCCTTGTGGAGGGTGAGGCGGTTGGCTCTGGCAGACTGTCTCTACAGGAAGCTGGGTATAATTGTTTTATGTTCACAAAGAGGTTATTAGCTGCTTTCTCTCACACAAAAACAGCTAAAATAAGATGATGGTAAGTTTTTCTTCCCTCCTGAAAATGTGATGCTACCAAAAGGAGAAATTTAGTTATAAAGTGATCACAGAACTTTTGTTTATCATATAAAAACCATTTTCAAAAGAGATTATATCCTCTCCTCCTTCCTTATACTGCAAACTGACTTTCTCACACAGTTAAGGAACATTCTGTCCCTAGAAGAAAGTTCTATGGTAGCTGAAGCTAAAGGTTTGCCAGCACAGCCCATGATTCTTGATAATTTAGTTTGTTTGACATTTGGATACCTACTTTGCACAGGCACTATGCTAGGCAATGGGGGAGGTGAATAAAATATGATCCCAGACATCAAGGCGCTTATAGACTAGTAGCACAGACACCTCATGGACAGATCATTTCATTATGATGTGGTAAGAGCTCAGAGAGACAAAGGGTAGACAGAGGGTACCATGGGAGCACAGAGGAGGGGTGTTTATTAGCCCAACCTAAGGGTTTAAGAAAGGCATCCTGCAGACACAAAAGGACAAATACTGTATGAATGCGTTACTATGAACCAAATATATTGTGTAACATATTGTTTGATTAAAAAAAATTTTTTTATATGTATCCAGTACATTTAATTGAGAAATGTATATATTTATTCATCTGTGTCTACTTTTCAGTTTTTAATTGTTTATATTTTCAATTATTTTATTTACAAAATAAAGTAAAAAAAAAAAAGACAAAAAAGAAAGGCATCCTGAAGGAGATGGTACTTTAAGTAGAGTCTTGAAATATGAGCAACTATAATCAGGCAAGGAAAGAAGGGAATAGAGATGGAGCCGAACACTCAACTTGTACAAAACACAAACAGAAGAAACCTTACTAGTTAAGTTAAATTAAATTCATGCGGGGGGGGGGGGGGGAAGCGGCT
>JAKSZT010000380.1:7088889-7200405 GCA_026826555.1 Tolypeutes matacus
GAGCACGGGCAGCAGGGGGGGGATAAATGAATAAATAAATAAAATCTTTAAAAAAAAAAAAAAAATTAAATTCATGCATTCAATGAACAGCCAAACAAAAATTTTCTAGTAAACCAAAAAGAAAAGCCATAGCTTCATTTCCCAGAGTTTCATTTTAAATCTTTTCCAGCTAAGGGTAGCAGAATATCCTTTGTGAAAGCCACAAGGGCTTTGCCTGCTGGGGGCCCGTTTGTACCTTTTTGCTCACTTCTGGCTCAAACACGCTCACAGAGATAGGCAGGTTATATACCTCTTTCTCTCCCTGAAACTAAATATAAACACAAAATTATTTTCTAAGTTGAAGGCAGGCCATTCAGTCTCACATGAGAATGGACTGCTCTAAGCTGTGCTGTGTCTGCCCTCTATAGCAGGGGTTAACAAGGAGTCTGTGAGCTTGAATTGAAATTCAAAAAAACATCATTCTTGTGTGGACATGTTGGTGCGGGTGTGATATATTTATTAAATACTACACAGTATAGCATGGACTTAGTAAGGGGTCCATGGTTTTTCACCTGACTGGCAAAGAGGTCCGTGGAACAAAAAAGGTTAAGAACCCCTGCTTTACAGTGTGTCAGTCTCCAGTGGTGACGGAGCTGCTACCCTATAACAGTTGCAAGTGCAAGAGCATCAGAACACACACAGATTCCTTCAGCAGGGGCTTTAGTTTACACAAATGATAGCCAATGAGAGGTTTTTTTTTAGACATTCTTAAAATCACTTACAATTCAATGAATCTGAAAAGATAAAAATAGCATCAATTGACTTGACTGGTTATTTAAAAAAGAAAAACAAAAACAATGCATAATACTATCAATAATTTACTTCAAAGTGGGCTTTAGTTGTCTCAAAATCTCTCATTTCATATAATTAAAGACTTTTGGCTGTCCTCTTGTTACTCTGGAGGGAACTGGAAGTCAGTAAATTCTGTGTTGGGATAAACAATTCAGCTCATCATTGAGGAAGGAGATTATCTGGTAACAATTCCAAAGCATACTTCCTGCTTATACTAGGTTAATCCAGGAGCTGTCAAGACTTTATTTCCTGTTGTCTATTAAGACCTGATACTGACTTCTGTAGTGGGGTTTCATAGACACATTTGGAGAGCATAACCAGAGAGGTTGCCAACCCTACAAGCACTTCTTAGGCATTTCAATATCCACTTCCCTAGTTTAGGGCCTCAGTTCAGCTGATGATTGTGGAAGACAATGATGGCAATATAAGGCCTTAGAAGATGAAATCATTCACTCATTGAACAAACATTTATTGTAACCATATTGCACTATGTTAGGGACAGAGATTACAGAATTTAAAAGAGCATGGCCCATGTCCTTAGGAGCTCACTATCTAGTGATGGACAGACATATAAACACCACACCACAATGTGATAAGTGCTACAACAGACATATTTAAGAAACCCTATGGCAATACAGGTGTGAATAATTCTACCTCAAAGAATCCAAGAAGTTTTCAAGGGAGGTGGTAAGCTTTTCTTTACAAAATTAAGAAATAATTGAGCTAAATTTTGAAGCATAAACAGGATTTTGCTAGTTGAAAATAAGAGTGGGAAGGCATTCTAGGGAAAAGCATGTGCAAAGGCACGGTGGCATGAAATTTGAGATTCTGTGGGCAAGTCTAATTTGGCTAGAACTTAGGGAAGATGGGAGTGTGATAGAAAGAAATGGCTAGAAAGATAAGCTGGAGTCAGGTGCCATGCAAAGTAGTTTGGACATTATCCATCAATAATGGAGCAAAGACAGAAGATTTAAAATCCGGTAATTTTCCTAATGAAATATGCCCTATGTACAAAAGGTATAAAAAATAATACTAAGTGTCTGTGTACTCACTATCCAACTTAAGAAACATCACAACTACTTTTCAAACACCTCCACGTACCCCTCCTTGATTGCACATCTTCTATTCCCAAAGGTAAAACAACTCTCCTGAATTTGGTACTTACCATTCCTATACACAACTTTTTTTTTTTTTAAAGATTTATGCCACTCCACCGCCCCCTCCTCCCACCCCCCGCCTCATTGTTTTGTGCTCGCTCTCTGCTCTGTGTGTTCTTCTGTGTCTGCTTGTCTTCTATTTAGGTGGCACTGGGAACTGATCTTGGGACCTTCCGGAGTGGGAGAGAGGTGCTCGATATCTCACGCCACCTCAGCAACCTGGTCTGCTGCATCTTTTATTATCTTTACTGTGTGTCTCTTTTTATCGCGTCATCTTGCTGTGCCAGCTCTCTGCATGGGCCAGGACTCCTGTGCGGACCAGCTCACTTTTCACCAGGAGGCCCCAGGAATTGAACCCTGAACCTCCTATATGGTAGACAGGAGCCCAATTGCTTGAGCCACATCCCTTTCCCCACAACTTACTCTTTTACTAAATATGAACGTATCTCTAAATAACATATATTATTGCATTTTGTGTTATTACTTTATTTGCACATTATCTTACATGTATTCTGCAATTTACTTTTTTTTAATTTGAGAAGTTGTGAAACAATCATGCATACCATACAAGATTCCCATACATCGCCCTACCACTACTACCTCACACCGTTGTGACACATTTGTCACAAATAATGAAAGAACATCTTCATGATATTATTGCTATCTATAGTCCATAGCTTATATGTGCTGTATTTTTCCCACAAACCATCCTATTACTAAACCATTTATTTGTTACAGTTCACGAGAGAATGTTACCATATTGGTACTGTTAACCACAGTCCATCATTCACTGCAGGTTTGTACTGCATTGTACAATCCATCCAAAGTGTACACTCAGTGGCTTTCAGTTTCATCACAGACTTGTGGTGTCATCAGCTCAGTTCATTGCAGAACATTTTCATTACTCCAAAAGAAAAATTCTCATATCCCCTTACAACCCCCATTATTGACCCTTAGCATTGATACAGTAGTACCTTCTTTGCCACTGCTGTAAAACACATTACAATATTACTGTTAACTGTAGTCCATACATTAGTTGTATTTTTCCTGTATATTGCAATATTCTTAACATCTTGTAGTATTATTTTGTACTATTAACCACAATCATCATCTACCACCAAAATCACTATGTTTTACAGTCCCAAGATTATTCTCTAACTTCCTTTCAATTGACATTAACCTCCCAAGACTACCCTTTCAGCCACAATCACATTTGAGCCACATCCGTCCCCAACCACAATCACATTTGTAAATCAGAAGTGTTGATTATACTCACTATAATGTGTTACCACCAACACTAACCATTTCCCCACATTTACAATCCCCCTTACTAAACATTCTACATACATTCAGCATTGGCTCCCATTTCTCAACCCACATTCTATCTCCTAGTAACTTATAATCTAGAGTTTAATTCCACGAGTTTACTCATCATATTAAGTTCATATTAGTGAGACTATACAATACTTGCCCTTTTGTGTCTGGCTTATTTCACTCAACATAATATCCTCAAGGTTCATCCATGTTGTCATATACACCCCAAGTTCACTTCTTCTTGCAGCTGAATAGTATTCCATCGTATGTATATACCACTTTTTTTTTTTTTTTTTAATTCTTTTACCCTACTAGTGTTTTTTTTTTTTTGCTTGTGGAGGTTTTTCTTTCTTTCTTTTTTTTTTTTTTAACTTTATTTTGGACATTTAATAATTGAAAATATAAACAATTAAAAACTAAAAAGTAAATACAGATGAAAAAGTATATACATTTCTCAATTAAATCTAATGGATACATATAAATGTTTTTTGAATCAAGCAATATGTTACACAATATATTTGGTTCATAGTAACACATTCATAAAGTATTTGTCCTTTTGTGTCTGGCTTGCTTCACTCAACATAATGTGCTCCAGGTTCATCCATGTTGCCAGATGCTTTACGATTTCATTTCTTCTTACACCTGTATAATATTCCATCATGTGAATAGACCACAGTTTGTTTATCCATTCATCTGTTGAAGGACACCTGAGTTGTTTCCAACTTTTGGCAATGGTGAATAATGTTGCTATGAACATCGGTGTGCAGATGTCTATTCGTGTCACTGCTCTCAGTTCTTCTGGGAATATACCCAGTAGTGGTATTACAGGGTCATGTGGCAAGTCTATATTCAACTTCTTTAGGAACTGCCAAACAGTCCTCCATAGTGGTTGTACCATTCTGCATTCCCACCAACAATGAAGAAGTGTTCCTATCTCTCCATATCCTCTTCAACACTTGTAGTTCTCTGTCTTTTTAATAGTGGCCATTCTGATAGGTGTGAAATGATATCTCATTGTAGTTTTGATCTGCATTTCCCTAATCATGAGTGATGTTGATTGAGCATTTCTTCATGTGTTTTTTTGCCATTTGTATTTCTTCTTTGGAGAAATGTCTATTCAGGTCTTTGGCCCATTTTTTAATTGGGTCGTTTGTCTTTTTATTGTTGAGTTGTAACATCTCTTTATATATCCTGGATATTAAATCCTTATCAGATATGTGATTTCCAAATATTTTTTCCCATTGAGTTGGCTGCCTTTTCACCCTTCTGACAAAGTCCTGTGAGGTGCAAAAGTGTTTAATTTTGAAGAGGTACCGTTTATCTATTTTTTCTTTTGTTGCATGTGCTTTGGCAGTAAGGTCCAAGAAACCACCACCTACTAGAAGGTCTTGAAGATGTTTCCCTACATTTTCTTCCAGTAGTTTTATGGTCCTGGCTTTTATATTTAGATCTTTGATCCATTTTGAGTTGATTCTTGTATAGGGGGTGAGATAGGGGTCCTCTTTCATTCTTTTGGTTATAGATATCCAGTTCTCCCAACATCATTTGTTGAAGAGACTGTTTTTTCCCATTAGCGTGGGCTTGATAGGTTTGTCAAAAACCAGTTGACTGTACAGGTGAGGGTATATTTTTGGGTTCTCAATTCTATTCCACTGATCGATGTGTCTATCTTTATGCCAGTACCATGCTGTTTTGACCACTGTTGCTTTGTAATATGTTTTAAGGTCAGGCAGTGAAATTCCTCCCACATTGCTCTTCTTTTTTAGAATGCTTTTGGCTATTCGGGTGCACTTACCCTTCCAGATGAATTTGGTAATTGCCTTCTCTAATTCTGTAAAGTAAGCTGTTGGGATTTTGACTGGTATTGCATTGAATCTATAAATCAGTTTGGGCAAGATTAATATCTTCACGATATTTATTCTTCCAATCCATGAACATGGATTCCATCTTTCCATTTGTTTAGGTCTTTTTAAATTTCTTTTAGCATTGTTTTGTAGTTTTCTGCATATAGGTCCTGTACTTCTTTGGTTATATTAACTCCTAGGTGTTTGAGTCTTTTTGTTGCTATTGAAAATGGAATTTTCCTCCTGATTTCCTCCTCAGGTTGTTCAGTACTAGTGTACAAAAACATTACTGATTTTTGCGTATTGATCTTGTATCCTGCCACTTTGCTGAACTCATTTATAAGTTCAAGTAGCTTTGTCATGGAATACTTCAGGATTTTCTAAATACAGGATCATGTCATCCACAAACAGTAAGAGTTTTACTTCCTCTTTTCCTATTTGGACGCCTTTAATTTTTTTGTCTTGTCTACTTGCCATAGCTAGAACTTCTAGTTCAATATTGAATAACAGTGGTGACAGTGGGCATCCTTGTCTTGTTCCCAATCTTAGAGCGAAAGCTTTCAACCTTTCCCCATTGAGTATGATGTTAGCTGTGGGTTTTTCATATATGTCTTTTGCCATATTGAGGAATTTTCCTTTTATTCCTATATATTGAAGTGTTTTTATCAAAAAAGGATGCTGGTTTTTGTCAAATGCCTTTTCTGCATCTATTGAGATGATCATGTGGTTTTTTCCCTTCAACTTGTTAATGTGGTGTATTACATTGATTGATTTTCTTATGTTGAACCAGCCTTGCATACCAGGAATAGATCCCACTTGGTCGTGATGTATAAGTCTTTTGATATGCTGATGGATTCGCTTTGCAAGTATTTTGTTGAGAATTTTTGCATCTATTTTCATTAGAGAGAGATTGGTCTGTAATTTTCTTTTCTTGTGGAATCTTTATCTGGCTTTGGTATTGGGGTGATGTTGGCTTCATAAAATGCGTTGGGTAATTTCCCTCCCTCTTCAATTTTTGGAAGAGTTTACACAGGATTGGTGTTAATTCTTTTTGAAATGCTTGGTAGAATTCACCTGTGAAGCCATCTGGCCCTGGACTTTCCTTTGCTGGGAGATTTTTGATGACGGATTCAATCTCCTTAATTGTGATTGGTTTGCTAAGTTCTTGTACTTCTTGTAGTGTCAGTTCAGGTTGATTGTGCGTTTCTAGAAATTTGTCCATTTCATCTAGGTTGTCTAGTTTGTTGGCATATAGTTTCTAATAATATCCTCTTATGATTCTTTTTATTTCTGTGAGGTCATTTGTAATTTCCCCCCTTTCATTTCTGATTGTATTTATTTGCATCTTCTCTCTTTTTTTTGTTAGTCTAGCTATGGGTTTGTCAATTTTATTGATCTTCTTAAAGAACCAGCTTTTGGTTTTGTTGATTTTCTCTATTGCTTTTTTGTTCTTAATTTCATTTATTTCTGCACTAATCTTTTTAATTTCTTTCCTTCTGCTTGCTTTGGGATTGGTTTGCTGTTCTTTTTTTAGTTTCTCAAGTTGTTCAGTTAAATCTTTAAGTTTAGCTCTTTCTTGTTTTTTTTTTTTTTTTTTTTTTTAATTTATTCATCTATCCCCCCCTTGCTGCTTGTGCTCGCTCGGTCAGCTAACCACGCCATGCTGGCGGGCCTGCCTTCACTAGGAGGCCCCAGGAACCGAACCCGGGGCCTCCCATATGGCAAACAGGAGCCCTACTGATTGAGCCACAGCCGCTTCCCTCTTGTTTTTTTAATATAGGCATTTAGGGCTATAAATTTCCCTCTCAAGACTGCCTTCGCTGTATCCCATAAGTTTTGATACGCTGTGCTCTCATTTTCATTTGTCTCAATATATTTACTGATTTCACTTGCAATTTCTTCTTTGACCCACCGAATATTTAGGAGTGTGTTGTTCAGTCTCCACACATTTGCAAATTTACTTTTTTCCTGTGTGTTATTGATTTCTAGTTTCATTCCATTATGATCTGAGAAAGTGCTTTGTATAAATTCAGTCTTTTTATATTTATTGAGAGCTGAATTGTGACCTAACATGTGGTCTATCCTGAAGAAAGATCCATAGGCACTTGAGAAGAATGTATAACCCACTGAGTTTGGAAGCAGTGTTCTGTATATGTCTGTTAGGTCTAACTTATCATATTGTTCAAGTTCTCTGTTTCCTTGTTGATCTTCTGTCTAGTGTTCTATCTAATGATGTGAAAGGGGTGTTGAAATCTCCAACGATTATTGTAGGAATGTCTATTTCTCCCTTTAGTTTTGCCAGAGTTTGTCTCATATATTTTGGGCACCCTGGTTAGGTGTGTAGATATTTACGACTGTTATATCTTCCTGGAGGATCGTCCCTTTTATTAATATATAATGGCCTTCCATATCTCTTATCACTTTTTTGCATTTAAAGGCTGTTTTGTCTGATATTATTAAAGCTACCTCTGCTCTTTTCTGGTTACTACTTGTGTGGAGTATCTTTTTCCAACCTTTTACTTTCAGCCGGTTTGTATCCCTGGATCTGAGGTGAGTATCTTGTAAGCAGCATATGGATGGTTCATATTTTTTATCCATTCTGTCAGCCTATACCTTTTTTTTTTTTAACTAGGAATGGGGAGAGGAGGATCTTCTGTGTATTCCTTTTTTTTTTTAAAGATTTATTTATTTATCCCCCACCCCCTTGCTGCTTGTGCTCACTGTGTCCATTTTGCTTTGCATTTTTCTGTGTCTGCTTGTCTCCCAACTTTGTTGTGTCATCTTGATGCATCAGCTTGCCTCGCGGCGCAGGCCAGCTTGCCAGCTTGCCTTCACCAGGAGGCCCTGGGAATTGAACCCGGTGCCCGCCATATGGTAAACGGGTGCCCAACCAATTGAGCCACAGCCATTTCCAGCCTGTACCTTTTGATTGGGGAATTTAATCCATTCACATTCAATGATATTACTGAAAATGCACTATTTATTTCGTCCATTTTATTCCTTGGTTTTCATATGTCATCTTGTTTTTGTTTCTTTTTACTCTTTTGGTTATCCTTTCTGCTTTCCTTTCTTCTATACTCTCCTCCAAGCCTCTCTCTCCTGTCTTTTTCTTTCAGGTTCTAAGGCTTCCTTTAATATTTCCTGCAAAGGTGGATTCTTTTTTGCAAACAGTCTTAGTTTCTGTTTGTTTGTGAATACTTTATACTCACCTTCATATTTGAAGGACAATTTTGCTGGATAAAGAATTCTCAGCTGGCAGTTTTTCTCTTTCAGTTTCCTAATCGTATCATACCACTGTCTTCTCGTCTCCATGGTTTCTGAAGAGAAATCTGCACTAAGTATTACGGGACGTCCTTTGTATGTGATCGTTTGCTTCTCTCTTGCTGCTCTGAGAATTTTCTCATTATCTTTTACATTTGACATTCTGAATAGTATGTGTCTTGGCGTAGGTCAAGGGTACGGTGTGCTTCTTGGACATGTAAGTTCGTTTCTTTCTTGAGAGTTGGGAAATTTTCTGCTATTATTTCCTCAAATACTTTTTCTGCCTCTTTTCCTTTCTCTTCCCCTTCTGTAACTCCCATGACATGTATGTTGTTGTGTTTTGTGTTGTCACTCAACTCTCTGAGCCCCTGCTCATTTTTTCCATTCTTTTCTCTCTTCAATTTTAGCTGCTCTGTCTTCGGTATCACTTATTCTTTCTTCTATCATTTCAAGTCTGCTGTTGTATGCCTCAAATGTTTTTTTTTTTTTTTATTTATCCCCCTCTTGCTGCTTGTGCTTGCTGTGTCCATTTGCTGTGTGTTTTTCTGTGTCTGCTTGTCTCCCTTTGTTGGGTCATATTGCTGCGCCAGCTCACCACGCCGCGGGGGCTGGCTTGCCTTCACCAGGAGGCCCCGGGAATCGAACCCGGGGCCTCCCATATGGTAAACGGGAGCCCCATCGATTGAGCCACATCCGCTTCCCTCAAATGTGTTTTTGACTTCACCTATTTTGTCTTTCATTCCCATGAACTCCATTACTTTTCTGTTCATGATTTCTAATTCTTCTTTGCGTTTGCTCAATGTCTTCTTGATGTCATTTATCTCTTTATATTGTCTTTCATCTCATTAATTTGATTTTGGAAATTTATGCTCATCTCACTAATTAGCTCTCTCAAACTCTGCATCTCTTCTGGGACTTTGATGTATTCCTTTTCTTGGGCCACATCTTCTATTTTCTTAGTATGGTTCGTAATTTTTTGCTGGTGTTTAGGCATATGGTTAGGTTGTATTTAACTTAGATGCTCTATCTCTTTCTCTTTTATAGGGATTTAGTGGCAGGAGGCTGTGAGTTACCACAGCTCTTTGATTTTTGGCTCAACCTTGATTGTTAGGATTGTCCTGCTGGTTGCTCAAAACTGGGCACTGGACCCAGTAATTGGTTATAGAGTCGTTTCCTAGGGCCTTGGGTAGGGAGGCTATAGAGGCCAGGAAAAGCCTCTCCTATTTATTTTTAATTTTCTTATGTGCACTTCCTTGGTCTGCCAGGAGATGGCGCTCATTGGTAGCTTGCAATTCAATGCCTGGTTGGAGTGTATTTGTTGTGACACAGACCAGATCAATGTGATAGAGCTTCCTGTCTGGGGGCTAAGAGCCTTGTAAATCAAACTTCCTGAGATAGTTCTCTAGTCTTCTCTGGTAGCCCCCTCCCTTTTCCCAGCTAGGAAATATTTCCACTCCCCTCTGAATCCTCAACAATCAGTCCCTGTTAGTAGAGGAGGAGATTGGGAGGTTTGTATATCTTTAGCCCCTTGCAGGCTCCAAGGCAAACACTGGTGCAGCCCCACCTGGCCTGGAAGGGCGCTCGGGACAGGGCAGACCAAACCTGGGAGTCAAAAGCAGGGTCAGCCCAAGGCTCTCTCCCCCCTCTCCTGTGGAGTCCTCAACAATTAGTCCAGGCTAGAAGAAAGGGAGGTTGCAAGAGTCGGATTTCTCCAGTCCTTCCTAGGCTCCCAGGGCAAACCGCTGTATGGAAGAGTCCGTGGGGCTCTGCAGGTCAAATTTGCGGGTCAGAACTTGAGTCAGCCTGAGGTTGTGTCCCTCTCTCTCCCCTTTCCAGGAGTGGTAGATCCCTGGAGCCCCCTTTGTCTGTAGTCCCAGGCCCAGAGGCCCAAGAATTCTAAAGAGTGTGGGGGAGGGTGCCGGCAGCAGCAGCCGCTGCTGGTTCCGACTCACGGTTCTGTCTTTGCGATTTCCCTCTTTTGACCCTCTCTCCTCTGGGTGATGTGCAGCCTTCACCTGCTTTCCTAAATCCTAGAAGATCTATTTCGGGGCTGTTTCAGCCTGTCCTCTAGCTATTTTTCTGGAGAAGAGATTTCCATGTCTTACTAGTCCGCCATCTTCCTGGAAGTCTATACCACATTTTGTTTATCCATTCATAAGTTGATGGACACTTGGGTTGTTTTCATATTTTAACAATTTGAATAATGCCACTATGAGTATTGATGTGAAAATGTCTGTTCACCTCCTTGCTTTCAGTTCTTCTGAATATATTCCTAGTAGTGGGCTTGCCAGATCATATGGCAATTCACATCATAGCAGTGGTAATATATGGGTATGACAGTGGTTGAAAGGGAAAGTCTAAGGTCATGTATATTATTAGAAAGAAAGCTAAAAAATATAACGTGACTGATTAGTATAGCGAAACCTCATATACAAAATATAAATACAAATAAATTAGAAAGACAGAAACAGAATAGCAGCTATGTACAGCAGGGGAAACAGATTGAGAGGTGATTATTAAAGGATAGAATTTTCTTTGGTCTGCTTTTTGTTTTTTAATAATATTGTTATTGGAATAATGAAAATGCTCTAATAATGACTGAGGTGATGAATCCACAACTATGTGATAATACTAAATACCACTGATTTGTACAATTTGGATGGATTCTATGCTTTATTAATATGTATCAATAAAATTGATTTTTTAGAAAAATCACTTGACCATAGATTTGAGGGTCTATTTATGAATTCTCAATTCAGTTCCATTTTTCAATATGTCTGTCTTTATGCCGTGCTGTTTCTACCATTGTAGCTAAGTAATACGCTTTCAAGCTAGGGAGTGAGAGTCCTCCAAGTTTGTTCTTTTTAAAGATATTTTTGGGGAAGCGGCTGTGGCTCAATCAGTAGGGCTCCCGTTTACCATATGGGAACCGAACCCGGGGCCTCCTGGTGAAGGCAAGCCCGCCCGCACGGCGTGGTTAGCGGACCCAGCGAGCACAAGTAGCAAGGGGGGGATAAATGAATAAATAAATAAAATCTTTAATAATTGCCTTTTCCATAAAGGCTGCTGGAATTGTTATGAGGATTGCCTTGAATCTGTAAATCAGTTTGGACAGAACTGACATAATGATATTTAGTCTTCCAATCCATGAATACAGAATATCCTTCCATTTATTTAGGTCTTCATTGGTTTCTTTTAGCAATGTTTTATAGTTCTCTGAATATAGGTCCTCTATATCCTTGGTTAAGTTTAGTCCTAAATATCTAATTCTTTTAGTCATTATTGTAAATGGTATTTTTTTCCCCTGACTTCCTCCTCAGGTTGCTCATTAGTAGTATATAGAAACGCTACTGATTTTTACATATTAATCTTGTATCCTGCCACTTTCCTGAACTCGTCTATTGGTTCTAGTAGCTTTGCTGTGGATTTTTGGGGATTTTCTAGGTAGAGGGTCATATTATCAGCAAATAGCAAAAGTTTTAATTCTTTCTTTTCCTATTTGGTTGCCTTTTATTTCTTCTTGCCTAACTGCTCCGGCTAAAACTTCTAGCACAAAACTGAGTAACAGTGACAGTGGACATCCTTGTCTTGTTCGCTATCTCAGCAGGAAAGCTTTCTGTCTTTCACCACTGAATACAGTGTTAATGTGGGTTTTTCATAAATGCACTTTACCATGTTGAGAAAGTTTCCATTTATTCCTATCTTTTGGAGTGTTTTTAAAATAAAAACAGGATGCTATATTTTGTAAAATGCCTTTTCTGCATCAATTGAGAGGATCACATGCTTTTTCTTTTTCAATTTATTAATGTGGTGTATTACACTAATTGGTTTTCTTGTGTTGAACCACCCTTCCATACCTGGGATAAAACCCGCTTGCTTGTGGTATATAATTCTTTTAATGTGCTTCTGGATTTGGTTTGTAAGTACTTTGTGGGGATTTTTGCGTTAGAGAAATTGGTCTGTAATTTTCTTTTTTCATAGTATCTTTGTCTGGTTTTGGTATTAGGGTGATATTGGCTTCATAGAATGAATTTGGTTGTGTTCCTTCCTGTTCAATGTTTTGTAAGAGTTTGACTAAGACTGGTACTAGATCTTCTCTAAATGATTGGTAGAACTCACCTGTGAAGCTACCTGTTCCTGGGCTTTTCATTTTGGGGGGCTGTCTGATGACTCTTTCAATCTCTTAACTTGTGATTGGTTTGTTGATCAATTCCCTGAGACCCTGTTCCATTTTTTCCACTCTCTTCTCTTTCTGTTCTTTTGACTTTTCAAGTTCAGATGCTCTGCCCTCCAATTCACTTATGGTGTCCTCAGCCAATTCAAATCTGCCATTATATGCCTCTAATGTATTTCTTTTTTAAGATTTATGTTATTTATTTATTCCTCCCTTGCTGCTTGTGCTCGCTGTGTCCATTTGCTTTGTGTTTTTCTGTGTCTGCTTGTCTCCCTTTGATGTGTCATCCTTTTTTTTCTATGAAAAGCTTTTTTAAAAATTCTTTTTAAAAAATAAAATAAATAAATAAATAAAAGGGGGAGGGATGTGGCTCAAATGGTTGGGCATCCATCTCCCATATGGAGGGACCTGGGTTCGATCCCTGGGACCTCCTGGTTAAAAAAAAAAAAAAAAAAGAAAAAAAATTATTTTTATTTTTTTTAAAACATAACTTAGATGTGTCATCTTGCTGCATCAGCTCACCACGCCACACGGGCCAGCTTGGCTTCACCAGGAGGCCCCGGGAATTGAACCTGGGGCCTCCCATATGGTAAATGGAAGCCCAACCAATTGAGCCACAACCACTTCCCTCTAATGTATTTTTAATCTCATTCATTTTGTCTTTCATTGCCATAAACTCTGTTACTTTTCTTTGTAGGCTTTCAGATCGTTCTTTATGCTCACCCAGTGTTTTCTAAATTTCTCTTCTCTTTTAGGAGATTTGTGTGAACATCACTGATTGTCTTAAATCCTGTGTCTCATCAAGATTTTTGATTTGATCCTTTGGCTGTGCCATATCTTCCTGTTTCTTAATATGGCTTGTAATTTTTTGCTGATGTTTAGGCATCTGACTATGTTGGTGAATTTACTCTGATGGTCGAGTTTTCTCTTTTGCCTAGTGGTTTTGTTTCATGACTCTTCTTTGATTTTTGGCTCACCTTATTCTAAATCTTTAAGACTGCCCCACTTAAGTTATCAAAACAGGGTCAGGGACCCAACTAATGGGTCACAGACCAGATCCAAGAGTGCCTGAACATGAGAGACTCCAAAAAACTTTTTAACTTCTTGCAGTTTCCAAGCCTGCCAGCAGATGGTGCTCTTTGAGGAACCTTTACATGGAGGTGTCTCTTTAAACCTCCACTTGTGGGTAATTCCTGTCTGGCCAGAGCCATGATTCAAAACAGGCTCCATTGGCCCAACTCACTGAAGAGAAACCACTCTCTGCCCTTAACCACACCCTCTCTCCTCCCAGGGAGGAAGATGTCTGTTACACTCTCAGTTGGCCACAGTGAGCCATTGGGTTTTTACCCAGGCTGTTTGCCTTCAGGGTGGGGAAATGGGAGTCATTCCAGACTGCAGGGGTCTAGTAACTGATAGTTTTTGTCTCTCTGTCTCTTTATCCACTGGACAATGCACAGCACTCTCCTGGTCTGCAGAACTCTAAAACAGCTCTCTCAGACAGCTTTTTTGCCCTTCCTCCATACTTCAATGCCATCTTCCAGGAAGATGCAACTTATTACTTTTTTTTGCCATGCCACGAGGTGTCTTTTATTGTCACCAATCACACAAATAATTTTCTCTAACATCCAAGGGTAAACCCGGAGAATCTGGCAGTCGGACTGGAGGGGATCTGCTGAGAGACCTGCAAGCTGGTGGTGCCGGCAGGAAGTGCCTGGGTTCACAGTACAGCTTGTCGCACGTGTTCATCTTGGGTCCAGCTTGTAGGTGGCTTTTCTTCCACATTGCCACTGGGACCTCAGAGATGATGGGGCTCAGGAATCTTCTAGGCTCTTAGGAAGTTTCATTCTGCGTCTCCTGCTCAATGGTCTCTCTGGTCGGCAGGGTGTTTTCCTGTGTTTTTGTTTTCTTTAGCCTGGCCTTGTTGAAGCTGGTGATTTCCCTCAGGTTGGGCTTGTCTGCCATTTTCTTCAGATGATCCATATGATCCGGGGCATCTGGCTGTTTGCCAGAATTCAGGTAACTCCCACTTGTGTTGCTGCAGCTGCAGGCTGCAACTTACTTTTTTTAAAGATTTATTTTTTAAAACAATTTATTGAAGCATATCATTTAAACATGAACATAAATAAACTATAAGTGCTCAGTAAACATCGTGAACTTACAAAACAAACATGCATAACATCATACAGGGTTCCCACACATCATTCCCCGCCCCACCAACACCCTGCATTGTTGTGAAGCATTTCTTAACAAATCATGAAAGAGCATCGTCAAGGTATTACTACTAAGTATAGTTCGTATCTTCCTCCCCTATACATTTTTTAAAGGATTTATTTATTTACTTTTATCTATTTTTACTGCTCCCCCACCCCCCGTTTTTGCTATTCCTGTGTCCATTCACTAGGTAACTCTCTGTGTCCATTTCCTGCCCTCTCTTCTCATCCTTCTCCTCCTGTCTTCATTGGGATTCGATCCTTGGAATTGCTGATGTGGGAGAGATGTGTCCAATTGCCTGTGCCACCTTAGTTCCTGTTTTGTTTTTTTTTTTTAAAGATTTTATTTATTTATTCATTTATCCCCCCCTTGCTGCTTGTGCTCGCTGGGTCAGCTAACCACGCTGCGCGGGCGGGCTTGCCTTCACCAGGAGGCCCCGGGAACCGAACCCGGGGCCTCCCATATGGTAAACGGGAGCCCTACTGATTGAGCCACAGCTGCTTCCCTAGTTCCTGGTTTTTTGGTGTGTCTCGTCTTGGCTCTTCCTTGTGTCACTCTCCTGTTATGCCATCATCTTGCTGCGTGGCTCGTGGGGCCTCACGGCTTACCCGTCCGTGGGGCCTGGCGGTGCACCCGCGCATGGGGCCTGGTGGTCCATGCACCTTCTATATTTTACTTTTTTTTCTTTTTACCAGGAGGATCACACCCAGGCCCCTCCATATGGGAGATGGACACCCAACCACCTGAGCCACATCTGTCCCCCTGCTATATCTCTTAAGGTTGACCAAAGACACCCAAAATTATAGTCTTTTCCCATATAGGATGGTCATATAATAAATCAGGCTTAGTTTATCACCAGCATTCTTAAAACCAGACCTACGGAAAAAAACCAGATGTGGGGACACATGTATGGTTTCTAACAGAGCGAATGTTTAGCCTACCCTGATTATCACAAAATCAGGTCAGCGAGAATATTCGCATGCAACTTACTTTTTAAGTCATTACTGTAATTTTGAGAGTTGTGTTATTTGTGTAACTTTAGCCCATAATTTTCAATATTGTATAATACTCTATTTTTAAAAATATACCATAATCCATTCTCCTGTTGATGGAAATGTAGGTTACTTTTTTTTTTTTTTTCAGTATTACAAACAGTGCTACAATAAATGTTCTTATTTTACATACCCTTGTGGCCATTTGGGAAAGTTTCTCAAGGGAATATATTTAGGAATGGAATTACTGGGTCATGAGGTTTGGGCAACTTTGACTTTACTAGATATTTCCAAATTGCCCTCAAAGTGATCGTAACAACATATACTCCCATCACTATGTGAAGACATGTTCTTCTGAAAGAAATTCTAGTGATTGAACAGACTGAATAGTGACTGCTACAAAGGAAAAACTGGAGGCAGAGAGAAAAGTTAAGACTCTTGTAATATTCCAGGTGAGAGGTTGTGTGCCTTTGAACTAAAACGGTGGTCAAAGGAATGGAAAAGGAGAATTTACTTCAGAGATATTTAGGAAACAGAGATGAAAAGGCCGAGTGACTGACTGGGTAAAGGAGAAAGAAGAATCTATGGCAGGGGTTAACCAGGGGTCCATGGACCGGGTCTGTGGAAGGATTTCAGGGGGTCCGTGAATTGAAAAAAAATCAACTTCTTATCTTTATTTTCTCTGACCTCCAACGTTGAATATCATAAAACTATCTGCCGCTACATTCTGAGAAGGGATAAGTAGAACAAAAAAGGTTAAGAACCCCTAATCTAAAGTAACTTTGAGAGTTCGACTTTAGGCAACTGAATGATGATGATACCATTAATTAAGACAGTAAACACAGGAGGAAGAGGCTGATAACTTGTGAAGGGAGGGCAAGAAGGCATGTTTTTCAGAATGTCAAATTTGAGGTACTTGTGAGACCTCTAGGTAGGGAATAGAGTACAAGAATAAGACTGGTAGTAAAGGGGTGGGGGTAGGAAATGGGGAGTTAATACTTAAACTGAACAGTTTCTATTTGGGTTGATCGTACTGTTTTGGCAGTGGATAGTGGTAATGGTAGCACAACACTGAATGTAATTAACAGCACTGAATTTTATATATGAATGTGGTTAAAAGGGGATATTTTAGGTTGTGTATATATTACTAGAATAAAAATAAAAAATAAACACGACTGTACAACACAATGAACCCTATTGTAAATGATATAGTATAGGTAAAAGTACAATTATAACAAACATACCACACTAATGCAAGGCGTTAATAATAATGCAGTATATGGAACCTTTGTACTTAATGCATGGTTTTTCTGTAAACTTATAACATCTCTAAAAATAATTTTTAAAAGACTGGAAGTAAAATCTCAGATATGCAGGCTCAAAACACTTAAGGACAAATTTGAACAGCATTTTCTAGTTTCTCCCAGGGAGAAAAAAGTCAGCTATGTGCCCCATGATACAAGGTACCTTCCCCTTGAATTAATTTTGTATATAACTTTCCATCTGTTTAGACTAAAGCCTTCAGCCTATGGTAGAACAAGTAGGGATGAAAGAAGCTGGTTTTATAACACTAGACCTCAGAGAGTACCAAGTTGTGCTTTAAACCTCATTACCACAGAGGACTCAAGCTGACATCCTGTTTGACAAAGAAAACAAGTCCCCTCCTACTCAGATACACTTTAAGTATTTCTATAATGTGCTGTGTTTTGAACTCATTGCTCTTCGAAATCTGTGGAAAGGTACTTTTTAAGCAAGAAGGAAGCATTTACTGAGAAGTTACAGTGAATACTCCTCTATTCTCTGCCTAATTTCAACAGTATGAATAAATGATCCAGTTGTTTCATCCCAGTGGTATAGAATAGTTGGAAATCTATTGTTCTACCACTGTCAGGCCTTTTAAGCAGTAATCAATCTTGGAAAATGCAGCGTAAAAAACCCAGAGTTAAAATCCAAAACACTGTCAACAGCAAATGCTGGTAAGGCCATAGAGCAAAAAGAACCCTCATTCATTGCTGGTGAGACTGCGAAACAGTACTGGCACTTTGGAAAACAGTTTGGAAGGTTCTTAAAAAGCTAAACATAGTTTTGTTATACAGTCCAAAAATTGCACTCCTAGGTATTTACCCACACAAAAACCTACACATTAATGATTCTAGCAGCTTCATTCATAATCAGTCAAAAATTGGAAGGAACAAGATGTGCTTCAAAAGATAAATGGATAAACAGACTATGGTACATCAATACAGTGGAACATTATTCAGCAATAAAAAGAAAGGAGCTAATAAGCGAAGAAAAGGCATGGAGGAATCTTAATGAACACGGAAGTGAAAACAGCCAGACTGAAAAGCTATATACTGTGTGTCTCCAACCTTACAACACTCTGGAAATGGCAAAACTACAGACAGCAAAAAATTAGTGATTGCTAGGAGTTCAGGGGGAGGTAAGAAGGGAGGGATTAATACAAGTGGAACACAAGGGATTTTTTAGGGCAATGAAACTATTCTGCATACTGTAATGGTAGATGCTCATGCATCTGTCAAAACCTACAGAACCAGGGGCAGAGGTGGCTCAAATAGTTGGGTGTCCATCTCCCATATGGAGGGACCTGGGTTCGACCCCCGGGACCTCCTGGCAAAAATAAAGAAAAATATAGAAGGTGCGCGGGCCACCAGGCCCTGTGCAAGGGTGCACCATCAGGCCCCGCTGACCCACACAGCAAGATGATGACATAACAGGAGAGTGACACAAGGGAGAGCCAAGAAGAGACGCGCTGAAAAAACCAGGAACTAAGGTGGTGCAGATGGTAGGATGCCTCTCTCCCACATCGGAGGTTCCCAGGATCGAATCTCTGTGAAGACAGGAGGAGAAGGATGAGAAAAGAGGGCAGGAAACAGACACAGAGAATTGCCCAGCGAATGGACACAAGAACAGTAAAAATGGGAGGAGGGGGGGGGGGAACAAAAATGGATAAAATAAAAAATTAAAAAAAAAAAAAACCTACAGAACCATACAACACAAACAGTGAACCCATATATAAACTACGGACTTTAGTTAATAATATCAATAGTCATTCAAAAATTATAATAAATGTACCACACTAATGCATGCAGGGGCTAGGGAGAGAGAGTAAATGGGAATTATCTATAAAATTCTGTTCATTTTGTATGTAAAACTAAACTGCTCTAAAAAAAATAGCCCACTTTAAACACTCAGTTATATTCTAATAAAAAAACGTGTTTTCACCCTTTTGACAAAGTCCTGTGAAGTGCAAAAGTGTTTAATTTTGAGGAGGTCCCATTTATGTATTTTTTCTTTTGTTGCACATGCTTTGGGTATGAGGTCCAAGAAACCACCGCATACTACAAGGTCTTGAAGATGTTTCCCTACATTTTCTTCTAGTAGTTTTATGGTCCTGGCTTTTATATTAAGGTCTTTGATCCATTTTGAGTTGATTCTTTTTTTTTTTTTTTGGCTTCTGTTTTTTTTTTTTTACCTTTATTTTGTACATTTAATAATTGAAAATATAAACAATTAAAAACTGAAAAGTAAACACAGATGAATAAATATATACATTTCTCAATTAAATGTAATGGATACATATTAAAAAAATTTTTTTAACCAAACAATATATTACACAATATATTTGGTTCATAGTAACACATTCATACAGTACTTAGCCTTTTGTGTCTGGCTTGCTTCACTGAACATAATGTCCTCCAGGTTTATCCATGTTGCCATATGCTTTATGACTTCATTTCTTCTTACAGTTGCATAATATTCCATTGTGTGAATAGACCACAGTTTGTTTATCCATTCATCTGTTGATGGACACCTGGGTTGTTTCCAACTTTTGGCAATGGTGAATAATGTTGCTATGAACATCAGTGTGCAGATGTCTGTTCGTGTCACTGCTCTCAGTTCTTCTGGGTATATATCCAGTAGTGGTATTGCAGGGTCATGTGGCAAGTCTATATTTAATTTCCTTAGGAACTGCCAAACAGTCCTCCATAGTGGTTGTACCATCCTGCATTCCCACCAACAGTGAAGAAGTATTCCTATTTCTCCACATCCTCTCCAACACTTATAGTTCTCTGTCTTTCTAATTGTGGCCATTCTGATAGGTGTGAAATGATATCTCATTGTAGTTTTGATTTGCATTACCCTAATCATGAGTGATGGTGAGCATTTCTTCATGTGTTTTTTTGCCATTTGAATTTCTTCTTCAGAGAAATGTCTATTCAAGTCTTTGGCCCATTTTTTAATTGGGTCATTTGTCTTTTTATTGTTGAGTTGTAACATCTCTTTATATATCCTGGATATTAAACCCTTATCAGATATGTGATTTCCAAATATTTTTTCCCATTGAGTTGGCTACCTTTTCACCTTTCTGACCAAGTCCTGTGAGGTATAAAAGTGTTTAATTTTGAGGAGGTCCCATTTATCTACTTTTTCTTTTGTTGCACATGCTTTGGGTGTAAGGTCCAAGAAACCACCACCTACTAGAAGGTCTTGAAGATGTTTCCCTACATTTTCTTCTAGTAGTTTTATGGTCCTGGCTTTTATATTTAGATCTTTGATCCATTTTGAGTTGATTCTTGTACAGGGGGTGAGATAGAGGTCCTCTTTTATTCTTTTGGTTATAGATATCCAGTTCTCCCAACACCATTTGTTGAAGAGACTGTTTTTTCCCATTAGCGTGGGCTTGGTAGCCAATTCAATGGGAGAAAATATTTGGAAATCATATATCCGTTAAGGGTTTCATATCCAGGATATATAAAGAGATGTTACAACTCAATGATAAAAAAGACAAACGACCCAATTAAAAAATGGGCAAAAGACTTGAATAGACATTTGTCCAAAGAAGAAATACAAATTGCCAAAAAACACATGAAGAAATGCTTAACATCACTCATAATTAGGGAAATCCAAATCAAAACTACAATGAGATATCATTTCACATCTATCAGAATGGCCACTATTAAAAAGACAGAGAACTACAAGTGTTGGAGAGGATGTGGAGAGAGAGGAACACTTCTTCACTGTTGGTGGGAATGCAGAATGGTACAGCCACTGTTTGGCAGTTCCTAAACAAGTTGAATACAGACTTGCCACGTGACCCTGCAATACCACTACTAGGTATATACCAAGAAGAACTGAGAGCAGTGACACGAACAGACATCTGCACACCGATGTTCATAGTGGCATTATTCATGATTGCCAAAAGTTGGAAACAACCCAGGTGTCCATCAACAGTTGAATGGATAAACAAACTGTGATCTATTTACATGATGGAGTATTATGCAGCTCTAAGAAGAAATGAAGTCATAAAGCATATGACAACATGGATGAACCTGGAGGACATTATGCTGAGTGAAGCAAGCCAGACACAAAAGGACAAATACTGTATGAATGTGTTACTATGAACCAAATATATTGTGTAACATATTGCATGATTCAAAACAAAATTTATGTGTATCCTGTACATTTCAATTGAGAAATGTATGTTTTACTCAACTATGTTTTCTTTTTAGTTTTTAATTGTTTATATTTTCAATTATTAAATGTACAAAATAAAGTTAAAAAAAGATTTAAAAAAAAAATGTGTTGATCTCTCCATTTTCAGAAAGAAAGTAGAGTGAAATAGCAGCTGTAGAGACCAAGCTATACCAGCCTTATATGCCACATTTCAAACCCTAAGGTGAATAAGGAGTCAATAGTCCCTGTCCCTTGTCCTACAACCCAAGGATTTTTTCAGTCAACCTAGCATGACTTACCTTCTTCTAGACCAGTGTTGTCCAATATGGTTGTCACTAGCCAATGTGTACTCTACTTTCTCTATGAATCTGCATATTCTAGTTATTTCATATAATGAAATCATACAATATATGTCCTTTTGTGTCTGGCTTATTTCACTCAACATAATATCTTCAAGGTTTATACATGTTGTAGCATGTATCAAAACTTCATCCCTTTTTACAGCTGAATAATATTCCACAGTATGTATATACCACATGTTTTTCATCCATTTATCTGTTTATGGACAATTTGGCTGCTTCCACTTTTTAGCTACTGTGAACAATGCTGCTATGAACATTGTTATACAGATATCATCTGAGTACCTGCTTTCAATTCTTTTAGGTACACACCTGAAAGTGGGTTTGCTGGGCCATCTTATGTTAAACTCTTCAATGAATTGCTAAACTGCTTTCCACAGCAGCTGCACCATTTTACATTCCCCATTAACAATCTACTAAGGCTCTGATTTCTCTGCATTCTCCCCAGCACCTGTTATTTTCTGTTTTTTGTTTGTTTGTTTGTTTGTTTCTTAAATAAAAGCCATTCTAGTGGGTTAGAGGTAGTATATTATTGTGGTTATGATTCACATTTCCCTAATAGCTAATGATTTTGAGCATCTTTTTATGTGCTTATTAGCCATTTGTTTATCTTCTTTGGAGAAAGTCTGTTTAAGACCTTTGCACATCTTTAAATTGGGCTTTTTTGTCGAATTTTAAGAATTTTTTATATATGCTAGATATTAAACCCTTATCAGATATATGATTTCCAATATCTTTTCCCATTCTGTTGGTTGTCTTTTCACCTTCTTGATAATGTGCTTTGATGCACAAAAGTTTCTTATTTTCATGAAGTCCAATTTGTCTATTTTTTCTTCTGTTGCTTTTCATGTTTTTGATGTATAGTCTAAAACTCCACTGCTTAACAAAAGGTCCTGAAGGTAATTCTCTATGTTTTCTTACAAATTTTATAGATTTAGCTCTTATAGTTAGGTGTACAGGAACAGCATATGTGTATGTTATTAAAGTCAACTAGGTATCAAATCAAATATAATTGTTATATATTAAGGAGGTTAAATTTTAACCCAATGGTAACCACAAGGAAAAGATATGAAAATATACCCAGATTGACCCAACTATATGCCATTGATAAGACACTTTATTTATTTTTTTAAATATTTATTTATCACCCCCCCCCTTGTTTTGTGCTAGCTGTCTGCTTTCTGTGTGTTCTTCTGTGTCTGCTTGTCTTCTCTTCTAGGTGGCATGGGGAATCGATCCGGGCACCTTCCAGAGTGGGAGAGAAGTACTCAATCTCTTGTGCCACCCCAGCTCCCTGGTCTGCTGCATCTCTTATTGTCTCTCCTCTGTGTCTGTTTTTGTTACGTCATCTTGCTGCGCCAGCTCTCTGCACAGGCCAGCTCTCCTGAGCAGGCCAGCACTCCTGCACAGGCCAGCACTCCATGCAGGGCAGCACTCTACGCTGGCCAGCTCGCCACGCGGGCTAGCTTGTTTTCCACCAGGAGGCCCTGGGAACCGAACCCTGGACCTCCTATATGGTAGAGAGGAGCCCAAACGTTTCAGCCACATCCGTTTCCCAAGAAAGTCACTTTAAAAAAGTAAAAGGGTGGAAACAAATATATACCATGCAAGTAGTAACCAAAAGAGAGCTGGGATAGCTGTACTAATATGTGATAAAATAGGCTTTAAGTCAAATTCAGTTATGAGGAACAAAGGCAGTCATTATATATTGATAAAGAGGTCAGTTCAAAATGAAGACATAGCAATTATGCTCAGAGCAGAGCCCCAAAATATATGAAGTAAATACTGAAAGATTTGAAGGGAGAAATTGATGGTTCTAAAGTGGGAGACTTTAATACACCACTTTCAATAATGGATAGAACATCTAGACAGAAGATCAATAAGGAAAGAGAAGACCTGAACAATACTATAAACCAGCTCAACCTAATAGACATACATAGAACACATCATCCAACAACAAAAGAATACAAATCCTTCTCAAGTGCAAATGGATCATTCTCCAGGACAGATCATATCATAGGTCACAAAACAAGTCTCAATAAATTAAAAAATATTGCAAGCATACAATGTATCTTCTCAAAATACAATGGAATGAAGCTAGAAATCAATAACAAAAGGAGAACTGGAAAATTCACAAACATGCAGAAATTAACGTACTCAAACAACCAATGGATTAAAGAGGAAATCAAAAGGGAAATTAGGAAATATCTTGAGGCGAATGAAAATGAAAATGCAACATGCCAAAACATATGGGATGTATCAAACAGTGTTGAGAGGACAATTTATAACTCTAAATAGTTACATTAAAAAAAGAAAGATTTCAAATCAAAGACCTAAGTTCAAAACTGGAAGAACTAGAAAAAGAAGAGCAAACCAAGCCCAAAGCAAGCAGAAGGAAATAAAGATTAGAGTAGAGATAAATGAAATAGGGAATTAAAAAAAAAAAAAAAAAAAACAAGAGAGAATAAAAAAAAAAACAAAAGTTGGTTCTTTGAAAAGATTAATAAAATGGACAAACTTTTAGCTAGTTTGACAAAGGGAAAAAAAGAAAGGACATAGATGACTAAAATCAGAAAAGGGGAACATTACTACCACTACCACTGAAATATAAAGGACTATAAGAAGATACTATGAGCTGTACACCAACAAATTAGGTAACCTAGATGAAATGGACACATTCCTAGAAACACATGAACTACATGCACTAACTCAAGAAGAAATAGAATATCTCAATAAACGAATAAATAGTAGAGAGACTGAATCGGAAATTAAAAAAACCTCCCCAAAAAGAAAAATTCAGAACTAGATGGCTTCATAGGGGAATTTTACCAAAGATTCTAAGACGAATTGACACCAATTCTGCTCAAACACTTACAAAAAACTGGACAGTAGGGAACATTCTACTTCATTCTGCAAAGTCAACATCATCCTCACGCCAAAGTCAGATACCACAAAGAAAATTACAGACCGATTCTCTTATGAATATAGATGCAAAAATCCCCAACAAAATACGAGCAAGCCAAGTGCAACATCACATTAAAAGAATTATACACCATGATCAAGTGGGATTTATCCCAGGTGTGCAACATAAGAAAATCAATTAATATAATGTATCACATTAACAGAATGAAGAAGAACTACATGATCATCTCAATTGATTAAGAAAATGCATTTGACAAAATCCAGCAGCCTTTCTTGATAAAAACACTCAGAACTAGGAATAGAAGGAAACTTCAACATGATGAAGGGCATATATGAAAAACCTACAGCTATCATTATACTTAATGGTAAAAGTCTGAAAGCTTTCCCTCTAAAATCAGGAACAAGACAAGGAGGCCCACTGTCATCATTATTATTCAACATTGTACTAGAAGGTCTAGCAAAGCAATTAGGCAAGAAAAATAAAAGGCATACAAATTGGAAAGGAAGAAGTAAAACTTTCACTATTTGCAGATGACATGTTCCTATATACAGAAAATCCTGAAAAAATCCACAACAAAGCTCCCAGAGCTAATAAATGAATTCAGCAAAGTGACAGGGTACAAGATCAACACCTAAAAATCAGTACAGTTTCTATACACTGGTAATGAACAATCAGAAGAAGAAATCAAGGGGGAAAAATCCATTCACAATAGCAACTAAAATTAAGAATGAAATATCAAGGAATAAATTTAGCCAATGATTTAAAGGACTTTTACATGAAAACTACAAAATTAAAGAAGATCTAAATGAATGGAAGGACATTCCGTGTTCATGACTGTAATATTGGTAAGATGTCAATTCTATCCAAAGTGATTTACAAATTCAAAACAATCCTAATCAAAATTCTAATAACTTTCTTTGCAGAAATTTATCAAATTTATATAAGAGTAAGAGGCCCGAAACAGCCAAAACCATCCTGAAAAAGAAGAAAGTTGGAGGACTCACACTTCCCGATCTTAAAACTTATAACAAAGCCACACTAATCAAAAGAGCATGGAACTGCCACAAGGACAGACACATAGACCAACGGAATTGAATTGAGAGCTCAGAAATCAACCCTGACATTTAAGAGCAACTGATTTTTGACAAGGGGGCAAAGACCACTCAATAGGGAAAGAATAGTCTGTTCAACAAATGGTCTTGGAAAAACTGAATCTCCATTTCTGAAAGAATGAAGGTGGACCCTACTTCACACCATATACAAATCTCAACTCAAAATAGATCAAAGACCTAAATATAAGAGACATAACTATAAAACTTCTAGAAGAAAATGTAAGGAAACATATTCAGAACCTGTGTTAGGCCAATGGTTTCTTATACTTTATATTGAAAGTACAAGCAACAAAAGAAAAAGTAGGTAAGTGGGACCTCATCAGAATTAACAAGTTGTGGGCATCAAAGGTCTTTATCATGAAAGTAAAACAATCTGCACAATGGGAGACAGTATTTGGAAACCACATATATCCTATATGGGTTTAATATCCAGAATATATAAAGAAATCCTTCAACTCAACAACAAAAAAGACAAACAACCCAATTTAAAAATGGGCAAAAGACTTGAATAGACATTTCTCCAAATATGATATACAAATTGCCAAAAGCCACATGAAAAGATGTTCAACATCATTAGCCATTAGGGAAATGCAAATCAAAACCACAATGAAATCAATACCATTTCATACCCACTAGAATGGCTAATATTTAAAAAATGGAAAACTACAATTGTTGAAGAGGATGTAGAGAAATAGGAACACTCATTCATTTTTGATGGGAATGTAAATGGAGTAGCCACTGTGGAAAATATTTTGGCAGTTCCTCAGAAAGTTAAGAATAGAATTACCATATGATCTGGTAATCACACTTCTTGGTATATACCACAAAGAACTGAAAGGAGGGACTCAAAAAGATAATTGCAAACCAATGTTCATAGCAGAACTATTCACAATTGCCAAAAGATGCAAGCAACCCAAGTAGCCATCAACAGATGAAGGGATAAACAAAATGTGATATACACACATAACAGAAGCAACCCAAGTAGGCATCAACGGATGAAGGGATAAACAAAATGTGTTATATACACATAACAGAATATTATTTGGCCATAAAATGTAATGTTCTAAGACATATGACAGACAACATGGATGAACTTTGAAGACATAATGTTGAGTGAAATAAGCCAGGCACAAAAGCATAAACTTTGTATGAACTTACTGATATGCAATAATGAGAATAAGCAAACCTACAGGGTCAGAATGTAGAATACAGATTACCAGGGGACAGAGTCAGGGTAGAGAATAAGGAGTTAAGGCCTAAAATGTACAGAGTTTCTATTTGGGATAATAATTTTGAATTTTGATAATGGGTGATGGTGACGGTAGCACAACATTGTGAATATTAAGAGCACTGAATTATACATGTGAATGAGGTTAAAAGGGGAAATGATATGTTGCATTTATGTTACTACTATACAAATTTAAAAAATGAAAATCCATGAACTGTACAACACAGTGAACCCTAAATTAAACCATGGACTATAGTTAATAGCATAATTATAGAAACATGCTTTCATCAATTGTAACAAATGTACTACACCATTGCAAAGTGTTAATAATAGAGTAGTATATGGGAATCCTGTATTTTATGATTCTTCTGTAAACCCACAGAACCTCTAAAATAAATAAATAGGACAACCTGAACATCAATCAAACTATAATCGATTCAATCACATAATATACATGAAATGCTGATTTCATAATTATACTTAAAAAGCACAGGAAAAAACTGGATGCCATTGGAGGTTGACAGTGTTATTTTTTTCATTTCAATTTCCAATTGTTTGTTGCTAGTATTTTGAAATACAATTGACTATTGCATATTGATCTTGTATTCCACAACCTTGCTAAACTCATTAGTTTAGCTTTTTTGTAGATTCCATCAGCTTTCTACATAAATAATTATGCTGAGAATCAAGACAGTTTACATTTTCCTTGTCAATAAGGACATCTTTTATTCATTTGTCTTGTCTTATTGCACTGTCTAGGATCTCCAGTACAATGCTGAATACAAGCGGAAAGAACAGACATTCCTGTCTTGTTCCTGATCTTAGGGGAAATGCAGTCTTTCACCATTAAGTATGATAATAGCTGTAGGTTGTTTGTAGATGCCCTTTATCAGGTTGAGGAAGCTCTCTTATATTTCTAATATGCTGAGAGTTTTTAAATAGGAATAATAGATGCTGGACTTTTCCATTTCCCTAATAACTGGTAACGAGCATCTCTTCAAAGGTTTATTAGTTAATTGTATAACTTCTTTGGTGAAATGTCTATTCAAATCTTTTGCTCATATTTTAAGGAGTTGTTTGAATTTTTAGTATTGAGTTGTAAGAGTTCTTCATAGATTCTTTTTTTTTTTTTTTTTTTACCGGGAAGTCCCAGGGATCAAACCCGGGTCCCTCCATATGGGAGATGGACGCCCAACCATTTGAGCCACATCCGTCCCCCAGGTAATTAATATTTATGCATGTGGATATCCAATTGTCTCAACACCATCTGTTGAAAAGACTAACCTTTCCAATTGAATTATCATGGCACCTTTGTTGAAAAAAATCAATTGATCATAAATATAAGGGTTTCTTTCTAGATTCTCAATTCTGTTCTATTGATCTATATGTCTAATCTATGCTAGTTCTGCTCTATTTTAATTATTGAAGCTTTATAATGTGTTTTGAAATTGGGAAGTATAAATCTTCCTTATCCTTCTTTTTCAATATTGTTTTTGACATTTTTGGATTCTTTACATTTCCATATACATTTTAGGATAGATTGGGTATTTTTGATATTAAAGAAATACTGTTAATTTTATTAGTTATGATAATGGTGTTGTGATTATGTTTAAAAATGTCATTTTTTAAAAGATGATAATCTAAATATTCAGGCATGAAAAAACATGATGTTTGGGATTTTTTTTTTTTTTTTTTGAGGTACCAGGGCTGGGGATTCAACCTGGGACCTTGTATGTGGGAAGCTGGCACTCAGTGACTGAGCTACACTGGCTCCCCCGAGTTGGTTTTCTTATTTGTTTGCTTGTTTTGTTTTTAGGAGATACTGGGGATCGAACTCAGGACCTCAAACATGGGAAGCAGGCACTCAACCACTTGAGTTACATCTGCTCCCCTGGGATTTGTTTTAAAATACTCCAGTGATTTAAGAAAATGAAATGAACAATCTCCAAAATAGACCGTTAAGTGAAAATAGTAAGCTGCAAAACCAAGTTTGCAAATATTATCCATTGTGTAAAAAACAAAACAAAAAACAAAAAAAAAAGCAAAAAAAAAGAAAAACAAAACAAAAATTCAAAACAAAATACACACTTGTTAGATGTACACACTATCTCTGGAAGGATAACCAAGACAGAGGGGGAAGAAAGTAAGAATTCTTGCTCTAGGAGAAAGCCGTTATATGAAAGGACAGACAGAAGGAAGAACACCAGTGTTAACTGAAGTCAAAGGCTCCCAAAGCCAAATGATCCCAGCACACCTGTTTGGTTTAGTGCTTAAAGTGGCCTCTTCTTTCCTGGAGCTGCCATGACTGCACGGAAAGGAGGAAACACTTCAGAAACTCTCCAGGGGCAAATGATGGGTGGTAAGGCACTAGTCTGTCATCTCCTGTAGCTTTTCAAAGACACTATTGTAGGAGGACAGCTGTCCTTGTCACACTCTATCTTTGGCGCAACATGATTGTACCCTGGCCTTCAGATGTTCCTCCAAAGTCTTAATTGCAGTGGTGTTCTACCCTATGATATCTTGCCATGTGGTACTATGGATACAAGTCAGGAGATAGGGGCACAAGGCTGGACACACAGGAAAAGCATGTTAAGCAATTAATGATGAATTACAAGTTAGCCAAGATGGGCCTGCATGTCCCAGCTGGATGATGGGCTGTGTCTACTATATATAGTTAGTAAATTGCATAAAAACACAGGCCTAAGATATGATACACTGTTGACATTGTCTTTATCTCATAGTGCTTTATTACTTATTTACCCTGTCAAAAAATTTAAATGTCATCTTATTTCTTTCCCTGCTAAAACTTGTCATTTTTACAAGGTTAATTACGGCTTTTAATTACTACTTGCTAGATCCTGTGAGTACTGGTGAACATGCTAAGCCAGGATAAGAAAACAATAAGTCACTTGATCTATAGGCTATTTGAGAAAATCTCATTTCAGATTAAATTAGTTCAGTTCAACCCTGAGCAAAACGATTAGAGTTCTGCTCCAATAGCAGACTTGAATCTAGTGTATGTGCATTATTTATCACACTAGGAAGAAGAGAAGGGGCAGATTTTTATAAATAAGTATACAAATCAATATGAGGTTTAACAGATGAGGTCTTAGTTAGGGTCCATGGTAGCTCCTTTGGGTCCAGCGCTGAAAATCATTCAGCTGAAAACACTGAAAGATCTAAAGACATTTGCTCTGCATATCACTCTGGGAATCAGGACCTTGCTAGATGTAATCTTCCCGTTCTGAGCCAGAATGATGGCCAAACAGGGTAGTCAGCAGTCTGCACACTAAGCAGGGGCCATACAGCTATAGTAAATATTATTGTTGCAAGTAATGCAATACTACTACCACCATAAAATTTTCAACACTGGGCTATTGACAGTTTGGCATTAAGGGAGGTGCATCAAGTTGGACATGAGTAACAAGAATTATACACACACGGCTCAGATCACTGGAGACGAAGAGAGAGGAAGGAAGAAGGCACAGCTGCTGTTAGCAATGGTTTGGCATTTTTAGTTCACCTATCCCTGGACCCCTGACTTTGTACAAACTTGCCTTACAAAAGTGGAGTGTGATGAAGCTTTTTGTTCTAGTCCAAGTACAGAGAAGTGTGGAAGAAGTTGCTCCTGAGGTTAGTTTTGAGTCAGAAATATTCCTTGGCACTATTCCAGGTCTCATAACAATTCAACAGTGAGAGGGCCCAAACAGAACCAACCAATAAAGCTTTTTTTTTTTTTTTTTTTAAAGATTTTATTTATCTATTCACTCCTCCCCCCACCCCGCTGCTTGTGCTCGCTGGGTCAGCTAACCACGCTGTGCGGGCGGGCCTGCCTTCACCAGGAGGCCCTGGGAACCGAACCCGGAGCCTCCCACATGGCAAACGGGAGCCCCACTGACCGAGCCACAGCCGCCTCCCCCAATAAAGCTTAAAACAAAAACTAAATCCAAAGAACTCCAAATAATTGGATTCAGTCCATAAATAGGGGAAATGATCCTCTCCTATGTCTGGATGGCTACCAATAAGGTCTAAGAGATCCTTAACTTTGCTTTCCTTTTCAAAATAACTCTCATTAGTACACAGATTCATAAAAGGCTTACAATCAGTAAATCTCTCCCTCCCCATCCCCTCCCTCCAAAAACAAAAAAACAAAATACTTTAGTTTGCCAAACGGCTGCTGATGCAAAGCACCAGAAATCTGTTGGCTTTTATAATGGGGATTTATTTGGAGTAAAAGCTTACAGTTCCAAGGCCATGAAATGTCCAAACTGAGGCACCATCAGAGATGCTTTCTCATCAAAGTCAGCTAATATTGATCCTGGCATGTTGCCACATGGTGAAGCAAGATGGCCACCAATCTCTGCAGAGGTCTCTGCCTTCCTCTCCAGAATTTACCGTCTCTTGGAGCTCAGCTTTGAGCAATCAGGCATAGGGCTTGTCTCTTTCTGGGCCTCCTATATCAGTCTTGACTGTTCTGCTCTCTTCCCAAGGTCAGCTTAAGTTATCAGGCATAGAGCAGGGCTGGCCTCCTCTTGAGCTACTCAGTGGGCCCAGCCTCTTGGGGGCTTTGTGCTTAAGCAATCCTCTCTCTCATACTGCAGAATCAAATATGCTGGCTCCCCTTTTCCTCTGTGTCTGTCCATCTGAGTGTCCGTTTATATCAGATCCAGCAAGGAAGCTGAGTCTCAACCTGATCAAAAGCCTTAAATTGATCTTATCAAGTAACCAAATCAAAGGCCCCTCAACTGAATTTAATGCAATCAAATGCTATCACACCCAGAGGAATAGATTACTTTAAAAATACAATCTTTTACTTTTTGGGATTCATAAAATTATCTCAAACTGCCACACAAATAAAACAAAAAACCTTGGAATTTGGAAGCAACATAAAGAAAATCCAAATCCTCTGATTCTAGCTTCTGTTACTTAAAACATTTTCAAGAGGTTGCCATATATAAAGTATGGTAGTGATAGCCAGAAGTTGAACCTCCTACTTTGTCCTGTGAAGATCTAGTTCTTTCCAATATTTTAAAATAAAGTATAATTTATTACATACACAAAAATTCGCCTCTTTTAGTTCTGAAAATTTTAAAAACCACATACAGTCATGTAATCAGCACCATAACCAAGATATAGAACAGTTCTGCACCCCAAAAAGTTCCCTTGTGCCCCTTTGTAGGCAACCCCTCCTCCCAAACCCAGCCTCTCGCAAAAACTGATCTCTTTTCTGCCTTCGGTTTTGCCATTTTCAGAATATCATATAAATGAAATCATACAGTATATAGCCTTTTGAGTATGGCTTCATATTGTATAACACAACAGATTCATCCATGAGGTTACGTGTAACAATAGTTCATTCCCTTTATTGCTGAATAGTATTGTTACATAGATGTACTACATTTTGTATAACCATTTTCCCATTGAGGGGTATTTGGGTTATTTTCCTTTAGAATATATGAATAATGTCACTGTAAAATCTGTCGAAGATAAGTTTTCACTCCACTTGGGTAAGTACATTAAGAATGGGTTACTGGAAGATCTACTTTTGAAAATATCTGCCTGGTTTTAAGTATGCTACACATTTCTATAAAGTAGATATGCATTTTCCCAATGGAATAGCTGAGTTACTTTCTGTGATGCTCCTCTTATAATGCTCCTCTGTATAATTTTTCTGCTCTCCTGGATGTAGAAAACAACTCCAAATCAGTATCACTTACAAACTCCATTAACACTTTACTTTCAGCCCTAGATCATTAATAAAAATGGTAAATATGCCGGAATTCCTTGTCATTCTGCAGCATCCTAGGAAATGCCACTCTTCCAACACAACTCACTACTATTTAGCTTCACACAAGGTGGGGAACAAAGGTGGCTCAAGCGATTGAGCGTCACTCTCCCACATGGGAGGTCCCAGGTTTGGTTCCCAGTGCCTCTTAAAGAGAAGACGAGCAGACACAGAGAGCACACAGCAAATGGACACAGAGAGTAGAGAGCGAGCACAAACAATGAGGGGGAATAAATAAATCTTAAAATAAATAAATAAATAAATATTTTTACTAGCCTAACTAAACTGGCACGTTCTTAAATTCTTTTATGCAATATAGCCAAGAACCTAGAGGAATCTAGTGTCTTCTGACTCCTCTTGTTTATAGATTAGGCTCACCATTGTACATGCCTACTGTTGTGATGGTAACCACTCCACCCTCCTGTTTAATATCCATATGGAAAACCTTGTGACTGACCTCTACTCAGTACTTTCCTATCTCAGAACATTGATCTCTGATAATGGTTTTAACTTTGTGGTTCACCCTGGTTTGGTGCCTATCCCCATCCTGTTTAGCCACTTAATGTTTATTAATGAAGGAACCTGTGTCCAGCTCCATCCCAGTTATTCATTAACAAACCGATGTTATAAAATATTAGAATTTATGAAGATCCGGGAGGCAGTTTGGGGCCATTAGGCCACTACTGTGCTCCTTTGTTTGTGCAAACAAACAAACAAACCCTTTCTCTTTTTGAAACTCTGGTGTCTCAGAAATTGACTTGGGGACGGATGTGGCTCAAACGGTTGGGTGTCCGTCTCCCATATGGAGGGACCTGGGTTCGATCCCCGGGACCTCCTGGTAAAAAAAAAAAAAAAAAAACAACAAAAAAAAGAAATTGGCTTTAAAGGCGCATCAGAAGAAAAGAACCCGCTTTTGCTGGGTATCAAGGTTGCATCACTAGATTCTCTTTTTTTTTTTTTTTTTTTAAAGATTTATTTATTTACTTTATCCATTTTAACACACACCCCCCTTCCCATTTGCTGTTTTGTGTCCATTCGCTGGGCAATTCTATTTATCTGTTTCCTGCCATCTCTTCTCATCCTCCTCCTCCAGTCTTCACCAGGATTCAATCCTGGAGACCTCCGATGTAGGAGAGAGGTGTTCTGCCACCTGCGCCACCTCGGTTCCTGGCTTTCGGAGCATCTAGTCTTGTCTCTCCCCTGCGTCTCTCTCCTGTTACGTCATCATCTTGCTGCATGGCTCCCGGGCCTGGCGGCTCACCGGCACACAGAGCCTGGCAGCCCATGCGCCTTCTATATATATATATATATATATTTTTTTTTTTTTACCGGGAGGTCCCGGGGATTGAACCCAGGTCCCTCCATATGGCAGACGGACACCCAACCATATGAGCCACATCCGCCCCCACTAGATTCTCTTTTATAATGTTAGTCAATTTTCAACTGAGCCACGATCCTCAATATATCACCTTTAATACCTTTAATAACTTCGGAAAACCAACCAGAGTTCTTCCCAAGCCATTTGCAGTTAGTTTACTTTTTCAAATCACAAATATAGACATGAATCAATATAGAGAACACTCAGAAAATTTGAGGTATTATTCCTTTATAACAGACTAAAAGCAAACCTGGCCTTAGGTTAGCTCTGAAACAGTGGCTCATCTTTAAAACAGTCTTACAAATAAATGTTGTATTAATTAAACTAAAGAACAACAACAACAAAAACCTCCACATAATTATCATAAAAAGCAAGAATATGGCCTAATTAATCACCACGAAGAGCAATCAAATAAAATACTATATATTTTTATGGAGCAATTTAATCTGGCAAGTAATTAATCATAGAAACACTAAGCAAAACAAATGGATTTCCCTTTAAGGAAGTCACATTTATCATCTGTAATGTATCCCAAACTCTAATTTGTTATCTCAACTCAAAATTGTCCAGGAGACAACGAACTGTCAATCTTATTACAACACTGATTTTTGATGAAAATGTAGAACAGTGAGCCTTTCAAATCAAGTTACAGTCCCTGAATACCCAAAGAACTAAGGGTGGTGGGACGGGTATGTGGCAATAAGGTCTTGCCCTCAAGTGCTCTAAATCTAGGTCACTTTAGTCAAATCCATAATCCAATGATTTATGAAGAAAAAGCACTTGGCATTAGAAGCAACAATTACAGGTCACAGATATTACTAAAACCCAAAAGGGAGGAATTTCAGTAGCTGACAACAGACAGAAATAGTAGAGCTTTTGATCTTCAGAACAAGTAAAGAGGGGTGGGGACATATCAATGCAGTAAGATTTAATGCAAAGCAATCCCTCCCTTCCTTCCTCCCCTCATTCCCTTAAACAATGACCCATTTTCCCTGAGCTCCAAAAGCCTCACCAGTTTAAAGAACAAAGATTGATTTTTTCAAATGGGCCCAATTTCCAAAGACATAGTGACACAGATCAGCTAAGAAGGTACAAGAGGCTGTCTTCATCTCCTTCCCTGCTACCCTCTCTGCTTGCCCCCCCCCCCACCTTTTTTTTGGCCAAAGACACTCACTGCACTTACAAGCCTTTCGTTTAATGTTTCTTGTATATCAGGTTGGAAGGGATTGGTCCCTCAACTGTACGGGGAAAGTTGTGCTTTCACACTCCCACCGTGTTTGTGCTCATAATTTAAGAAAAGCTGTTGCAGATATCCTATTTGCCTCATGGTGTTACCAAGGGTTAAGAATTAACAAATAATTATGATTGTAAAGTTATTATATAGATTCCCTTATATTATAAAATAGCAAAAAGCTAATATCTGAAACTGGTGGACAACAAAACGAGAAGCTGGTTCTTTGAGAAGATCAATAAAATTGACAAACCCCTAGCTAGACTAACAAAGAAAAAAGGGCAGAAGATACAAATAAATACAATCAGAAATGAAAGGGGGGAAGTTACAAATGACCCCACAGAAATAAAAAGAATCATATGAGGATATTATGAGAAACTATATGCCAACAAAACAGACAACCTAGATGAAATCGACAAATTTCTAGAAACACACAACCAACCTACAGTGATGCTACAAGAAATACAAGAATTTAACAAACCAATCACATTTAAGGAGACTGAATCCATCATCAAAAACATCCATGCAATCGCTTCTCGGCCTTTTGGCTACGATCAAGTGTAGTATCTGTTCTTATCAGTTTAATATCTGATACGTCCTCTATCCGAGGACAATATATTAAATGGATTTTTGGAATAGGGAGATGGAATAGGGGCTTGCTCCGTCCACTCCACGCATCGACCTGGTATTGCAGTACTTCCAGGAACGGTGCACCCCCCTGGAAAAAAAAAAAAGAAAAAAGAAAAACATCCATGCAAAGAAAATTCCAGAACCAGACAGCTTCACGGGTGAATTCTACCAAGCATTTAGAAAAGAATTAACACCAATCCTGTTTTGTTTTGTTTTGTTTTTAAAGATTTTATTTATTTATTTATTTACAACCCCCTTGCCACTTGTGCTCACTGTGTCCATTTGCTGTGTGTTTTTCTGTGTCTGCTTATCTCCCTTTGTTGTGTCATCTTGCTGCACTAGCTCTCGGTGCCGCGCCGGCCATCAGCTCTCTGCATGCGTGGGCCAGGTTGCCTTCACCAGGAGGCCCCAGGAACCAAACCCGGGGCCTCCCATATGGTAGATGGGACCCCAATCATTTGAGCCACACCCGCTTCATGACCAATCCTGTTTAAACTCTTCCAAAAAAAAAAAAGAGGAGGGAAAAATACCCAATACATTTTATGAAGCCAACATCACCCTAATAACAAAGCCAGATAAAGATACTACAAGAAAAGAAAATTACAGACCAATCTCTCTCTAATGAACATAGATGCAAAAATTCTCAACAAAATACTTGTAAAGCGAAACCAACAGCATATCAAAAGACTTATACAAAAGACCAAGTGGGATTTATTACTGGTATGCAAGGCTGGTTCAACATAAGAAAATCAATCAATATAATACACCACATTAACAAATTGAAGGGAAAAAACCACATGATCATCCCAATAGATGCAGAAAAGGCATTTGACAAAATCCAGCATCCTTTTTTGATAAAAATACTTCAAAGATAGGAATAAAAGGAAAATTCCTCAATATGATAAAAGGCATATATGAAAAACCCACAGCCAACATCATACTCAATGGGGAAAGGTTGAAAGCTTTCCCTCTAAGGTCAGGAACAAGACAAGGATGCCCACTGTCACCACTGTTATTCAATATTGTACTAGAAGTTCTAGCTAGGGCAATTAGACGAGAGAAAAAATTAAAGGCATCCAAATAGGAAAAGAGGAAGTAAAACTCTCACTGTTTGCAGATGACATGATCCTGTACTTAGGAAATCCTGAAGTATCCACGACAAAGCTACTTGAGCTAATAAATGAGTTCAGCAAAATGGCAGGATACAAGATCAATACACAAAAATCAGTAATGTTTTTGTACACTATTACTGAACAACGTGAGGAGAAAATCAGGGGGAATATTCCACTTTCAATAGCAACAAAAAGACTCAAATACCTAGGAGTTAATTTAACCAAAGAAGTACAGGATCTATATGCAGAAAACTACAAAACATTACTAAAAGAAATTTTAAAAGACCTAAGTAAATGGAAAGACATTCCGCGTTCATGGATTGGAAAAATAAACATTGTGAAGATGTCAGTCTTACCCAAACTGATTTATAGATTCAATGCAATGCCAATCAAAATCCCAACAGCTTACTTTACAGAATTAGAGAAGGCAATTACCAAATTCATCTGGAAGGGTAAGTGCACCCGAATAGCCAAAAGCATTCTAAAAAAGAAGAGAGACATGGGAGGAATTTCACTGCTTGACCTTGAAATATATTACAAAGCTACAGTGGTCAAAACAGCATGGTACTGGCATAAAGACAGACACATCGATCAGTGGAATAGAATTGAGAAACCAGAAATAAACCCTCATCTATACAGTCAACTGGTTTTTGACAAACCTAGCAAGTCCATGCTAACGGGAAAAAACAGTCTCTTCAACAAATGGTGTTGGGAGAACTGGTTATCTATAACCAAAAGAATGAAAGAGGACCCCTATCTCACCCCCTAAACAAGAATCAACTCAAAACGGACCAAAGATCTAAATATAAAAGCCAGGACCATAAAACTACTAGAAGAAAATGTAGGGAAACATCTTCAAGACCTTGTAGTAGGTGGTGGTTTCTTGGACCTTATACCCAAAGCACGTGCAACAAAAGAAAAAATAGATAAATGGGACCTTCTCAAAATTCAACACTTTTGCACCTCACAGGACTTTGTCAAAAGGGTGAAAAGGCAGCCAACTCAATGGGAAATAATATTTGGAAATCACATATCTGATACAGGATATAAAAAGAGATGTTACAACTCAACAATAAAAAGACAAACGACCCAATTTAAAAATGGGCAAAAGACTTAAATAGACATTTGTTCAAAGAAGAAATACAAATGGAAAAAAACACATGAAGAAATGCTCAACATCACTCATGATTAGGGAAATGCAAATCAAAACTACAATGAGATATCATTTCACACCTATCAGAATGGCCACTATTAAAAAGACAGAGAACTACAAGTGTTGGAGAGGATGTGGAGAGATAGGAACACTTCTTCATTGTTGGTGGGAATGCAGGATGGTACAACCACTATGGAGGACTGTTTGGCAGTTCCTAAAGAAGTTGAATATAGACTTACCACATGACCCTGTAATACCACTACTGGGTATATACCCAGAAGAACTGAGAGCAGTGACACGAACAGACATCTGCACACTGATGTTCATAGCCACATTATTCACCACTGCCAAAAGTTGGAAACAACTCAGGTGTCCATCAACAGATGAATGGATAAACAAACTGTGGTCTATTCACACGATGGAATATTATGCAGCTGTAAGAAGAAATGAAGTCACAACGCATACGGTAACATGGATGAACCTGGAGGACATTATGTTGAATGAAGCAAGCCAGACACAAAAGGACAAATACTGAATGAATGCATTTCTATGAACCAAATATATTGTGTAACATATTGTTTGATTCAAAAAAAATTTTATATGTATCCAGTACATTTAATTGAGAAATGTATATATTTATTCATCTGTGTTTACTTTTTAGTTTTTAATTGTTTATATTTTCAATTATTAAATGTACAAAATAAAATCAAAAAAGTTTTTTTAAATAAATAAATAACAAGTGTTGGCAACAATGTGGAAAAACTGGAACCCTTGAATGTTTGCTGTGGGAATGTAAAATGATGCAGTTACTGTGAAAAACGGTTCGATATTCCTCAAAGAGTTAAATGCAACTACCATATGACCCCACAATCCACTTCCAGGTATATGCCTAAAAGAACTGAAAACAAGGACTCAGATATCTGCACACCAATGTTCATAATGGCATTATTTACAATTTCCAAAAGCTGGAAGCAACCCAAATATCCATCAACAGATGAATGGATAAACAAAATGTGGTATATACATACAATGGAATAAAATCCGGCAAAAAAAACAATGATTTTTTTTTTTATTTAGGCCAGTAAAAAGAGGTTTTTGAGAGAAACGAGAGAAAAGTACACACCCAGATGCGGATGCAGGCTACCTCCAGGCATTAATGAAATTTTGATAAATGTGACAGTATGGATAAACCCTGAAGATATTGTATTGAGTGAAATAAGCTGTATTAGTCAGGGTTCTCTCGGGAAACAGAATCAGCAGGAGATATCTGTGAATAATATGGAACTCTAAAAGAGTCTCTCACGCGACCGTGGGGACTCACAAGTCCAGGTTCCTCAGGCAAGCTGCAAACCAGGGGCTCCGATGAAAGCCCGATGAAAGGTCGTTGATGAGTCTCTGGGAGAAGTTGCCTGTCCAACGACGAGCTGGGAAATTCTCTCTGAATGTTGAAATCACCTCCACTCTTAAGTCATGCAACTGATTGGATAAAAGCACCACCCATCGATAATGCAATCTCCCTGATTGATGCAGATATAATCAGCCATCCACGCAGTAAACTCACTGGTGATCGAAGTCCACAAATGCTCCCGTATTACAATTAGCCCAGTGCTTGCTGGAACAAACACCTGGACACAACTACCTGGCCGAGTTGACACATTAGCCTAACCATCAGATAAGCCCAGACACAAAGGAACAAATATTGAATTATCTCACTAATATGAAATATTAGAATAAGCATATTCATAGTCAGAAACTAGAATGCAGGTTACCAGGGACTAGGGTGGAGCTAGGGAATGGGGAATTACAGAGTTTTAGTTTACGATGATGGAAAGGGAAGGTGGCACAATACTGTGAATGAAATTAACAGCAGTGAATTATATATTTGAAGGTGATTGAAAGAGGAAATTTTATGTTGTATATATTAGTGTTCTGGCTGCCAAATCAAATACCACACAATGGGTTGGCTTAAACAATGGGAATTTATTGGCTCACGGTTTTGAGGCTAATAAAAGTCCAAATCAAGGTATCATCAAAGTGATGCTTTCTACCCAAAGACTAGCATTATGGGGCTGTCAGCCAGTGATCCTTGGTCCTGGGCTCCTCTGTACACATGGCAGTGTACATCAAGGTCTTTCCTGGCCTCTTCCTTTTCTTCTGCATTCAGTTTCTGGTCACTCCCTCTGTGGCTTTCAGCTTCTGGCCACTCCCTCTGTGGCTTTCTATCAGTCTGAATTTCATTCTGCTTATAAAAGACTCCAGTAATCATCCTGATTGAGTTGGGCCACATTTTAACTGAAATAATCTCATCAAGAGGTCCTACTTACAATGGACTGGCATCCACAGGAATGTATTAAGTTTTAGAACATGTTTTTCTGGGTATATATCTCCAAACCATCACAATATGTTACTAGAATAGCAATTTTTTTTTTTTTTTTTACCGGGAGGTACCGGGGATCGAACCCCGGTCTCTCCATATGGTAGACGGATGCCGAACCTCTTGAGCCACATCCGTTTCCCATAGAATAGCAATTTTTAAAAAGCACAGAAATGTACAACACAAACAGTGAATGCTAATGTAAACTATGGAGTATAGTTAACAGTATAATTATAATAATATTGTTTCAATTATAAGAAAGGACCACACTAATGCAAAGTGCTAATAATAGGGAAAACTGGGGAGTAGGGGGTAATACAGGAGCTCTGTACTTTCTGCATGATTTTTCTGTAAACCTACAACTTCTCTAATGAAAAAAAAAAAACCACTCAAAAAATAAGGTAATCAAATGGAAATAGAGAAATACAAAGTAGATTTCTTCCATTTAAAAAAAACGTTCATGGGGGGCGGATGTGGCTCAACTGGTTGGGCGTCCGTCTCCCATATGGAGGGACCCGGGTTTGATCCCTGGGACCTCCCGGTAAAAAAAAAAAAAAAAAAAGATCACAATGTTTACTGAACCCTTATAGTTTATGTATGTTCATGTATGAATGATATACTTCAATAAATTGTTTAAAAAAAAAAAAAACGTTCATTGGAGCAGGTATAGCTTAGTGCCTGAGCGCATGCTTCACATATGAAGTCCTGGGTTCAATCCCCAGTACCTCCTGGGGAAAAAAAAAGTCCAATTAATGATAAGGTGTTGAATGTTGCTTTAAATTTATGTTTGCCTTAATGAGAACAAAGTATCTCTTTGCTAGTAGCAATGTTTCCTGTATTATCAGAGTAGGAAAAAAGAAGTTGTAGCAAAATTTGCAGATAAATGCCATAATTAAAAACAAACAGGGGAGCAGGTATAGCTCAGTGGTTGACTGCCTCCTTCATATGTACAAGGTCCTGGATTCAATCCCTAGTACCTCCTTAAAAAAAAAAAAAAAAAAGTTAAAATGGGAAATTTTGTGTTCTATATACGTTACCACAATAAAAATTTTTTAAATAGAATAAACAATCTATAGTATATTTATGCAATGAAATACTGCTCAGAAATAAAAAGAAATGAACTACTGATACACACTTTAATGTGGATGAATCTCAAAAACGGTATATTGAGAGAAAGACGCCAGACAAAAGAAAAAGTATTTATGATTCCATTTACATGAAGTTCAAGAATAGGCAAAAATAATTTATGGTGAGAAAAATTAGAAAAGTGCATAGTTCTGGGGAATCAGACTTATGATTTGAAAGGGAGAGACATGAAGGAACTTTATGAGATGATGGAAATGTTCTATATTTTGATCTAGTTGGTGATTACATAGGTCTATGCATATGCAAAAAGTTTTCAGTTATACACCTAAGATTTTGTACATTTTACCATCTCTAAATAATGCATTAATTAAAAAGAAACAAAAATAACATTTCAGTCGGTTGGTAAAATTCTATTTCTTAAGGTAAGTGGTTCATATATGTTCATTTTATGATCAAGCATTATAACTTATACACTAATATGTTCTCCTTAAAATATATCAGGGAAGTAGATGTGGCTCAAGTGACTGAGCTCCCTCCTACGACATGTGAGGTCCGTGGTTTGGTTTCCAATACCTCCTAAAGAAGACAGCGAGCTGGTGTGACGTGCAGGCGCAGCAAGCTGACACAACATGATGATGCAACAAGAGACGCAAGCAGAAAAACATAATGAGAGACACAGCAAAACAGGGAACAGAGGTGGCTTAAATGATCAGGCACCTCCCTCCCACATTGGAGGCTTTGGGTTCAGTTCTCAGTGCTTCCTAATGAAACAAGATGAATAGACAAAGCACGTGTAAACAATGAGTAGGTGGTGAGAAATAAATCTTTTAAAAAATGTATCAAATATTTCATATTTTTAAAATAAGTAGTTCAGATTAAATGGGTAAAGGGAAGAGATTTTAATCCATCCCTATTTGAGTGGGATAGTAATTCATCCCACAAAAGAGATCAGGTACAATAAAAACTATGGTCAGAAATCTGCCTCTTGCCACCTAGAATGAGCTCCAATTATGGACAGTCACTCCTGCTGCCTTTTCAGTGTGGTGTCACCAAGATGAATGCAATAGAGGAGAGACCAATGGGAATCAACTGTCTCTGGAGCTTCCGTGAAGTAAGGATTTTTATCACATGAAAATGGTGTCCAAGGAGTGAGAAATTAATGTTCTTTGGTGTGCAGAGCAATGAAAATGCATTAGCACACCCCATGTTTGACATCCCACTCACATGTTATTTTGGTTTTAAAAGAAATTATATAGAAACCAATTAGAACAAAAAATCTCATTAAACCTCTTACAACAGGAGCCTACTTTGCTAGAGCATGCACAATATCTGGGCCCCAGGGAAAAATGTATAATCAAGGTAAAATTAATCAAAAGCTACATAAAATGTACAGCAAGAGACAATTTAAAAAGAAAATCTTTCCTCAGAGTTAGAAATTCCTGAAGTCTGATCACTGAGTACATAATACTTAGGCTTTATTATCTTCCACTATGTAACACTATATTTATAATTAGGCTGATAAAATGACAGTAAAATGCAGACATAATTCATTTAACAATTAATCTACTGGAGCTAAAAATTCTTACCATGTCATTAACTGCCTGCTTAAAATGCTGCCTTAGTTTCAGATTACCACACACCTTCTTTAAGAACCCAGGGGAAATATAATGCATAAGACAAGGCTTGTTTAGGGGAGAACTAGCAAGCAGCAATGAGTTTCATATTTTTTCTCCCTAAGGACCTCAAACTCAGAAGAGCCTTTATTGTGACCACCAAGCTTACTACTAATTAAAAGAGAAAATAGTAAAGAGAATGTTTTTTCTCATTAAAGCTCTTCCACCCAACCTCACTCCAAAGCTGCCTTTTTACCGGTAAATAGGCATGGTCTCACTAATTACTCAAATAAGAATTAATGCTTGCTATGATTTTTTCTGTTTTTTCTTTTTTTTTTTTTTTAAAGATTTTATTCATCCATTCATTTATGCCCCCCTTGCTGCCTGTGCTCGCCGGGTCAGCCAACCACGCCGTGCGGGTGGGCCTGCCCCCACTAGGAGGCCCCGGGAACTGAACCCGGGGCCTCCCATATGGTAAACGGGAGCCCCACTGATTGAGCCACAGCCACTTCCCTGTTTTTTGTTTTTTAATTCCCCAACTGGTGAACTCCTTTGCTGCGGTTTTGGGAAAGTAGGAGGCTAGAGGAGTTGAGCCATTCTATGAAGGTTTTTCCCTGGTTTTCTATTCTATTTTTCTAGTCTGGTCCTGGCTGATGACTCCCCCACCCACAATCATTTTCTTAAAATATTTATCTTTACAAAGAACTTTGCAGTTGTTTCTTAAGGAATTTTTTCAGTCTTCAAGGCCATTTTATATAGTAACAGTAGCCAAAAACTCAGAAAGGAGAGGGATTAGTCCCAAATCATCCACCAAATCAGTAGTAGCTCTAGGATCAGATCAAAGCATCTGTACAAAGATTTAGAAGGCATATTATCAAATGTACTGATGATACAAAGCTGCAAAAGATAACCAATATATAGAATGACATAATCAGGATTCAAAACATATCCTCACAAACTAGAATGATGGGTTGAAACACGATACATTTTAATAAAGATAAAGACTCAGCTACTCCCCAGAATTATCTGGAATTGTTTAATAGATCAACCAAAATAGTATTAGTAGCTATCTCTGGATGATGGGGTTTTAGATGATTTTACTTTACTTTGCTCTTTGTACTTTAATGAATTAACTTTTTTATAATGAGCAGGTAACAAAAAAATATTTAAAACACCATCACAAAACAAAACACTACCAACTCAACCAGTATAAGATGGAAGAGTGCTGGCTTGACAGCAGGTCACTTTAACAGACCTGAAGGTTTTAGTGGTGTGATGGTTAGTCTAATGTGTCAACTCAGCCAGGTAATTGTGTCCAAGTGCTAGGTCCAGCAAGCACTGGGCTAACTGTAATACAAGAGCATTTATGGACTTCAATCACCAGTGAGTTTACTGCATGGATGGCTGATTACATCTGGATCAATCAGGGAGATTACATCAGCAATGGGTGATACTTTTATCCAATCAGTTGAATGCCTTAAAAGGGGAAGTGATTTCAACATTCAGAGAGAATTTCCCAGCTCGTCTTTGGACAGCCAAATTCTCCCAGAAACTCATCAAGGACCTTTCATTGGAGCCCCTGGTTTGCAGCCTGCCTGCGGAACCTGGACTTGTGCATCTCCATGGTCACATGAGAGACTCTTATAAAATCTCATATTATTGACAGATATCTCCTGTTGATTCTGTTTCCCGAGAGAACCCTGACTAATACAAGTGGGATGCAAACTTGTTATGAATCAACAATGCCATTCAGCTGCTGAAAAATCCAATACAAATAGAGATTGAAAATAAAACATTTCCATATCATGGGTACAAAAAAGTCTTCTTGTAATAGCTCTTCAGATTATACCTGGATCCAGTTCAAGGTATCATTCAATCCAGTCAAACATTTACTGAATGCTTATCTGGTGCAAAGCACATCCAAACACTGTATTTTAAGAGGTATTACGAGAAGTTAGAAAATGTCCAAAGCAAGCCACAGTATATCAGAGATTTTAAAACCATGCTCTATGCCCTACCTCACACTTTATATATAAATCAACTCAAAAGGGATCAAAGACCTAAATATAAGAACCAGAACTATCAAACTCCTAGAAGAAAATGTAGGGAAGCATTTTCAGGACACCTTGTGTCAGGCAATGGTTTCTTAGACTTTATACCCAAAGCACAACAAAAGAAAAAATGAGACCTCACCAAAATTAAAAACTTTTTTGCATCAAAGGACTTTATCATGAAAGTAAAACCACCACCTACACAATAGCAGAAAATATTTTTAAGTCACATATCCAATGAAGGTTTAATTATCCAGAATATATAAAGAAATCCTTCAACTCAACAACAAAAAGACAAACAATTTAAAAATGGGAAAGACTTGAATAGGTATCTCTCCAAAGACACATATATAAATGGTCAGAAAGCAGATGAAAAGATGCTCAATATCATTAGCCATCAGGGAAATGCAAATCAAAAAACAATGAAACACCATTTCACACCCATTAGAGTGGCTGTTATTTTTTAAAAATGGAAAATAAGCGTTGGACATGATGCAGAGAAATAGGAACACTCATTCACTGCTGGTGGCAATGTAAAATGGTATAGCCACTGTGGAAGCCAGCTTGGTGGTTCCTCAGAAAGCTAAGTATAGAACTATCATATGCAATACCACTACTAGGTATATACCTAAAAAAACTGAAAGCAGGGGCTTGAACACATATTTGCACAACAATGTTCACATGTAGTACAGCATTATTCACAATTGCTAAAAGATGGAAGCATACTGTCTATCAACTGATGAATGGATAAATAAAATGTGGTATATACACACTGTGGCAGTTTGAAATTATTTTATAAACCCCCAAAAAAGATTATGTTTGTGGGTTGGTCCACTACTGTGGATGTAAGACTTTTTTTCAATTGGACTACCTCAGTGAGGTGTGACTCAGTTTGAGTCTCAGCCCTGTTGCTGGGTCTGATTAAAAAACAGAGAAACAATGGAAAAGAGAGTGACACCATATTTGATGCTGCCATGTGACACAAAGGAGAGGCTTAAGGATCTGTGGCCCCAGGGAAAGATAAACCATCTGCCTGAGAGCCTGCAGCTAAAATTGGGAAAAAAGCAGAGCAGCCAAGCTTGAGAGAAGAGGTCCGGTAAGAGCCCTGAGGGGAAGGCAGAGAGACCAGGCAGAGATCACCTGCCATCTTGCTTCAATGCGTGGCAGCTGACTTGGATGAGAAAGCACCTCTTATGGTGCCTTGAATTGGACTTTTCAGAGTCTTGGAACTGTAAGCTTTTACCCCAAATAAATACCCTTTATAAAAGCCAACACATTTCTTGTACTTATATCAGCACTCCTTTGGAAAACTAAAACACACACAATGGAATATTATTCAGCCATAAAAAGGAATAAAGTCTGGATACATACAAAAACATGCATAAACCCTGAAGACATCACATTGAGTGAAATAAGCCAGACATAAAAGGATAAATATTGCATCATCTCACTGATTTGAAACAATTAGAATAAGCAAATTCACAGAGTCAGAATCTAGAATATAGGTTACCAGGTGTAGCAGTTTGGCATTGTTTATGAATTCCAAAAATAGATATTGGATTATGTTTGTAAACTGGTCTGTACCTGGATGTGATTAAATTATGGTTAGGGCTTTGGGCTACATCAGTAGATGCTGAAACTCACAGAAAACTACATGACAGAGAAGAGAGTTGAAGTTTTGAGCTAGAGGCTGGGAAGTAAACACACAGGAGAATGCAGAGCAGCTGAGCCCAGAGAGAATTAAGCCCCTAAGAGAGAGACAGAGCCATTCGCCTGACGGTCTACAGTTGGCCTTGTGAAGATAGCAGAGTAGCTGAGCCCAGAGAAAGGCAAGCCCCGGGAAGAGGGGAACCCGGAAAGGCTGAACCCTTGTAGACGTCGGCAGCAATTTTGCCCCAACATGTGGCAACAGACTTTGGTGAGGGAAGTAACTTATGCTTTATGGCCTGGTAACCGTAAGCTTCTACCCCAAATAAATACCCTTTATGAATGCCAACAGATTTCTAGTATTTTGCATCAACACCCCTTCTGGCTGACTAATACACCAGGGGACAGCGTGGGGATAGGGAATGGGAAGTTAAGGCTTAACATACACCGGTTCCTATTTGGAAAGATGGAAATGTTTTGGTAATGGATGGTGGTGATGGGAGCACAACATTATGAATGTAATTATTATTATTATTATTATTTTTTTTTTTTTTTTTACCGGGAGGTCCCGGGGATCAAACCCGGGTCCCTCCATATGGGAGACGGACGCCCAACCAGTTGAGCCACATCCGACCCCTGAATGTAATTAACAGCACTGAAAAATATATTTGAATGGTATTAAAAGAGGAAATGTTAGATTGTACAGAGGGTAACAGAATTTAAAAAAAAATTTTTTTTTAAATCCATGGATGCAAATATTCTCGCTGTCCTGATTTTGCAATAATCAGAATAGGCTAAACATTCGCTATATTAGAAACCATGCATGTGTCCCCAGACCTAGTTTTTTTTTCCCTACGTCTGGTTTTTAGAATGCTGGTGATAAACTAAGCCTGATTTATTATATGACCATCCTGTATAGGAAATGACTGTAACTCTAGGTATCTTTGGTCCATCTTAAGAGATATAGCAGGGGGACGGATGTGACTCAAATGGTTGGGCGTCCGTCTCCCATATGGAGGCACCTAGGACTGATCCCTGGGATCTCCCGGTAAAAATTTAAAAAAAGAGAAAAATATAGAAGGCACGTGGGCCACCAGGCCCTGCAAGCGGGTGAGCCCCCCAGGCCCTGCTGAGCCACGCAGCAAGAGAGTGACACAAGGGAGAGCCAAGACGAGACGCACCAAAAAAGCAGGAACTAAGGTGGCGCAGGCAGTAGGACGCCTCTCTCCCACATCGGAGGTTCTGAGGATCGAATCCTGGTGAAGACAGGAGGAGAAAGATGAGGAGAGAGGGCAGGAAACAGACGCAGATATTTGCCCAGCGAATGAACACAAAAACGGCAAAAATGGGGGTGTGTGTGTTTAAAAATGGATAAAAGTAAATAAATAAATAATAGGGTGGGTTGAGGGAAAATACAGCAATGTAAGGTATGGACTATAGTTGGTACTGTAGTAATATTTTGACAACATTCTTTCATAATTTCTAACAAATGCTTCACAACAATGCAAGGTATTGGTGGTGGGGTGATGTATGGGAGCCCTGTATGATGTTATACATGTTTGTTTTGTAAGTTCACAACTTTCACTATACACTTATTGTTCATGTATGTTCATGTACGAATGATATACTTCAATAAAATTAAAAAAAAAAAAAAAAAAAAGGTATAGTACAAAACCAAAGTTGAATAGTGGCCATGCAGGATTGAAACTAGATATTTGCTTGACATACTCTCAGGTTACTGAGTTTAGACATCTTCACTATAACTATCCTTGTCACCATTTTTGAGTAGGTCTGAGGAATTTCCATATTCTAAGTTGTTGATGATGGCATACAAAACATTATATAAAATTGTAGTTATTTTTTAAGTGTTTAAATAATCTTTCATTGAGAATGATCTTTAAATGATTACTCAAGTCTTTTGACACAAACAAGGGGTCTTCGTTTATGTATTTTTTCTTTTTTTGTATTTGTTTTTACCCTAGCACCTGTCTTTGAATTAAAGTTTTTGTTTTGTTTTTACATGTTTGTTCTAAAAAAAAATATCCATGGAACTACATTACACAAACAGTAAACCCTAAATTAAAACATGGACTATAATTAATAGCACAATTATAAAAATGTGCTACCATCAATTATAACAAATGTCCACATGAAAGCAAGGTGTTAATAATAGGGTTATATATGGGAATTCTGTATTTAATGCATGGTTCTGTAAACTCAAACTTCTCTTATAAAGAAAAAACATTTTTAATTAAAAAAAAAAAAAACAACAACCCATGTCACATGAAAAACAAATGACCTACCAAAGGATGTTTTGCCTATAGAAGGGCAGTATTATATACCCTTCAGATATTTGAAGAAATTAACATGTAAAAGGCAAAGTATATTTTTTGGTGTTATACTTGAAAGTAAAAAAAGAATCAATAGGTGGTTCAGGTTAGAAGGAGGAAGACCCCAACATAATGAAAAGATTTCAATGATTTAAAAAATTGAAAAAATCTGTGAAATAATTAGAATATGCAAGTTCATAGAGTCAGAAACTAGAATATAGGTTACCAGAGGCCTGGTGGGGGTGGGGGATGGGGAGTAAATGCTTAATTGGTAAGGGGTTTCTGTTTGGGTGATGGAAAAGTTTTGGTAATAGATGATGATGGAGGCACAACAATGTGAATGTAATAAATGTCACTGAAATGTATATCTGAAAGTGGACAAAATGGAAAATTTTAGGTTGTATATAAGCTATAAGAATGAAAAAAAAAAACCCACAGAACTGTATAACACAGAGTGAACCCTAATGTAAACTATGTAGTACAGTTAATAGTGTAATTATAGTATTATTTTATCATTATAATGAAGGTACCACACTGCATTAATGCAAAGTATTAATAATAGGGAAAACTGTGTGTGTGTGGGAGGAGTGTATATGGGAACTCTACTTTCTGCATGATTTTTCTGTAAAACAACAAACTGCTCTAATTTTTTTTAAAGGCAAAAAAAAAAAAAAAAAAAAAAAAACACACACACAAAAACTGAATAAAGAATATGAAAAATTTTTTTTAAAGTCTGTAGCCTACAGTAATAAGTAATAAATCACCAAGTGTTCAAGCAGAGGCTGGATATTTCCCCCAACAAATAAGATTATGCTTTGGGAAAAAGACTGGAATAGATACCTCTTAGGTCCTTTCCACTCTTATGGTTCTGTGATCCTGGTACTGCTAATCTGCAAGGTCAAAGTTTAATAGAAAAGAGGAGGTCTAACACCTTAAGCATTCTGATATAAACTTGTTCCCTGGTCAGGGAATTTGGAATGATTAGGCACCTATGGAGCCAAGAACACTTCTCTTCTTGTTCACAATTCAGGAAAACCTAAAATTTCATCTGCCGAAGAGATGCCTATTTAGGTTTGCTGGTAGGATAATATATTGATACCCAATAGTAATGACTTCTTCCTTCCATTACCTGATTAACAGTTTAATTTTCAACATGGTTAGCATTCCTGAGTTATGTGACCAGAGTTCTAAGTCAAGGTGGTTGATAGTGTTAATTTATTTATACATTTATTTTAGGTGGTACTGGGGATTGAACCCAGGACCTCGTACTTGGGAAGTAGGTGCACAAACCACTGAGCTATACTCGCTCCCCCCAGTCTAACTTTTGAGAAAGATAAATGGAGAGAGAAAAATAAGAGATAAGATGAAGAACTGCCCACAGTTTAAAATGGACTTCTAGATATGGGATGGAAAAGGGAAAGGAATTAGGGATCTGAGCTATGCCTAATGATTCCATTTGTGGGTAGGCTTTATATAAGTTATAATTAGAAACCAGTATTCTGTAAAGTGAGCCATTACTGTATGTCCACATTAACTAGCAAGATTTCCTTTAAAAACAACACAACAACAACAACAACAACAACCTTTTCTCAGATGAAAAAAAATTTTTTTTAAACCTCAAGATTAATAATAATTAGGGAGCAGCAGCAAAAGCAGCCCATCTCTAGAGAGCCAAAGACTAGGGAGGGCTGGCTGGGAAAAAGCAAAAGCCCAGGAATGATAAGGTTTAGAATACTATAGACTCTAACCCCTTTCCATCCTCGTGATCCCATTATATAATAAGTCAACTGGAAATATCTTTCTTCTTGACCTGCTAAGCAGAGCAGTAGTTCTAGGTCACCTTGACTGCCTCTCAGGCTTTCAACTCCTAGCATTTAGAAACAGTTGCAAAGATAAGGAAGCAGTGACAGAAGAATAAAGAAATGCTCCTTAAACCTCAGGCCTCTAAAAAATGGATCCCAAAGAAGGACCTAAGCTTTTTGGATTTGTTTATGTTCTTTTTTGTGTGTTGTGTCTATCTACCTAACAAACACACCAAACTTGCTCTCTCTCATTTATTCTCTCTCTCCCTTCCCAAGTTCTTGATACTTATCAAAAGAAACTGGAAATAGCATATGGGGATCCTGCCAATTAAAAGAGTAGCAGAATAAAGGATATCTATCAGATGGCTCACCTCAGATACCCATAAAAAATTAATGCTAAGTTTAAAATCTAAAGTTAATTTGCCACACCATAAAAGGTAGGAGATCCAATCAGTTACTAATGAGACAAGTACAAACAGAGGATTTTGCTGTATAAATATATATTTACAGGAACAAAGAATTGGTGTGGGTCTGCAGACCTAAAAACAGAAGAGAGAATTTGCTCTCCTGCCATGTGGAGGTCATTCACTTACATATTTGGGAACAAGAGCTGGAACGTTCTGGAGGAAACTGCCGATTATCCATTTCTTCTCTAGTGCTCTCAGCAATTTAATCTGCAACTATCTGCTTATAAACTGTCTGCCCTTCCAATTTACCTCAATAGTCAGAACTCTTAGCTACCTCTAGTCACCAGAAAGCAGCTACTCCACTGACACAGGCACAGTCACAAAGGCAGTCCCTCACAGCCACTCCAAAAAGCTCAACTATTTGGCATGGTCCATTAAGAAAGAAAGAAAGAAAAAAAAATCACTGTAATTAACAAGAAAAAGACTAATTATTTGCCAAAACTCTCAATTACAATAAAATGTTCCTCAAGTTGTCTGTTCGTATTCCTATGTAATCTTAGACTTTACAAAGGGTGATGCCCCACAACTAAGAGGCCTCCATTGACATACTCAGAGTTTGCACCTGAAACTCACTAAGGCGATCCTTCTATTTCACAGTCCAGTAGTTTGATTCAAGATGAAGGGCTGGGTTTAAGTATGACTCCTTTTCTCCTAGGAGCCATCCTCCAGAAATAGTCTCTGTTCTGAGGCAATAAAAACAGGCCACAGTCAGGAGCTCCTACCTTACTAAAAGAAAATGAGATGCAAAAGACAGGAGACAGGGAAACGGATGTGGCTTAAGAGGTTCGGCGTCCGTCTACCATATGGAGAGACCGGGGTTCGATCCCCGGTACCTCCCGGTAAAAAAAAAAAAAAAAAGACAGGAGACAGAACATCTTCCACAAACCAATACTGATTCCAGACATTAAAAGAACATACCTAACAACTTCTTCACCCACCCCATATTAAAGGACTGTGTCCTCTCAAAATTCTATACACCCAAAATAACTATTTGCTAATTCACAAAATAACTATTCACTAATAAAAAGTCCTGTCACTTTTGTACCTGGACTCTTTCTTTGCTATATAAAGCTCACCATGCAAGCATCAAGATTCAGTGAGTTCTGACTACTCATGTTTTGAGTACAGTAAAAGAAATAGCTGTGGGCTACTGGCTCACTAATGAATAAGGGCAGGCTCTAGAATGCTGTGTTTAACACCCACATGTGGGAAAATCTCTCACTAAGAAAATGTATGTATTTTAAGTTAAAATACAGACCTCTTCCCCACTATCATCTAATCCCAGCATCAGATACCACAGAATGTACAATTCCAGAGTCCTGTTTCTATTTAAGTCCTCGCTTTCTCAGGAAATATATGGAATTCCTCCTTTTTTTCCTAATATGTGCCAGTTTTTTACTGTAAATAAAGTTTATTAAAGTAAGTGTGGCATGTGTATGTTATTTAGAATTATACAGGAGTAAAGTTTTTACATTTCTGGAATTAAGTTAGTTAAGTCTGAAGCTAATTCTGATAAGCTAAGAGGTATCTGGTAAGCCCTAGAGCAACCACTAAGGAAATAACTCAAAAAAATATGGTGAAAAAAATCACTAAAGAAATTAAAATGCTACATTAAAAAATATTCACTTAATGCAAGAGAAAGCAATAAAGGAAGAAGAGGGGAATAAAAAAGATACAAGACATTGAAAATGAAAAGTAAAATGGCAGCTATAAATCCAACTATGTCAACAATAACATTTAAAGTGAATGGATTAAGCAATCCAATGAAAAGGCAGAGTCAGGAAGCAGATGTGGCTCAAGTGACTAGGCTCCCACCTACCACAAGGGAGATCCCTGGTTCGGTTCCCAATACCTCCTAAAGAAGACAGAGAGCTGGCACGAATTCTGTCAATCATTCAGAGAAGAATTAATACCAATTCTTCACAAACTCTTGCAAAAAAAAAAAAAAAAAACAGAAGAGAAGGGAACACTGCCCAACTCATTCTAATAAGGCCAGGATTATCCTGACACTAAAATTAGACAAAGACATCACTACAGAACAATATCTCTTATGAATATTGATGCAAAAATCCTCAAACAAAATACCAGGAAACTGAACTCAGCAACTTATGAAAAGAATTATATGTCTTGACGAAGTAGGCTTTTTCCCAGGAATACAAGGTTGGTTTCACAACAAAAATTAATTAATGTACAAAAAAGACAAAAAAAGAACTACAAGAAAAAAAATCAATTAATGTAACATACCATATCAAGAGAAAAACAAACAAAAACCACACATTAATCCACATATACACAAGGAAAGTATATGACAAAATCCAACACTCTTTCATGATGAAAAGATTCAACAAATTAAGAATAAACAGAAACTTCCTCAATCTGATAAAGGACATATAAAAAAATCACACAGCTAATGTTTTTAATAAATTACAATATAAGCAAGAAATTTTAAAACCACCTGTAGCAGTTTGGCAGTTTGATGTAATTATGAATTCCAAAAATCTGTATTAGATTACGCTTGTAAACTGATCTGTTCATCTGGGCATGATGAAGTTATAATTGGGGCTTTGACTGGGCCATGTCAGTAGGGCGTTGAGCCCCACCCCTTGGTGGGTGGGGAATAAAATATAAAAGGCATCACAAACAACAGAGTTGCAGCAATTCTCAAGTTGGAGTTTTGATGTTGGAGTTCTGATGTTGGAGAGAAGGCCCCAGGAGAAGAGAAGCGAGCCATTTGCCTGATAGTCTACAGCTAACATTGTGGAGGAAACAGAGGAGAGTTAAGCCCAGAGAGAAACACAGCCCCGGAAAGAGAGGAACCCAAGAAGCCTGAACCCTGGCAAACGTCGGCAGCTGTCTTGCTCCAACACGTGGCAATGGACTTTGGTGAGGGAAGAAACTTATACTTTATGGCCTGGTAACTGTGGACTTCTACCCCAAATAAATCCCCTTTATAAAGACCAACCCATTTCTGGTATTTCGCATTAGCACCCCTTTGCCTGACTAATATACCACCTATAATCTCTCAATCAGAGATAAGAACACTTTGGTGTCAATCCTTTCAGCTATGCATATTTATTGTGGACATATTCTCTTTTACCACAATGAAGGCAAGAAAACAGACTGCTCATTTGAAAGTAATAAAGTCAAAGTTTCATAATCAAACATCTCTTCAAAGGGCTGAAAGAGATGGAAAACACAAATTCTCCCCACCCAAACTCTTTTCCCATCAATGATGCTGAGGCACAGGTTGGCAGCCTACGTTTCATTATTGTCCCTGATGTCAACTTGAAAATAATATTTTATACCTCTAGTACCTATTAATAAGTCCACATGAGGAGGGTAAAGGAACTGATTAAAGATGGATAGGTAAGGGCTTACTTGTCTAGAATAAGATCTCATGTAGAACAGAAAATGGTAAGTACCTAAGACTTGAACAGTCGACACCAATTTTTAAAAAAGATAATGAAGATTTATATAGCATGAACTACGTGCTAGGCAGTATTCTAAGTGCTTTATACATACCATCATTTAATCATTACAACAATGACATAGGTTCCATTATTATCCATACTTTAGAGATGAGGAAACTCAAGGAAAGAGCAGTTAAATAACTTGCCCAAAGACAACCTTACTCTAGAGTCCCTGCTCTTCACCATTATGCTATGCTGTCTCTTAAAAGTAAAGCAATGAGCCAAAGCAGAGTAACCTAATAAAAAAAGGAATGAGGATAAGCAGGAAAAAAGTGGAGAGGCTCCATTCCTATCCCTAATCAACTAAGTTCCAAATTCAGCCTGATTCAAGTTAACAAATTAGAGCTGTCTGTGGTCACCTCAAAAAGCAAAGTGGGAAAAGACACCAAGGGAACTTTAGGTTGAGCTCAGCAGATACTTTACCCCACACACACACCCCCGCCGCTTGCTGTCTGTATCCATTTGATGGATGATCTTCTGTGTCTGTTTCTTGCCTTCTCTTCCCGTTTTTCTCCTCCAGGCTTCACTGGGATTTGATCCTAGAGACCTCCAATGTGGAGAGAGGAACCCTGTCACTTGCGCCACCTCAGTTCCTGGTTTCTGGTGTGTCTCTCTTTTGTTGCATCATCATCTTGCTGCGTGGTTTGCCGCACAGGTCCAGCTCACCTGCGCGCCTTTTTACCAGGAGGTCCTGGGGATCGAACCTGGGTCCTCCCATATGGTAGATGGATGACCACTTACTTGGGCCACATCCGCTTCCCTCAGCAGATGTTTTAAATAATAAAGTCACACTCATCTAAAATTACAGCAGCCCCCAACTAAAAATCTCAATATTTCATTACAAATATCTGAATCTCCTAAGCCAAGACTTCTTTCTGAGCTGCAGTGCACCACAGCAGTGTACCACACTTTGCAGCATAAACCAAGTTAGGCCATAATAGATGATTAACCATGTAGGACTGAGCATTAGGTTTTTCATTTCCAGCTATAGTCTTATAGCTGGATTAGGGAAGAGATTAGGGAAGAGCAACTATTAAAATAATATGTAATGCTTCCAAGTCATTGGGTAAACAATAGTACAACAGCCTCATTTTGGTGCTTTGTTTTAATCTGCATGCTTTTCATTCTCTATAATGGAAGATCAGCAAGGTCTGATTAACAGGTCATTACTGGTTAACAGGTCATTACTGAAAGGTGATTACTGATAAATTCTAACTCAGGGGATATTTGAGCCTACCTGCTACCTTAGAGCAGACAATAAAAGGTTATGTTCATGTATTCCCTGCTACTGGAGTCATCAGCCCAGTACCTCTGCTCCTATCCTTAATCACCTTAGTCTATATTTATTTTTCACTAGACAAAGTTGTATCCTTCAGAAGTGCCTAGGGGTCAAACTGCTCCTCCTCTCAACTTCTCAGTATCTATTTTGGTCAGAAAACTGTGGCTATTATTGTAGCCCAAACAGGTACCTGGGAAAGGGGAGTTAGGGAGACTTCAGCTAACTGAGACCTCACATTTCCTTCCCAACTATAACTACAGCCATCAACAGTGAGGATCAATGCCTACTCTCCTAAATTATTGCCTAAGGGCCATTTTCCTTGATTTTCAGAATTCCATACACAGTCTGTTCCAAATGGTATTTATACTGAATGAACCCCCTTATCCAGAAGCTGCTCAGATCTATTCTTAGCCTCCCCAGCAGAGTTATACACTTAAAGCTTTACTTCTCTTTTTTCTTCTTTCCTCCTATCCTTTCTTCCTTCCTCCCTCCCACCCTTCCTTCCCTTCTTAATTCTTCTCTCCCTCTCTCCCCATCTCCTTTTTCTTTCTTTCAGAGGAAGGATTTTTAGTGTGAAAGAAAACAGCTACATAAACACATAAGCAGGAAGCGGGGGGGGGTGGCGGGGAAACCACCTCGGTGGCATTGGAACAAAAAGACCATGGATCAAACAGGAGGCAGGTAGCAAACTCACCAGGTGAATAAGTACAAGACTTACATAGAGATGAACTAAATTCTCATTCCAAACCCTAGGCTTGTAACTAATCATAGCAATATCTAAAACATCATTCTTGAAGAAAAACTAAACATCAGCTTAATGCATTCCAAATGAAGGGGGAAATTAATGCATTAATCATAGAGTTAAAACTATTTATCCACCTTTAGAAAAATTATGATCAGGTAAAGCCTATTTGCAGTGATTCAGCCACTATCTCTTTCTGTGAATACTGAGTAAGATTTCAAACTTGATGCTAACAAAATGCTCATTAAATGAAAAACATTAAGATGTTAACTTGAAGAGATTCAGTAAGGGCCTCAATATACTTACCCTGAAAGTTGTTTGGTTGCATTAAGGTAAAATTTTCATCTAACATTTTTCTTTTGCTCTTTGGACTAATTAGATTAATAACGGTCAGCATACATCTTTTCTAAAGTAGAAGACCTCACAGGGTTAGCCTGCTGAGTAGTGGCAGGAAATATTTAGCATAGACATCTCCAAGCAAAACTTCCCAAATGTTTTCCTTCTAGCCCTGCACATGGCCCATCAGAGTATTTCCCCTTTGTGGAACTTTAGATCTTTGGAGGTATGTGAAGCAACAATTAGACCTGTAGCAGGAATCATAAAGGTGTGGCAGTAATGTTTTATGTTTCTTATGGCAAAGCAATGGAACACCTTCCTGTGGGAAGGAAAAAACATAAGGCTCTGTTTTTTGGTGACATCAAGTATTCCAATAAAAATAGTTCCTAAGCAGCAGCATTTTAAGAATCTCACTGAAGTATCAAACAGGAAGAGAGAAACAAATTGTTTAAACACAAATAACTTTGACAATTAAAGAACTGGCATGACTAAATCATGAAAGACAAGTGAAAGGCAAAGAGACTGACACTTGAGCAAATTTAGGCCTCCAAGCATGTGGAAGTACTTTTACTTTTTTACTGTCACAATCTAAGCCCCAGGGAAGCTGCTGTGGCTCAATTGGTTAGGCTCCCGTTTACCATATGAGAGACCCCGGGTTCAATTCCTGGGGCCTCCTGGTGAAGGCAGGTCGGCCCTCACGATATGGTGAGTGAGCTGGCCAACAAGATGACCCAACAAAGGGAGACAAGCAGACACAGAAAAATGCACAGCAAATGGACACAATGAGCACAAGCAGCAAGGGGAGGGGGGGATAAATAAATAAATAAATAACTCTTAAAAAAACAACAACAACAACAAAAAAACAATCTAAGCCCCCAAAAAACAGAAAAGTCTGAAGCCTCTCTGAGGAATCCCTAAGTTAGGGCAGTCCAATTTGTAGCCATCATCCTTTCTGGGCTATTCAGAAAAAGGAGAGCCCAAGAGCTTAACTCAGCTGCTTAATGTCCCTTGGGAAGAATATGGATAGCAGCCAAGCGAGAAACCACCGAAGCGAAAAGCAACAAGGTAAGAAATAAAGCAAGCATAAAGGAATGTGATCATAGAAACAGGCCTCAGATGAAAAGGAGCTGCCTGGAAAGCCTAAGTAAATACATGAATAAATAAACATAACATGAATTTTACCCATATGTACTTTGTACTCTGGCCCAGAGCCTGGTGCTTCATTCAAACACCCACATTTGTCATACTGCCCTTGTATCACAAAGGTATATTTGGGAGAAGGTAGTTTGCAATTCCTGACAATTACAGAAAATTACATTTATCATAAGGCCTCACCACAGTATCTGGTTTATTTGCTAGGTGCAGATGCATTTATTGTGAGATTTATAAAAATGTGCTTGCTGTAAAACATCTCTGGGGACAGGTAAGGCAGACCAATCTTCAATACAATCTTGTTAGCACATCTCGCCCCCATGCTCCCTTACCCCAGTCCTCCCTGCACACCCATTTCACACTTTTCATTTTGTTCCCAGATGTTCCAAACACCACAGTAAATCACTGCAGGGACAGGACATTTTACCTTTAAAGAAAAGAAAAAAAAAACCGGAAAGATGCAGAAGCAAACATCACATCCTAGCTCTATAACGCATTAGAATCCTAACCAAGTTGTAAATATGCATTACTATTACTGGGAATGACTGGCAATGCTTACATCTGGAGCTAAATCAAGTTCCCCATCTGTTGGGTTTGCCTCTTTTTCCCAATGTTAATTTTTCAATTGTTTGCAAGAACAAATTAATAACTGTTGAGAAAATGGAAAATGCATAGGTACAACAGGAGCAAGGAATATAAGAAAAGTCAAATTTATGTTCATGAAACTGAAAATATTTTCACCTCTCCATTTACAAGCAGTTCACTCTTGTGAGTGAGTGGTATTTCCTCAAGTGGTGATCAACTCCTTCTCTGACACAATCTTATCCAATACATATGGCATTTTGGTAATTGCCTTGCTGTTTTATAAGGAGCCTAAAATGACTTAGCCCCATGAGTTCGATTTGCCTGTGTTCACCACAAATAGAAAAATCCACATAAAGCAAAATGTCAAAGTTCCAGATCCCCATGAGTCATTCACTGAAGTCATGGAAAACAGGAGAAAAATATTTCGGAGAAAAGCTTGCAGATGACCTATACACAGAAAACACTTTGGAAACAAAGATACCTAAAAAAGGCTTGAAACAATCTCTTGGTAAGAAAATTCATAGAACAACAGTACTTTGAGCTATTTCAGTATGATAAAATGAAAGTCTCATGCACTCCTGCTTTTCTTGATCAAGTATGACAATTTCTTCTACTCCTACAGACATCAGAGCTTAAAATAGTATTGGTGTTGAACATATTCCACTTATAAAGGTACAGTAACCATCAGGATGAGCCAGGATACTCTGAAAGAGATAAATTTTCATTCCTTACCTGATATTAACCAATGCGTGGGTCACCTTGCTAGCTGCTTCCTTCCACTGGCCTGCATTGGTAGAAAGTCTCAGCACTATAACAAGAAGGAAAGAACACAGGTCTGTCAGACCCCTGGTGTAAAACCCAGATCTGAAGAATGAAGATACATCTCAGAACAGCACTATTACAATAGCCAAACAGAGTCTGTGTCAATCTTCTATTTAAAACATCCTTGATCTAGAGTAAATGGAAGGGCTAATAAGATTCGCTCAATTATTTTCACCTGGAATTTTTTTCTCTAACTTCTTTTCACTTTCTATTGAAGCACCCTACTTCTCCTCCTCATTTTTTTTTTAACTTCCTGATACCAGGGTTCCATAACTTAGTTTGGGCACTCATTTAAAATTTACACTGGGGGAGGCGGCTGTGGCTCAATCAGTGGGGCTCCTGTTTGCCATGTGGGAGCCCCCGGGTTTGGTTCCCGGGGCCTCCTGGTGAGGGCAGGCCCACCCGGATGGCGTGGTTGGCTGACCCAGCGAGCACGGGCAGCAGGGGGGAGGGGGGGATAAATGAATAAATAAATAAAATAAAATCTTTAAAATAAAATAAAATAAAATAAAATCTACACTGGAGCACTGGAGTTAGGATGTGAGGGTGACCTGGCCGTCATATTTATCATTTCCATAATGGCTGTGGCTGATTTAGTAGAATTGACTGGCTAACTTAGTGTCCTCTCTGGCACCATGTATATTTTTTGTATTAAAGTACAATCTCAAACAGGACAAATAACCTTTCCAGATAGAAAACAGTTATGTTTCAATCAAGGTGTAACTGTTTCCGCTTCTCTGACTTAAATAAGTGACCTGCAACATGAATCAACAGGAATCATCTTCCCTTCTCTACCAAATTCTCTTTTTTTCCCAAATGTAAGCACGGGGGAGAGATGATGAAAATATAAAACTAAATGTATCCTCAATCAATATAAGAGCTACAGGTCGGGAGGTGTGGGAGGTGGGCAACGTGGGAATCCCAATGGGTTCCGTGTAATATTTTGGGTAATCTAAGCACCTCTTAAAATATATGTGTATATATATATATATATAAAAACAACATTTTTGTAAGCAAATACACATATATGCATATATATTTATATATCATTTTGCAAATGTTTGTATGTATTGTGAGAATTTTTATTTTTACCCATAATAATAATAATAATAATAAAAAATAAAAAAAAAAGAGCTACAGGTCCACACATCAAAGTACCTGTACCATTTTAGAAAAGAGACAAAATAGTACAAGTGCTGCTTCAAAGAGCAAGTACATGGAGGGCACACCAAATATATCTTTTAATGTATTTAAGGTCTACCCTCATTCAGTTTGGGCACAAACTGAATGACCTCTTCAAATAGCTAATAGTAGCTAATAGTAGCTCAACAGTTGGAGCGTTTATGAAGTGCCAGGTACTAGACATTAGGTTATATGCAATATAGCTGTTCTGAAGGTAGAATGATAAATGATTTTACTAACCATCTTGATATGCTTGCGCTTCCATTTTATCCAGGGAATTATAAAGAAGAAACAGAGGTTAACCGAAGCAGGCTGACATACTAATAATCCTTTGTGGTGCTGATAAAAACCCCTGCCCCAGCCTGGGAGGACTATAACAAAGGGTTCAGGATGACACCAGCAAGTCTGCTGATCTTCACCAGATGGCCACAATCTTACACCAACCTTTTGCTTGCTAATTAACGAACTGAGCCTCACAGACACCCTTCCCAAACAGTCCACTGCCCCCATAGTGCACATAGTTCACGGAACACATGTACTAACCGTTATCCAAGTCCCCTTTATCCCTCCCCATTCCACCACACCTTCCCTTAGTTTCAAGTAACCATATAAGCTGCTTCCCCAGCTTACCACTTCAAGCAGAAACCTCTTTTGATGGTGCTCCTGCATTAAGGCAACTTTCACTCCATAAACTTGCTCTGCACCGCCTTTTTAAGTCTGTTTATTTTCAGCATAACACTGTATTAGTTTCCCAGCTACTAAAACACCATATAATGGGTTGGCTTAACAACAGAAATTTACTGGCTCATGGTTTCAGGGGACAGAAAGCTTGCCTCTTCCCAGGATCAGTATCTTCTGGCTGGTCAGCAATCTTTGGGGTTCCTTGGCTTCTGTCACATGGCAATTCATGTGGCAGCATCTTACCCTTTCTCTTCAGGGTCCCGTTGACTTCCAGCTTCTGGCTGCTCCCTGTGGCTTCTCTTTCTGTGTTTAATTTCCTTTGCTTACGCAGACTTCAGTCATATTGGATTAAGGTCCACCCTCATTCAGTTTGGGCTCAATTTAATTAATAACATCTTCAAAGGTCCTATTTACAAACGGGTTCATACACACAGGACCAGGGTTTGGGACATGCCTTTTATGGGGGACCTGATTCAATCCCCAACAGTGGGCCTCTGGATCCCAAAAAGACATGTTCTTCCCACTTGCAAAATACATTCATTCCATCACAACATCCTAAAAGCGCTGTCATTTCAGTAGCAATGCTAAATACAAAGATGCATCAAAATAGGTATGGGTGTGGTCCATACTGGGGAAGATTCCTCTGATGGATCTCTGAAACCTAGAAAATAAGTTACCTGTTTCCAATATAGAATGGTGGGACAGGCCTAGGATAATCATTCCCATTCCAGAGGGGAGACATCTGAAGGAAAACAGGGGTCACAGGTCCCGAACAATTCTGAAACCCAGCAGGGCAAACTCAAGGTCTGAGAGTCAGCTATGGATCAATGTCTTGTCCTCTGGGCTGTCCCACCCCTTCCAAGTGCTTGCTCAGGGGCCATGCTCTCCCTGAATACTGGAGTGAAGGCTCCACCCTCTTCAAGCATCTGGATGGCAGCCAGTCTCTCCACAAAGGCCAGGACACAGGCCCCATCTTCTCCAAGCATCTGGGATGACAGTCTCATGCAAGGCCTCACCCTCTCTGAGCACTGGGGTGGAAGCACTCTCCCTCAATAATAGGGTGCAAAGTCCGGCCCCTCCAAGTAGCAGGGCAGGTGGCCAGCCCCTTCCAAGTGGAGGGGCAAACCCACCCTTTCCAAGCACGTGAGTGAGCTCGCTCTCTTGGGCCAAGATCTCCTCGGTCCAGACCTTGGCTTCCATGGTTCTGCCCTTGAAGTAGACAACAGAACTTTACACAGACCCTTCCTGGATAACTGCACCTCCAATCCTGACTTCTACTGACATGGCTGAAGTTTAGCCACACCTTCTTTAGCAAAGGGTTGTTCAGTTAAACCCTCATATGGAACTCTGTTCTTTGGGGAGTCTCTTCCTGAAAGCCTAGGAAGGTCTCTGATAAAGCCGCTTTTGGCCCTAATCAGAGCACATTATCTGAATAGGCTGAGAAATTTCAAAATCATAAATTTCTGTTTTTTTTTTTATGTTAAGAGTTTAGTTCTCAGCTTATCTCTTTCCTCTTGCATTTTACTATAACTTTGGAAGGTTGTACCTTCCAAGGTTAGCTTGGAAATCTCCTCAGCTAAATAGCCAAGTTTATCACTTTCAAATTCTCCCTTCCATACAACATCAGAACACAATTTTGCCACTTTATAACAAGGATGGCCTTTCCTCCGGTTTCCAATAACACATTATTCATTTATTCTAAGGCCTCATCAGCAATAGCATTAACATCCATATTTCTACCAACAGTCTCTCTTCAAAGTGGTTGGCTTCTCCTATCAAGCACCGTACAATTCATCCAGCCTTTACCCATTACCCAATTGCAAAGCTGTTTCCACATTTTTAGGTATTTGCTATAGCAGCACCTCACTTTCTGGTACCAAAAACTGTGTAAGTCTCCTAACTACTAAAACAAATACCATACAATGGGTTGGCTTAACAACAGGAATTTATTGGCTCATGGTTTCAGGGGCTAGATGGATTGCCTCTTCCCAGGGTTGGTATCTTCTGGCTGGCCAGTAATCTTTGGGATTCCTTGGCTTATCTGTCATAGCAACGCACACATTGGTGTATTCTCTTTTATCTGTTGGATTCCATTGATTTCCAGCTTCTGGCTGATCCCCACAGCTTCTCTTTCTGTGTCCAATTTCCTTTGCTTATAAGGACTTCAGCCATGTTGGATTAGGGCCCACCTTCATTTGGTTTGGGCAAACTTTAGCTAATAACATCTTCAAAGGTCCTACTTACAAAGGAATTCACTCCCATAAGACGAGAGTTTGGGACCTGGACATGCCTTTTGTGGGGTACATGATTCAATCCCCAACAGTAGCATACAGATGAAGCAACTGAAACTCAGAGGAGACAAGTAATTGATTGAGATCATTCACACAAGTTGTAGGTGATAGAACTGGGATTTGAACCTGGAGAGAAAAACTCTAGAGTGTCTTAATGTAGAACAGTAGTTAAAAATATGAACTTTGAAGCCCATCATCATGATCTAAGCCCAGTTTCTATCACTTATCAGAGAATATTAACAATACTTACATGAATTCTCATGAGAATTAAATATACTAAAATATAAAGCTGTCAGATCAGTGCCTGTCACACAGTAAATGCTGTATAAACATTAACTATTTAAATAAGACTGTCCCCCAAATGAATGAACAAATGAATGAACAAATTTACCCAGACTTTCTGAAAGGAAGGAAAATGGGGCCTAGATGCTCTAACTAATGTTAAGAAATATATGATCAAATTACATAGAACAATCACTATTTACTTCTGACCAAGGATTCCTCTAGTAAGAAGAGCAGAAGCAACAGCTCTACCAGAGGGAGGGCCTATGGCTGTGGTGGAGGAAAGATGGCTATGATGATTATCTGGCTACTGTGTATCTGTTCTAGCAATGTCTCATTTTCATAAATTCATGCAATTTTATAAAAGAGAATATAAAATGGAAACCTTAATAAAACATATTATCAGAGTGCTGCTTTTCTAATTTACAGATGTAGAGCAAGGAAACTTGGCATAGTTCAATTTAGAGCTCTACAGTCTAAACTCAGGCTTCACCCAGTGTATGTGCAAATCTATTCATATAATGAACAAAATTGTTTCAAAAGGTCAGACATTTCTTTTTTTTTTTTTTTTTAAGATTTAGCAGATATAGCTCAGTGGTTGAGCGCCTGCTTCCCATATATGAGGTCCTGGGTTCAGACCCCGGTACCACCTAAGAAAAAAATAAGAGAGACTTAAGAAAATTACAGAAAAATTGTAAGTTAAAAACACAAAATGGAATGATACCATGATTACAACTATGTAAAAATATGCACTAAATGTGGACTAATACACAATGAAATGTTGGTAGTACTAGAATGGATAAGATATTTTATTTCTTTTCCCATGCTTTTTCTTTAGTATTGGTAATTATCTTTATTCTTATAAATGAAACAACAGTTCAAAATATGATATCATTTATGATTCAGACAGCTTCTGCGGTGGTCCATCGTATTCAGTAGTAAGTGTGTGCCTATTACAAAAACATCTCAGTGAGAGACTTCCTCTTCTGGCCATGATGGAGTAACAAAGACAGAACTTATCCTACTAACTTAAACAATAGAAAACCAGACAAAATATGTGAAACAACAGTTATCAGACAATCAGACAATGGGTGATGTAGGACTATGATCCCTGAGACCTACAGTTAGCCTAATTTACTGCATGGAGAAGTTTCTGGCCTACAGGGCAGGAAGGAGGAACTCAAACAAAGCCCACCAATCTTGCCAAGTTGAAGACACAGAGTTGAGCATTTGGAGAGGCCAAGGCATCTAAAATTTATAGGACAGAGTACTGGAGAGGAGGGAGTTTGATGGACAGCTCTGGAGACCTGCAGATGGATTCTCTTAAATCTTCAGCTGAGCACTGATCTGTTTATGTGGGAGAATAAAGTACTCAAGACTGGAAAGGAGAAAAATTGTGGTGCTCACAGAGCTTATTTAGAAGTAAAATATATATTATGTGAAATAAATTCACTGGATGGGCTTAATACTAGAATGGATACACATGGGAGACAGTAAACCTAAAGATAGATCAATAGATATTATTAAGTATGAAGAATGGAGAGAAAAATGTTTGGAAAAAAAAATAAACAGAGCCTCAGGGACCTGTGGGACAATATCAAGGAGTCAACATTTGTATTATTCAAGGAGAAGTGAAAGAGATTGGGGCAGAAAAAAATATTTGAAAAAAGAGTAGCTAAAAACTTCTAAATTTGGTGACATTCGAGAAGCTCAGCAAATCCCAAACAGGAAAAAGAAAAAGAAAAACCATGCCTAGATATATCATAATCAAACTGCTGAAAACCAAAGATAAAGAAAAAAGGAGCTGGAGAAAAAGAACTCATTACAAACAAGGAACCAATGATTCAAATGACCACAAATTTATCTTCAGAAACCGTGAAGGTCAGAAAAAAGGGAATAACATCTTTAAAGTACCTTAAGATAAGAACTATCAACTCAAAATTTTATATCCATCAAAAATGAAGGAGGGAGGCAGATGTAGCTCAACGGCTTGGGCATCTGTCTCCCATATGGAGGGACCTGGGTTTGATCCCCGGGACCTCCTGGTAAATTAAAAAAAAAAAGGAAAAGAAAGAAAATTTGTCACCTGCTCTAAGAAATGCTTAAGGAAATTCTTAAGACTGAAGAGAAATGATACCAGAAGGAAATGTGGATCTTCAGGAACAAGGGAAGAGCAAAAGAACTATAAAATATCTAGGTCAACCTGTAAGCAAAAATTATAACATTGTCTTGGGAGCTTTTAATATATATAGATGTAATAAATATGAAAACTGCAACATGAAAGGGAGAAGAATGGCAATTAAAGCAAAGCTTCTTCATTTTATCGAAGTGGGTGGTACAATACCAAAACCATCTTGAAAAAGAACAAAGTTGGAGAACTTATACTTCCTGATTTCAAAACTTACTACAAAGCTACCATAATCAAATCAGCCTAGTAATGACTAATAGACAGATAGAACCATGGAATATAATTGAGAGCCAAAAATGAACCCAACGATTTTCGACGAGGGTGCCAAGTCCACTCAATGGGGAAAGAATAGTCTCTTAAACAAATAGTGCTGGGAAAACTGGATATCCACATGCAAGAGAATGACAACAAGTAAAAATTAATTCAAAACGAATCAAGGACCTACATATTAAAGTTAAAAACATAAAACTCTTAGATAACCTACAGAATGGGAGAAAATATTTGGAAGTCATAGGTCCAATATGGGTTTAATATCCAGAATATATAAAGAACTCCTACCATTCAACCACAAAAAGACAAACAAACCAAATAAAAAATGGGGAAAGGACTTGAATTGACATCTCTAAAGAAGAAATATAAATGGCCAATAAGCACATGAAAAGATGCTTAACATTTTTTGTCATGAGAGAAATGGTTACTATTAAAAAATCAGAAAATAGTGTTAGGGAGGATGCAGAGAAATAGGAACTTTTGTACACTGCTGGTGGCACTGTAGAATGACAGAGCCACTGTGGACATTGGTGGTTCCTCAAAAAGTTGAAAATAGAATTATCATATGACCTGGTAATCCCACTTCTTGATATATACCCCAAAGAACTGAAAGCAGGGACTCAGATATTTGTACACCAATGTTTATGGCAGTATGATTCACAATAGCCAAAAGCTGGAAGCAACCCAAGTAGCCATCAACGGATGAATGGATAAACAAAATGTGGTATATCCACACAATGGAATATCATTCAGCCATAAAAATGAATTTCTGATGTATGCTACAACATGGACAAACCTTGAAGATATTACATTAAGTGAAATAAACCAGACAAAAAAAGACCAATATTCTATGATCTCGCTTATATGAAATACCTAGGAGAAGCAAATTTCACAGAGACACATGGTGGTGTATACATTTACCAGGGGATGGTGGGGAGGGGCAGGAAGAGGGAGTTAGAGCTTAATGGGTGAGGAGTTTCTGTTTGAGGTGATGAAAATGTAGGCACAACGGTTATCAACGATGACTACAATATTGTGAATATAATTTACTACTATTGAACTATACGCTTGAATTTGGTTAAAATGGGAAATTTTATGCTGTATATTTATTACTACAATAATTTGGATATTTTTAAAAGTCAAACAATCCAATTAAAAAATGGACTGGGGGGAGTGGATGTGGCTCAAGCAGTTGAGCGCCTGTTTCCCACATGGGAGGTCCTGGATTCAGTCTCCGATGCCTCTTAAAAAAAAAAAAAAAAAAAAAAAAAGCAAACAAATGAAAAACCCAACTCAGGGGAGCTTATGTGGCTCAGTGGTTGAGTGCCAGCTTCCCACATACGAGGTCTGGGGTTCAATCCCCGGCTCCGTTACCGAAAAATAAAAAAAGGACTTGAATAGACATTTCTCCAAAGAAATATACATAAGGAAAATACAACTCAAAACCACAATGAGCCCAGTGAAGATCCACTAGTCTACTCAGAAAGAATTGGACCAACTTTCAGAAGGTCAGGAATTTCTCTACCTTTCCCACTTTATCTTTCTGCCAAGTTACTTCTCCTTTAGGTCTTTCATCATTTATTTCTTCCTTCATTCTTTTTTTTCTTTTGCTTGGACTGAGATTCTAAGTCCCTAAGTGAAGGGTAAGATTACTCTGAGGAAGATACACCAGGTATGCTGTAGATGCATTGTTGGAGGGTACCTGGCAAGGCTCATAGTCAGAACATCTGTTCATGGCTCTGTGGGATCCCCAACATGCCACTGAGTGATAAGGAAACCAAAACCTAACCATGGCAGGCACCATTTGTTCATTCTGTGATCATGTGTATCTTTATGTTCCTATACACTGTTGACTCTGTCACATTCATCTCTAATCCTCGACCCAATGACACACTGAAACATACAGTGTTCTTGAACTCGTTATATGTTTTATTCTCATTAAAGGTTCAAAGCAAACAAACAAACAAAACCCACAATGAAATATCACTTCATACCCAATAGAATGGCTATTATTTAAAAAATGGTAAATAAGTGTTGGCAAGAATGCAGAGAATTAGGAAGACTTGTATATTGTTGGTGGGAATATAAAACAGTGCAGCAGCTATGGAAAACAGTTTTGCAGTTCCTCAGAAAATTAAGTATAGAATTACCATATGAGGAGGCAATCCCACTTCTTAAGTATATACCATACCCAAAAGAAGTGAAAGCAGGGACTCAACAGATAGTTGTGCACCAATGTTTATAGCAGCAATATTCACAACAGTCAAAAGATGGAAATGATCCAAGTGTTTATCCAGATGAATGGATAAACAAAATATGGTCTATACATACAATGGAATACTACATAGCCTTAAAAAAGGATGAAATTATGTGAATATTCTTGCTGTCCTGATTTTGTGATAATCAGGATAGGCTAAACATTCACTATATTAGAAACCATGCATGTGTCCCACACCTAGTTTTTCTCTCTAGGTCTGGTTTTTAGAATGTTGGTGATAAACTAAGCCTGATTTATTATATGATCATCTTGTATGGTAAAAGACTGTAACTTTGGGTATCTTTGGTCAACACCTTAAGAGATACAGTAGTGGGACGGATGTGGCTTGGGTGGTTGGACGTCCATCTCCCATAGGAAGGACCTGGGTTTGATCCCCAGGACCTCCCAGTAAAAAGAAAAAAAAGAAAAATATAGAAGGTGCATGGGCCACCAGGCCCCATGCGCAGGTGTACCTCCAGGCCCCACGAATGGTTACAGTGCCAAACATGAGTGACACAAGGGAGAGCCAAGACAAGATGCACCAAAAAAACAGGAACGAATGTGGCACAGGCAGTAGGACGCCTCTCTCCCACATCAGAGGTTCCGAGGATCGAATCCCAGTGAAGACAGGAGAAGAAGGATGAGAAGAGAGGGCAGGAAACGGACACAGAGAGTTGCCCATGAATGGACACAAAAACAGCAAAATCGGGGGCGGGGGTAAAAATGGATAAAAGTAAATAAATTAATAAATAAATCCTTAAAAAATGTATAGGGGAGGAAGACACGGACTATAGTTACTAGTTTCGTGATCTGTTAGCAAATGTTACACAACAATGCGGGGTATTTGTGGGGGAGTGATGTGTGGGAGCCCTGTATGATGTTATGCATGTTTGTTTTGTAAGTTCACGATGTTTACTGAACACTTATAGTTTATGTATGTTCATGTATGAATGATATACTTCAATAAATTGTTTTTAAAAAAAGGAATGAAATTCTGATACATGCTATAACGTGGATGAAATTTGAAAACATTATGCTAAATGAAATAAGAAAGACACCAAAGGACAACTATTGTGTGGTTTTACTTACATGAAATAATTAGAATATATGAAGTGATAAATACAGAAATTAGAGATTACCACAGTTTAGGGGAAGTGGGAATAGGGAGTTATGGCTTAATGGGTACAGAGTTTCTGTTTGGGGTGCTGGAGATGTTTAGATAATGGATGGAGATGATGGTAGCACAATATTATAAATGTAATTAATGCCTGTGAATTATATACTTGACAGTGGTTAAACTGAGAAATTTTATGTTATATATTTGTTACCATAATAAATATATAATTTGTCAAGGTGAATACAGAATTACCATACGACCCTGCAATTCTGCTCTTAGGTATATATCCCAAAGAACTGAAAGCAGGGACTCAAACTGATCCTTGTACACCAATATTCATAACAACACAATAGCCAAAAGGTGGAAACAATCCAAGTGTCCCTCAAAAGATGAATAAACAAAATGTGGCAGATACATACAATGGAATATTACACAGCCTAAAAAAAAGAATGAAGTTCTGATACATGCTACAACATGGAAGAACCCTGAAAATATTATGCCAAGTGAAGTAAGCCAGACACAAAGGGACAAATACGGTATAATTCCACTTACATGAAATATCTAGAAAAAGCAAATTCTTAGAGATTGAAAGCAGATTTAAGGTTACCAGGGACTGAGGGAACCAGTGTGTTTGAAAACACTGTTAAGAAAATCAAAATACATGGGACGTGAATGTGGCTCTAGCGATTGAGCTCCCGACTACCTCACGGAGGTCCTGGGTTCAGTCCCAGGTGCCTCCTAAAGAAGATGAGCAAGACAGCAAGCTGATGCTATGGGCTGGTGCAGCGAACTGATGCAACAAGATGATGCAACAAGAGACACAAGGAGGGAAACATAATGAGAACACAACAAAGCAGGGACCGGAGGTAGCTCAAGCAATTAGGCACCTCCCTCCCACATGGGAGGTCCTGGGTTCGGTTCCCAGGACACAATGAACAGACACAGCAAGTACAAGCAATGAGGGGATGGGGAGAAATAAATAAATAAAATAAATCTTACAAAAAAAAAGAAAATGAAAATACAAGCTACAACCTGAAAGAAAATATTTGCAAATCACATAGCTAATAAGCAAAACATATTTTTAAAATCTCATATTTCAAAAATAAGAAACCCAATCTTCCTTATAGAAGAATTCCAAATAGTTTATGTAGCTACTACCCCCTCCAGGAGGTGGAGCTTAACCCCCTACTTGCTCCCCCATTCCCTCCCCACCCCCTTTAGGTGGGCTGCATGTAGCATAATGTGAATAAAGTTTAGAGTCCTGTGTTTGTTTGGTTTTAAATGGGCCATATGGATGGCAAGTAAGGGCAGGAAATGATGCTGAACATCATTATTTATCAGAAAAATGCAAATAAAAATCACAATGAGATGTTAGCACAAATCTATAAGATTGTCACCCCCGCCCCTCAAAAAAAAACGACAGACAACATCAAGTGCTAGCTAGGATATGGAGCAACTATAACTCTCATACATTGCTGGAGGAAATGTAAAATAGTGCACCACTTTTGAAAACAATTTGGTGGTTTCTTACAAAGTTAAGCATACACTTATTGTACTACCCACAAATCCCCTTCCTAGGTATGTAACCTAGTGAAACGAAAATTTTTGTTCATACAAAAACATACAGGGGGGGCAGATATGGCTCAAATGGTTGGGCATCCGTCTGCCATATGGAGGGACCTGGATTCGATCACCGGGACCTCCCGGTAAAATAAAATATATATATATATAGAAGGCACATGGGCTGCCAGGCTCTGTGTGCCGGTGAGCCGCCAGGCCCCGGGAGCCATGCAGCAAGATGATGACGTAACAGGGGAGAGACAAGACGAGATGCTCTGGAAGCTCTGAAAACCAGGAACCGAGGTGGTGCAGGTGGCAAAACACCTCTCTCCTACATCAGAGGTCTCCAGGATCGAATCCTGGTGAAGACTGGAGGAAAAAGATGAGAAGAGATGGCAGGAAACAGACACAGAGAATTGCCCAGTGAATGGACACAAAACAGCAAATGGGGAAGGGAGGGTAAAAAATGGATAAAGTAAATAAATATTTTTAAAAAACATATAGGGAAGCGGCTGTGGCTCAATCAGTAGGGCTCCCGTTTACCGTATGGGAGGCCCCGGGTTCGGTTCCCGGGGCCTCCTGGTGGGGGCAGGCCCGCCCGGACGGCATGGTTGGCTGACCCAGCGAGCACAAGCAGCAAGGGGGGGATGAATGAATAAATAAATAAAATCTTAAAAAAAAAAACATATATGGGAAACGGATGTGGCTCAAAAGGTTCGGCGTCCGTCTACCATATGGAGAGACCGGGGTTCGATCCCCAGTACCTCCCGGTAAAAAAAAAAATAAAATAAAAAAGAATAACTTAAAAAAAAAAAAAAAAAAAAAACATATAGAAAAATGTTTATAGGGGCTTTATTTATAATCACTAAAAACTGGTAACCTCCCAAATATCCTTCCACTGATGAATGGATAAACCTAGTGTGGCACATTCATACAATGGAATATTACTCAGCAATAAAAAGAAACAAACTGCTGATACATACAACATGGATAAATTTCAAATGCATTATACTATGTAAAAGAAGTCAGACTCAAAAGGCCATATACTAAATGATTCCATTTATATGATGTTCTGAAAAGGCAAAACTAAATGGGGACAAGAAACAGATCAGTAGTTGCCAGGAGTTGAGGACAGGAGGAGTTGACTCACAGGAGCACAAGGGAAACTCTTCTATAGCTTGATTTTGATGGTAATTATACTACTATATGCATTTGTCAAAACTCATAACTGTACATTAAAATGAGTGGATTTTACTGTATGTAAATCATACCTCAAAAAACCTAATTGGGAAAAAAAAATGTCTTTTCCACCAAAAGTTTTACCATATTTTATATAAAATGGAGAGCACTGAAACACTGCCTCCTATTGTTTGTTGTGTTTCAGTTAATGAAAATTTTCACTTTCTTATTTGTGAACTCTCCTGGTTAACGTTTTTATTCCCTTGGTAGTTTTAGACATTGCCAGATATTCTCTTACCTTGTTGTTACAGCTATAAGGAGCTTATCTCATTTGACAATGGGTCCAGTCGAGCAGGTATGTCAGGCTTTTATAAAATATTTCCCCCACTCTAACTCCCACTCCTCACTGAAAGACATTTTCCTTCTTCTACTGATGGGATCTATAGCCTATGGGGCAGCTCTTCACCGTTGGAAAATTCTATATTCCCAGGAAACAAGGACCTCAGTAAAGCTGGGCAGATGCAAACCATACCATGGTACAATGAGTGCATTTAGCCAATGAGAAGCTGCTGGGGGAGGGGGGCCCTTTCATGGAAGACTTCCTCCTAGCTAATAAAAAAGACACACGTGTTCTGATATAATAACTGGAACTTGCTATCCTGAGGAGAGGTGACCTGATGCTGAAGTCATGACACTGAGAAAGAAAGAGCAGAGAAAAAGAACCCAGGTCCTTGGAGACACTGCTGAACAATCACACCCTCCTGAAAACTATTGTTCCATTAGACTTCTGGTAATTTTCTTATGAAGACAGTCAGGTTTTCTGTTACTTGTAGTTAAAAATATCCTAGTAATACAAGGCCCAACCCCCAGTGCCTAAGACATCATACTGCTAAGCTATATGTGGTTTTTTTAAAGGTTTTCCTCCCAGGCGATCCTAGTTTTCCACTATTTGCATCTCCAGATCATTCTCCTGGAACTCCAAGTCTCCTCTCTCCTCATGATGTAGAAGTCCCAAGAAGATGGTGGATTCTTCATAAGGCATGAAGCACACTAATCTATGGTAACAGAAAGCAGAGCAGTGTTGCCCAGGGGTTGGGGGGGAGGATAGCAGGGAGGGACAGGAGAGAAGAACTTTAAAGGGACACAAAGAAACTTTTGGGGATTGTGGAGATGGTTCATTATCTTGACTATGGTGATGGTTTCATGTGCAGTCAAAATTTATCAAATTGTGTATTTTAAATGCGTGCAGTTTATTATATATATAATACTTCAATTAAAGCTGATAAAATAAGTCAGTCTTTTTTTAATAAAATAGTTTTATTGAGCAGCTTTTGGTTTCTGTGTAATCTATAGAGACCTTTCTTTATCATTCAAACTCAGGGTAGGATTGACTAGTCTCTTCACTCAAACTATAAGAACTATATAGGGAAGCGGCTGTGGCTCGGTCAGTGGGGCTCCCGTTTACCATATGGGGGGGCCCGGGTTCGGTTCCCGGGGCCTCCTGGTGAGGGCGGGCCCGCCCGCATGGCGTGGTTGGCTGACCCAGCGAGCACAAGCAGCAAGGGGGGGAGAAATGAATAAATAAATAAAATCTTTAAAAAAAAAAAAAAAAAAAGAACTATATCAAAGAAATGCTACACTCACTATGGCTGCAGAACATATTTTCAATGAGCCAATCACCAAAAGGTTTACAAGAGTTTTATCTAATGCTAACTTCCTCTTATAAGTTATTTTGAAAATCTCTAGGTACATTAAGACTGCTTAAAATCTTATATCTTCTTAAATGACATAATGTTATTTCCATTTTGGTACCTCTGGGATCCAAGCTTCTGTATTTGCCAATATCAATTCCCACCCACTATTTCACCTCCAATTCACTGGCATTCACTAAATCCACAAGCCTCTCCTTACTCTCTCTCTCACAAACATTAACAAAGAGCTAAAGGGCTGCCAAGAGGCTTTCCACTGAGATGAAATCTGAGTTCCTGAAGGCAACGAAGCCAACATATACCTTCCTATTGCCTGAGAGGAGACTACTGTATTTCTGGGCCAAGCCAGAGCACCAAGCAACTAGAGAAAAATATTTTGTAGTTTTTTTCTTTTTATCAAAACCAGACAGCTGTTGGGGAGAAAGAAGTAAAAAGAAAAGACGCTTACCCATGGAGTAGAGGTTGTCAAAGCTCTGATGCATGCGGATAATCTCATAATAGAGTTCATCATAGCTGCTGGGGGTGGGCAGGAATGTGTCACCATATGTGATAAACATATTAAATAGGTTCACAATCTAGAAAAGAAGCAAAAGCCCCATACACTGGCATTAGACTTCAAATACCGGAAGGGTATTATGCTGGAACCAGCTCTTACTGGCTTATAAGCGCAAACTATTAAATTTTCAGGAATTTCGTGAGCTAGTTGTTAAACATAGCCATTATTAAAAATTAACTTATATAAACTTACAGTTAAATTAATTGTATTAAATTGAAGGTAATAAACACTCAAAACTCATTACTTCCTAATTATTTTCTACCTTCTACTATTATCTATGCTCTTGAGATTAATTTATATCTCTTACGCCTATACAATGAAAATACCATTATGATGTGCTCCTGCACGTCTCTTCTCAACTCTACATTCAGTGATGTCACATTGATAGTAGAAATTGGCCATGGGAGTAGTTATACCATGAAAATCAACTAATGTTACAAATCAGGACTTCCCCCCACCCCAGCTCAGGGAGCCAGTTGTTGAACATTTACTAACATATCATGGTGCACTATCCTAAGAAAAGAGTCAAAGGGCCCAATAGTATCCTTCTACCCCAAATAACCAGCCAGATAAACAGACATCAGTAATGCCCCTCAGATACCAACAGCAGCCATGATGGGACCACTCATCTGGCTGGGACATCTCTAGAGGCTTTGCTATTTACCAACATAGAGACTATGGCAGTATATTAGTAGTAGTAGCAGCAGCAGCAATAGGAGTAGTAGCAGTAGTTAACAGTAGTAGTATTGCAGTCTCTCAACTGGGACCAAGGCTCACTCTTCATAAACAGAGATCTGACATACACCCTCCCCTGACAGACAATAAACTCTCATGAAGAGTCGTCTTGGGTTTGCCAAAGACTTAGGTGAGAATGGGGAGTACTAGAGATTCTGATCCAAGAAGAAAATATAAGCCTGGTTTCCCTTATGGAATAGTCCCCAGACTGCCAGATCCTGTTTCAAACCAGGATGCTTAGGGTACAGCTTTAGAGAAAGAAATATTTTTTTCATTACTCACCATAAGGGCTAATGTAAAAATGTTGTGTTTGGCCAAAAGCACAGTCTCATTTGACATAAGGAACTTCAGCAAATTGATCAAGGCTTAAAGAAAAAAAAGACAACAAGCTATTTAAGGATCATCAGTAAAGTTAAATGAAAGCAGACTAGCTCTATCGAAATCCAAATATGGCTAGAACAGGGGTTCTTAACCTTTTTTTTTCCGGACCCCTTGGCCAGTCAGGTGAATATTACAGACCCCTTACTAAGTCCACTCTATACTGTGTATTATTAATAAATATATCACTCCTGCACCAACACGTCCCCACAAGAATGTTTTTTTGAATTTTCAATTCAAGCTCACAGACCCCCTGAAATCTTTCCATGGACCCCCAAAGGGTTAAGAATCCTTGGGCTAGAATCAGTAAGTCTCAGCTGCCAAGGACTTAAAAAACAGGTAAGGCAGGAATATTTGAAGAAAGCACTGACTTTCCTAAATAACATGTCTGCTTAACTGTCCATACAAAGTTTTTAAAAACCTACCTTTTCGCCACTTCTTAAATAGCAATTAAGCTCAGAAATTTGACTATCAAACTGACATCTCAGTGTTCCAAATGTACTCCCACATGGTGATTTCCCCATCAAATTTGCTCAATTTTCAAGTCAAAATTAGGGTCCCTACTCCCACCCTAGGCTGCTAGCATCTCTTGTCACCAGGCTTTAGCCACGTATCTGTTTCAAACATCATTGCTGAGAGAGACCCCATTCCATCTGGTCACCAGTTGTGCCAACTATACTGGACAACTTACAGCTGGGCTTCAGCTTTGGCTGGGAGGTGAGCTCATGGTGTGTGTGTGGGGGGAGCCTTTAACCGTTCTAGCTTGTCAAACAAAAGTACAACTTGCTCTCTCTGTTCTTTCTCAACAATGACAACATTTACCAAAAAGGTCCCCCTCTCTTGCCTGGCAATCCTTAGTGAGGACTGCTAAAACCCAAGCAATCTCAGTAAAGAGATGACTGCCAAGTCCCTAGGTTAACAGTGCAGCTTTAAAGGCAGTTTCTGGGGAAGCGGCTGTGGCTCAATCAGTAGGGCTCCCGTTTACCATATGGGAGGCCCCAGGTTCGGTTCCCGGGGCCTCCTGGTGAAGGCATGCCCGCCCGCACGGCGTGGTTAGCTGACCCAGCGAGCACAAGCAGCAAGGGGGGGATAAATGAATAAATAAATAAAATCTTAAAAAAAAAATAAAAAATAAAAAAAAATAAAGGCAGTTTCTGCAAATAAATATTAAGCATTAAAAAATATTAAGCATTGTTAGTTGCTTTATTATCTTTCACCCAGAATATTTATCCATGAATATGCCTTTGTGTCTTTTTGTTGTTGTTGTTTTCACCAGGAGGCCCAGGGGATCGAACCCAGGTCCTCCTATGTGGTAGACAGATGCCCAATCATTTGAGCCACATCCGCTTCCCTGTGTCTTTCTTGAATAATGCCCTAGTACCAAGCTGCTCTGCTTGATGGGAAACTAAAAAGAAGGGGTTCAGCAGCTGCAATCAATTTGTAGTCCTATTTTTCCTCTGTCCCCAACCCTCCCCTTCCACAGGCCCAAGAAAAGGTTTGACCTCTCTTTTTCTAAGATATCAGCTTCTTTTTCCAGCAATGATGTCCATTCTCCTGTGCTATCTGAGGTTTGTGTGAAATTTACTACTCTTAAAAGCAGAGATGTGAGCTTTGATTTGGAACACCAGAGAATGATGAGTAGGAGTTAAGACTCTCCAGACATTTGCTGCCTGCTACACAACACCCTCACTCTCAATCCTCTAAAAGCACAGGTACAATAAAGAAACAGCAGGCAAGGAAAGTATAAAAAACTCGTTTCAGTTACATTCTGTTTTTAAAGACTGAATCTCCCCCTCAAATAGCAAAAAAGCCTCTCTGGGTATGAAAGAGACAGGCATCCTCACTTAAGAACTTTCCACCGCTGCCCTGACTTCAGTTCTCTGTGGCCCCATAATAGAAAGGCAAATGATAAGCAGCTGGTCCTTTCTGATGTGTCCATTAACAAGTGATTTGCTGGAATGGACCCAAAAAAAAAGCTCCATGGGAACTAATTTTGGATCACACAACCTGCTTAGCTCCTACCAGGAGCTCAGGGAATGAATGGGGACTAGCTGAAATCCACTTAAAAAATTACTAATCCTAGTCCAAATGTCTCTCCTTAATGAAGACTGCCTTGCAGAGTTATTTAAAGGAGGCATACCAACCCTTAATCCCAGATTTTAGACGAACCCTGTTAATGGATAAACCACCTAACAATCAAACTCTATAAACTCACAGGAGACAAAAGCCAGGGATGGTTAGCACACATGCACTGTACAAAACATAATTACTGGAGAAAGACAATGCAGCTTTTGCACACATACAATCAATGAAGTTTTTATCCCCAGCACAAACAGCACAGAAATGCAGCCTCAGCAGTGGCTATGTGGTAATTAAAGGGCAGGAAACCTGGAGAAACAGAAGTGGGAGCAAATGATTTATTGCTCCTCTGCTGGACTACAGATAGTCTTGATCTCTGGGGTTCAGAGTCAGGGATGACAAAGTGATAATTATGAGAAGAGAAAGAGAGCAATTCTGGCACAGCAAAGAGACAATCTGTGTCCCAAATGCCACAGACATCGGCCAGGCCAAATGATATCTAGAAGAGTCCAGCACTGAGATACTCTTTCGAGTCAGTAGTGGCGGGATAGGGGAGACAGGGGTGGCAGGGCAGAGGAATACCTGCATTCTACCCCCTGATACATCAGGTCAGACCAAAAAAAAAAAAAACAGCCAGTGTTTTCTCACCTGGAAATAGTGATTTTCTGGAGAGAGTTAAGAGGCAGCTAAAATAAACAAAGCAACCTTAAACTTAGTTCTCACAAACCTCAGTCATCAGGGACTACAATTCTTCTTCAAGAAAGAATGCCCCAAATATCCTATGAAATCATGCTTTTTCCCTTCATCATCTGCCTGACTTGGTACTCCTTACATCAACTGTTCACCGTCCTATATGCCACACATACTCTCTTCTATCTCTGACCTGCTGTGATAGGAGTTCTAAGTCTGTAAGACTTTGACATAGATGACTATAGATCTTTACAGCAAGAAAGGACTGTTATAGATTGAATCGTGCCTCTACAAAGTCCTATTCAACTCCTAAATCCCAGCCCTATGGATATTAACTCACTTGTAAATAGGATCTTTGAAGCCAAATGGAATCAGGGTGGGTCTTAATCCAAAGTAAGTGGAGTCCTTAAGAGCATAGAATATTTGGACACAGTAGTAGTAGACAGGGGAGAGATGGCTATATGATGGAGGCAGATTGAGTTATGGATTGCCAGCAAGCCACATCAGAACGCTACAGTCTTCAGAGAAAGTATGATCCTGCCAACACCTTGATATTGGACTTCTACTCTCTCAAACAGTGGAGACAATAAATTCCTATTGTTTAAGCCAACTAGTCTGTGGAACTTAGTTGCAGTAGCCCTGGCAAACTAACACAAGGACCTTAGAGTCATTTAATCCAATCCCCTTTCTTTTGAATAAGAAAACTTCCACTTCCCCTCAAGCTAGCTAGTGACTAAGCTGAGACTAGAATGTGTTCTCCTGTTTAGTGATTTTTCTACAATTCCATTAAAATAAAATTAAACAAATAAAAGTGCCAGGTAGAGCCAAATGTTAAAGGAGGGAAAACGAATTTATGTATAAACGGCTTAGACTTGCTTACTATACTAGTACCAATACTTTTTTAGGCTCTGGTTAATAACCTTCTCCACCTACCATCTGTTCTATTTATTTTCATGTCTTTCATCCCCTTTTTCTTTTGGTCCTCAACTACTTGTTAGAGGAGAGGTATTTAATACCTCATCATTACCTGTCTACTAGTCACTCTCAATAATAAAAGAGCAAGCTAGACACAAAAGGACAAATACTGCATGAATGCGTTACTATGAACCAAATATATTGTGAAACATATTGTTCGATTCAAAAAAAATTTTGTATATATCCAGTACATTTAATTGAGAAATGTATATATTTATTCATCTGTGTTTACTTTTTTGTTTTTAATTGTTTATATTTTCAATTATTAAATGTACAAAATAAAGTAAAAAGAAAAAAAAAGGAACCCTTGGCTTTCATAAATATAAAATAATAATAATAATAATAATAATAATAAAAGACTCCCAGTAGCTTATCTCAGCATAAGCCACCTCAGCTGGTCCTCTCATCCAGTTCCTTACCTCTACATCTGCTCGTATGTCTCTTTTTCATACCTCATTTCTCTTTTACATCTCTCCCCTTCTCTCTCTGCTTGTGCATACTCTCTAGTATCTTTAGTATCTTTTAGATAGTAGCTTTTAAAAAGACAGTACATAACTGTCTACTAAAACTGTTCCCAATTCCCTCAGAGTTGTCTCCTTCCCAATTATGTTCTGGGCATAGAATATGGCTGGATCTGGACTTTAAAGGAAGTCAAGATCCCCTTCTTCTAGTAAAATCAGAACCCCAAAACAAGAAAACATGGGTATAAACAATTAATAATCAAATTTAATCATAAGTCATAAGAGATATGCACAAGGTTTAGACAGCAGGCCAAAGAAGAGACTCTCCTCATGTCAGGGGCAGTTTCAAGGACAGTATAGAACTGACACTCAGGATCTCAGTGCCAGCTCACAAGTGGTACAGAGCTCATGCTGGCTGGCTCCTAGTTCACCCCACACACATTTTAGAAAACTGCCTTTGGTTCACTTGTCCATTTGGTGCCATGTGGGCACATGACCAGCCAAACCATTCCAAGGACAGTCACAGAAGTAGCAGTACATAGAGGGAAGAATTAAGATATATAAAAGATAAGGGGTTGATTGTATAAACATAGCATTGTTAATCAGTCATATGTCTGTAAAAGTTGCTATCAAGTATAGTACATGTTGTAATCATTGTGAAGATATGAAGAGCAAGATATATATTTTTTCTTTTTAATTTGACCCTTTGGTTTATCATGTTTCTCATTTTAAATAATAGTTGCTAAAGCTGAGAGCAGGAGATAAGAGGATAACAACACAAGCCTGTTCCTCGCCAAAGGCCTGATTCCTGGTCTGGGACATTTCCACAGAGAAGAGACTTATGTAACTAACAGGAATTCAATTCTGTGTAAGCAGTTTTCTTACCCATTAGGTGAGCAATGGCTGCTCATCCCACAAAACAGAATGCCACAGCTTGTTGCAGAGAGTATCCTTTTGGGATATAGACAACCTAGGTGGCTAAGAGCTTCCAGGCCTTGACAGGCAATTATCATAGGCCCCCATATCATCCACAGTGCCAGGCCAGTGGACTGTCCCAAAACACCATTGCCAGGCAGACATATCATAGAAAATACATGACTTCCTTGTAGAGCAACAACAACTTTAAGTTAAAAAACTGTGCCAGAAGCTGATATAGAGTATCTCAAACCTTATTCTTTTCTCTACCTAATACCAGGTAATTTAAAGAGATGCATAACTACAGAAATCACCTTCCCAAACTGCATTCATCTCTTTTCAAAAAGAGAGAAATACAATGGTCATATATGACAAGGGAGAGGTGACTGCTGTGTGCTAGACATCATGTAAATCACTTAAAAATACATTATTCTCACTGGATCCTCTTAACTATCCCAAAGAAGTAGGTATTACTGTTCCTATTTTACAGATAAGGAAACTAAAATTCATAAATCCAGTTACCCAAAAATCATAATCCAGTTGTAGTTAAGCCATATAACATACAAGAGAGAAGTCCATAAACTCTACCTGCTGAGGTCTATGAAATTGTATTGGTTCCTCCTAAACTTCAATTTTCAAAAAATTTTGTTGTGGGGAAGGGCTTACGCTATCTAGGGCCAATACCTATACAAACAGACCTCATTTTATTGCGCTTTACTTTAGCACTTTGCAGATATTACATTTGTTACAAATTGCAGTTTTGTTGCAACACTGCATCAAGCAAGTCTATCAGTGCCATTTTTCTAATAGCATGTGCTCGTTTCATGTCTCTGTGTCACATTTTGGTAATTACTTCTATATTTCAAACTCTCCATTATTATTATATCTGGTATAGTGATCTGTGTTCAGTGATCTTTTATGTTATTATTGTAATTGTTTTGGGGCACCACGAACCATGTCCATATAAGATAGCAAACAAGTGGTAAATGTGTGTGTTCTGACTGCTCCACCGACTGGCCGTTCTCCCATCTCTCTCCCTCTCCTTAGGCCTACCTATTCCCTGAGACATAACAATATTGAAATTAAGCCAATTAATAACCCTTCAATGGCCTCTAAGTGTTCAAATGAAAAGAAGAGCCACACATCTCTCACTTTAAATCTAAAGCTAGAAATGATTAAGCTTAGTGAGGAAGGCATGTCGAAAACAGAGACAGGCCAAAAGCTAGGCCTCTTGTGCCAAACAGCCAAATTGTGAATGCAAAGGAAGAGTTCTTGAAGGAAATTTAAATCGCAATCCAGGGAACAAAAAATTATAAGAAAGCTAAACAATCATATTGCTGGATGAGAAAGTTTTAATGGTCTAAAACTAAAGTTTAGTGGTCTAAGACCAGCCACAACATTCCCTTAAGCCAAAGCCTAATCCAGAGCAAGTCCCCAAATGTCTTCAATTCTTTGACAGCTGAGAGAGGTGAGAAAGCTGCAGAAGAGAAGTTTAAAGCTAGCAGAGGTTAGTTCTTGAGGCTTAAGAAAAGAAGCTGTCTCCATAACAGAAAAGTGCAAGGTGACTCGGCAAGTGCTGATGTAGAAAGACACTGCAACAAGTTATCCAAAAGATCTAGCTAAGATAATTGATAAAGCTGGCTACACTAAACAATAGATTTTTTTTTTTTTTTTTTTTTAACCGGGAGGTACCAGGGATCGAACCCTGGTCTCTCCATATGGCAGACGGATGCCAAACCTCTTGAGCCACATCCATTTCCCAATAGATTTTTTTTTTAAGGAGGTATGGAGAATTGAATCCTGGACCTCATACATGGGAAGCAGACACTCAACCACTGAGCCACAGCTATTCCCCTAGATTTTTTATGTAGATGAAACTATCAGTCTCATACTTAGCTTTGGCCCATACTCCTTTCCTTGGGGTGTCTTCTGCATCATGCTTGATGAAACATGACGGCAGTGTGCAGAAGTTTTAACTTTTATGAATGCAGACACAGATGGAATAAAGGAGTGTGCAAAGGTTCTGGGAAACTGAGCCAGGATCCAGTACCTTGATGGTTCCCTGAGTCCCAAATGAATTCCTAAAGGCAGAGGCAACAATCTGTTTCTCAAATGGAAAGGGTTCACTGCCATCCACCTGAGACTCCTGCCACCTTACACAGACCCCCTCACCCAACAAGGAACCTTGTTTGCAGAGCTGTTCCTAGCATTGATGTACCTCACACAACGAGGATGTTCCCAGATTTTTTTCTATCATGCTTTGAAGTCAGGGGAGGGAAAGGACATAGCAGCAAATTGAGTTGCCCATGTAGGAGTAGAATGAATAATGGATATGGGAACTTATCCAGGACTAAAACCTGTCCCCTACATTGAGGTAAACCAGGTGCAGAGAGGAACAAGCCAATCACAGGAAGACACAATTAAGTGATAGCCTGCCTCAGAGAAGCAAAGGGGAGGCTTAATTACAAAACCAAGTGAATGACATTTAAATAAGATGAAAAACAGGAAGGAGACAGCACCTCCAGCAGAGCACAAGTAAATGTCTCCAAAGAATCAGGTCAGAGAGAGTTGTTTGAGCAGCTTTTACACGCTATCAAAAGAAAAGGTAGAAAGCAAAGATGACTAAACCAGACTCTATTTTGTGGTCTGACATGGAATTGGGATGAGGTGCCACAGAATTCAAATCAAAGCCTGCTCATTAGGGGAGACGTATAATTTCACAGAGACTGACAGAAGAAAAAAAATGAGCATTTCATGTGCTTAGAAGCGAAGTCAAGGAACTCAAAGGACAACCTGGAAATAGCACCAGAGTAACAAGCTAATGCCACCAGAAGTTCAGAGGCATTATACACTCTAGCCAATTCCAGCATCTCTGGACAAAAAACACCAATTACCTAAGGACATTGCCAGCAATCAGCAAGCTCACTGTCAATCAGCAGAGCAGTACAGGAAGCATTTAGAAGCCAACACCTGCCAGTAGAATAATTTCAAAATATACTAGCTAGTTTTTTCAGGAAACAGGTATTTACCTGGCTGCAAACCCAAGCACCTCACTGACACAGAGACCAATGAATCAAATAAAAAAACAGAAAGGCTTTGGTTGTGAGTAATGCACCTCTCCTGGTGAACAGAGCACAAAAATCAGTATGTCAACAGACTGCATTGCCTAAAGGTTCCAGACCTCTCAAAGTGACCCAGAAAACAGAACAAATCCTTTCTTTAAATGGAAGTCAGGTTCTGTCCTTAGCATTTTCCTTGTTGTTGATGTGTATTTGTTAAAAGAGAAAATAAAGTTCTCAACCATTTCCCATTCCCCAGTTACTAGGGGACACTGCAATCTTCACAAATGCCTCCAATCCTCTTCTTTGTAATGAAAACGGCTTTTACATGAAATTCCCCATATCTCAAACTCTGGGAAATTCAGGATCCCATCTACCTCATCCCTGTGCAGCTGCCTTCAACTAAGCACACGCAGGAGCCACTGCCTTCTTCAAGGACCCTATAGCACATGCTTGTTTCTTTCAACATTGCCCAACTGAGTAAGAGTCAAAATCACCCTTTCAGAAATCTAATATTCAATGAGACCACATCTCAGTAAACCAAGAACTTTACTTTCTGTCAAAATGAGGGAAAACCAGCAACAGACCTGTTCTGGTCAATCTAGATCCCAGAAAGGATGATTCTTTATCGAACCACATGATATGTTCCCTTAGAACTAGTATAAGTAGAGCAACAAAAGAACAGCTTCTTCTTGCCCGATCCCTTCCACTTGACAAAATGCTGGTAGGTCTAGGAGAGTTGATACTTCTCTGCTTAGGAAGCAACTTCAAGTACAGAGAAAAGAACAAGGAGGAACTTAGGTTGGGAAATTTTTTCTCCCTCTAATAGGCTAAACATATTAGAGATTATTATCTCTTGCTTCTACTAAGCTTCTAAGGGGATGAGAAAAAAATTCAAAATAGTGTAAAATTTTCGTTCAAGCCAAATGTGGTGATTTGAAGGAAAAAAGCTTCCTGACACTCTCTTTTCAGTCCTGGGGCTTTCTATACTGCTGTACACAAGTTTTTGTAATTTAACTATGGAACAAATTGATACTTTCTAATGTCCCTGTGATTAAAACATTCTAACTTTAAAAGAGAGAAATTGGTTGTCCATAGAGGAAAGAAGCCCTTCTGTTTTTTGCACATGGAAGGTAGAGAAGTCTTAATTAGGCACACCAAGCCTGGAATACATCTTGTAGTATACTTCCCTAAATCAGGGAAAATTTAAGAGGAAGAACAACTTAAAAGACAACTTTAAAAACAAGACCACAAAAGCAGCTTCAAAATTTCCTCTTTTTATCTGCTCCAGCTTCTTACTATTATGTTCCTTCCCACCTAGATCCCCTCTTCAAAATTAAAAGCAGCAATATTATACACCTATATACAATGTCACCATTGGCAGAAGCTGGGTGGAGGATACACAGGACTCTATGTAATATTTTTGTCACTCCGAGTCTACAATTATATCAAAATTAAAGGTTTAAAGAAACCCTAAACTTAAAGAAGCAGACAATTAAAACTTCAGAGGATAGTTTCCCAAAATCAGGAGGGTCTGCCAAACTGCCAAAGCTATACTTTATCTTCACAAGAACTGCCAGATAAATCTGTGGCTCAGGTCAGCTTTTCTCCTGAAAAATTTCAGTCCTATATGACAACACCTACAGTATAACAAGCTTCCAAAGAAAGGCTCTCAATTCTCAGTCTGCAGGTGTACCAAACCATGCAGTCATAGGCTTCTGGCAGTGATGGGAGAGCCAGCTAGATCCGGAAAGCTGTGATACTCTCTGGGTTTTCCATTTTTCCCAGTAGGTATCTGAAAGGTTAAGCTATGCACAATTTCTATCTTTTTCACAACGCTGAGAATGCTTTGGATGCTATTTAGCACACTGAAGCTGAACAGATTGTTTTGGGGGCTTTGGGGGCCTATCCTCCTGCAGGGAGGCAAATGTTGCCTAGTGATCAGCTCCTGAGCATAGGAGTCAGGAACTCTAAGTTCTAATCATGACTCTGCTTAGTGTCTGGTTCCATGATACTTGGCAAGTCATTTAACCCTTCTATATCTCCACCTCCTTCCCCAACAAATGGGGATAAAAATAGTGACTTATCATCCAGGGATGTGACAGAGTGAAAGGGTAAGAAGGACTATGATCCATAGATAATCTCAAGTATAAAATGCCAGTATAAATCTGCCTTTAAATCAACCCATGTTTTCAGACTGTGGAAAGCCACATGATTTAAATGCAGGCCGCCTCCTCAATGTCCCTTCTGCCTGCAGTGAAAGTAAAATAAGCTGACACCATGAAGCTCTGTTCAAGAATTTCCCTCTCCAGCAACTACATACTTCTCTCTAAACATTCTGTTCATCCTTGAGTTAATGGCTTAGAAACCATCAAGGTTTCTGTTTTCTACTTGGTTAAAAGCAATCCTTGCATCTGTGAGTAAAGATGAATGAGACAAAGGAAAGAGTAATTACCACTGCTCACTTTCACATCAACAACTTAAAAAAAATGAAGTTGGATGGCTGGCTTTATCAAAGGTGATGGGGTCAACTGAACAGAAACATGACAACAAACATCCTACTGTGCTTTTTTGTTTTGTTTTTTTTTTCTTGAGGCCAAAGACAATATAATATTTTGTGTGTGTGCTGTTTTAAGAGAATGCAGATTCATTATTAATACATATGTAGCCATTCATACATTTATTTATTCATTCAAATGTTCTCTGAGTCCCAGTTAAAAGTCTGCTGGCGGGGGGGGGGCGGATGTAGCTCAAGTGATTGGGCTCCTGTCTACAATATGGGAGGCCCCGGGTTCAATTCCTGGGGCCTCCTGGTGAGGGCAAACTGACGGCCCGCGTGGCGCGGAGAGCTAGCACAGCAAGATGATGCAACAAAGGGAGCCAAGCAGACACAGAAAAACGTGCAGCAAATGGACACAGCGAGCACAAACGGCAAGGGGTGGGGGATAAATAAATAAACAAAATAAATCTTAAAAAAATAAAAAAAAGTCTGCTGGGGATAAAACAGTGATTGAATATCAAGCCCAGCCCTCCTGGAACTTTTCTGAGAGGAAAGACAGATATTTAAACAAATCATTACACAAATATATGCAAACATAGCAAAAAAAAAGTGATATGCTAAATTAGAGGCATAAAGTGCTACAGAAACACACAGGAAATAAAACATATTGAACAAATGAGTCCTCACCTTCAAGAAGTTTGGAGAGGAAATTGTTAAGCTAAAGTTCCCAATGGGAAAGCAGTATGACCAGTAAGTAAAGAAAAAAATATTAAACCAGATACTAGTAAGTTCTATGAGCATGAAATAATTGGGATGCTTTGGAACATAAAATTAAGACAGGGGTTCTCAACATGGGATCATGGATAGGCTTCAGAAGGTCCATACCTCCCTGAAATTATATACACAATGTGCCCATGTGCAAATGGACATTTTTCCAGATACACAGAATATAGCTTTCATCATTTTCTCAAAGGTAAAGAACAATTTCACAACGATCTTATCCCAACACCCAATTTTCCCATCAATATCAGTTCAGAGTTTTAAGCCTAACTCTTTATTCAAACTAGGAGATCTGGATAACCTAGGGGTCAGGGAAAAGCTTTTGAACTTTCCAAAACTTGGTGAAAAATAGTGATTGCTGGAAAGAGGGCAAGGCAGAGAGGTAGGACTTCTTCCTTTCCCTACTCTAGTTGAAGTTAGCCTAAATATATCTCCACGTATTCAGATACCATGGTGACAGGCATTATATAAATAGACAGTGGCAGCAGGGATTAAGTCAGGGCTTGTATCTGTAAAACCAACAGTTGGAAAAAGTATATCAGGCAGGAATGTACACCCAACTAATACAGCTGGCTCCTCCTCTTCTATAAGACCAAGCTGAGAATTTTACATGGAAATTTGAAGAACCTCTGGCTGCCTCCCCAATAACAGAGAGTTGCTGTAGTCAAACAGCACAGGAATAAAAAACAGCACTTGAAGTGCAGCAATACTAACCACCCACATTCCAAACTACAAAAAGGCATTTTTGACCCTAGCCAACTGCTTCCCAGATACCCATGGTGTTCTATCCATGTGTCCAATGTAGCAATTCATGCCTTACCAATCTTATATATAAATACAGTTTGCAGCACATGCATGGACAAGTATATACATGCATAAGCATATTTTCCATGATGAGTTTCTCACGCCTCCCTCAAATTCGTAAGTCTAGAAAGCAAAGAAAGTGAAAACATGGGGATACCAACATATGAGAGGTAGTGCTGGCCAAGGAGTGGGTGGATCCACCAAAGCCACACTTATATTCACTGACTGCAATATTATACATTATTATTTGGCTCTATCTGCATCAGATGTAGTGTTGTATTTTGCAGCTTTCTTTAACACCTGCTGCTCTGCATCTCACCATACACTCCATGTATGAACACATAGAGACAAAGTTCCAGGAGGGCTCACCTAGTGTATATGTGTAAAAGAGCTAACCTCACTTGGCAGAGAACACTAATACAAATGTCTATGCCTTAAGAACAAGCAGTCATCCAGGCCTCACAAATGATACTAACATACCCTCCCCTCAATCAATCAAGAGCCTCATAATGCCAACCAATCAGTCCTGAAATAGCACATAATTATAAACAAAGCTGAGCATGACATAAAGTACTCAAAAACATAAAGTCAACTGACCAATATAGAATAAAGAATGGTCTCTTTCCTCACAGTTTCCTAGCCAGAATGAAGAAATGCTAAATGCTAGAAATGATAAATATAAAAGACATTTTAAAATCTCTTTAAAAGATGAGTGCCTGTTTAAGCAAAAGTAATAACAATGTACTCTTGAGTTTACAACATATGTAAAAGTAAAATGTATGATGACAATAGCACAAGGGACAGGAAGAACATTTCATAACGATAAAGGAGTCAATTCATCAGGGGGACAGAGGATATAAGATGGAAATAGGAAAGTACTAGAAAGTCCTAGGTCTCAGGGAGACATATCAGGGTGAACAGTAGAAGGCAATGTAGAAAAGGCAATGGAATAGGACAATAAGGAAGAAGACAACTGATGATTAGGATGGGAGAAAAGCCAGAGAGATGGGAGGAGCCAGAGATAGGATGGTTAGGATGGAAAGGAAAGAAAATAGAATAAAAGTGTAGAAAACAGAAGGGAATCAGAAGAAGCAAATAGAAACAACTAGTACACCAAATGTTTGGTAACTAACATGTAACTTCATCCCAACTATAGACATAAACATAAACTTGTTATAAAACCTACAAACTGTGCCAACTCTACAGACATGATCATTTTGTGATTTCTCTCTTTAATTCTAGGTTTTTAGAGCATGACAATCATATAACTATCCACAGGCAAAATAGTAGTACTTTATACTAAAAAGAATTGCTGCTACCTAACTTCTACTAACTTTAATCATTCCAATCTCTTTTGATCTCTCTTTAGCTTTTCTGACATTCCTCAATCTCAAACTATCACAATCACAATCATACCCCTCTCTCCTAAAATACCAAAATACACTATTGCCACTTAGTGTTATTCTCCTACTCCCTCTTCACCATCATAGAAGAACTTGCAAAGTTCTTGCTAATCCATTAATTAAAGATCTCTACTTCCATTATGGCAGACTAAATTTAGAAAGCCAAATTGGATTGGGAGGAAACCATGTGTCACAACAAGCAAGATGAATTCCATGAAATGAGGCTAGGTTACTGGCCTGTTTCTTATAAAATCTCTGACACTAACACACCCTCTTCTGCTGAGAATACAGAGAAGCCCTCCCATGGGTGGGGCAACCATTCATCACTATAATCTTCTGGAAAAGATTTCATTGTAACACTGGGTTACAAAAGCCACAGGATTTATCTGCAAACAACTGCCTCAGAGACATATCTCCTCAGCTTTTCTGAAACCTCCTATTTAGTCACACAAAAGAAAGGGGTGGCAAGCCAGCATTAATTGCACCCTTAGAGAAGAGCTACATCCCACCTGCAGGGGTGGTAGTAACTTTACTGGGCTACCAAATGGATAAGAAGACAAAAGTAAACACTGTAATTTGCTGTTTTTGTCTCTGGCACAGGGGGAGTGGTACAATTGACACTGTCTGTAAACAGTAATAATGCCAGATGAAACACAAAGAACAGGATTCCCCCCAACTCCCCACCCTTTCTCCCTATGACATTCCTCCTGAGATTACTCATCTTGAGGAAACACACAGAAGACTTCCTATAGTCCATATGCTGCTACCAAATGGAACAGAAGGAGAATCCAAGATTGTACTGTGTCCTCCTACCTCACTCAAGAGAAGAAATCACTGGAACTCAAGAACTATGCAATTGTTTCCACCTGGCTGACAAAAAATAGGAGGAAAAAAACAGAAGAGAAAGTGTGGAATAGATATGAGATATGCCAGGTATGAATAAGGAAAAGACTGAAATGTCAAAAAAATGACAAAAAGTATAAACAGAAATAGAAGCATCCTAAACAAACTAAAAAGTTTCTTTTCTTTCTTTTTCTTTCTTTTTTCAATTCATCTTGAACCCAGGCCTAGGTATAGGAAGAGAGAATGAATTCAAAAGAGAAGTTACCTGACCAGAGTTCCCGCCAGGTGTAATGCAGGCGTACTCTACACTTCTTCTGGTAGCAAAGCAGTTTATGTACTACCTGAATGCAACGTCTGTAACAGAGAAAGAAAAAAAACTGGGGTAAGCCTAAGAATATAGTTCAAACTCACCACAGATACCCTTTCTTTAGTGGGGCAGCTGAAGACACTAGATAAGAACATATATATACACATACAAAAGAAACAAATTTCTATCTGTAGCTTTTCTGTGGATAACTTCCTTCCCTACCCACCCACACAAACACACATTCCCCTTATTACTTTGAGAAAGGGGCTATAACCACTTATGGGTCAAAAGCCAATTAGGCACCAATGATACCATTCCCTTGAGTTTTCCTAGGCGGAAGGATGTCAAAGGCCAAGATGAGATTATTCCATTCAAAGTGGCAAGTATAGCATGCAAAAACACAAAATTAAATTAAAATTTCTAGATCTATTTAAATTTAGTTTTTATTTAAACTGAAATTAACATATTTTTTGTTTTTGTTTTTGATTTATTTTTATTTACTTATTTATTCTCCCCACCCCCAGTTGTTTGCACTCCCGGTCTGCTCTCTGCATCTGTTTGTTGTGTGCTCTCTGTGTCTGCTTGTCTTCTTTTTTTAGGAGGCACCAGGAACTGAACCTGGGACCTCCCATGTGGGAGGGATGCACCCAATTGCTTAAGACACATCTGCTCCCTGCTTGTGTCTCTCCTTGTGTTTCCTTGTTGTGTCATTTCATTGCTGCATCAGCTTGCCACGCCAGCGCATCATGTCAGCTTGCTGTCTTGCTTGTCTTCTTTAGGAGGCACCGGGAACCAAACCTGGGATCTCCCATGTGGTAGATGGATGCCCAACTGCTTGAGTCACAACCGCTTCCCCATATATGTTTTTGAGAGTATTTCCAAATAAGCAGTTATTAGATTGAGGTTGAGATGAATAATTTTAAAAACCGTAAACCTAACAAAAAATATTTTTTCATCTCTGACAGGGGGAGGATTTTGAAAGTTTATAAAACCATAAATGAAATTACAAAGGAAAAGATTGAAAATTGACTTCCTAAAAATGAAAATATTTTATTTGATAAATTTTTTTAACAATTAAAATTAAAATGCATACTTGGGGAGCAGATGTGACTCAAGTAGTTGAGTGCATGCTTCCCACATGGGAAGTCCCAGGTTCAGTTTCTGGTACCTCCTATAAAAAACAAAAACAAACTCAAACAAAAGAACCAATCAGGGGAGCTGATGTGGCTCAGTGGTTGAGCACCAGCTTCCCACACACGAAGTCTTGGGTTCAATCCCCCATCCTTGGTACCTCAAAAAAAAGAAAAAAAAAAAGAAAAGAAAAAAAACATTCATGAAGAATTTTCCACAACACAGGAACATATATATAGTAAGTGAAAAAAAAAAAAAAAAAAAAAAAAAAAACCTGCATGCAAAATTGTATACAATATATGATGATGATCACAAATAATTTAAAATAAATAGAAAAAAATTTAATTGTGATGTTAACACTGGTTGCCTTTTGTGGGTGGTAGGATTATAGATGAACTCTGTTCTTGCTCTTTTTCTGTTTTCTCCAAATTTTCTACAAGTATATTTTACTTTTACAACTAAGAAACTCACCCTTTTAAACAAATTCATTTTTAAAAATTATAACATGCTCTGGAAGAAGCACAAGGGAACTTTCTGAAGAACAGAAATGTTCTTATATCTTGAGTGGGATAATGGTAAGATGATGTATATATACATTTGTCAAAACTCATCTTACTCTTCATTCCACTGAAACCCCATTTATAAGTGCTTGGCAAGGGGGCCTCTGGACACAAGATGGGCAGATCATGAGAGAGTAGTATGGAGAGAACTGGAGTGCTAATCTGTGAACCAAGAACCAATGGGAAGCGGCTGTGGCTCAATCAGTAGGGCTCCCGTTTACCATATGGGAGGTCCCGGGTTCGGTTCCCAGGGCCTCCTGGTGAAGGCAAGCCTGCCCGCACGGCGTGGTTAGCTGACCCAGCGAGCACAAGCAGCAAGGGGGGGATAAATGAATAAATAAATAAAATCTTTAAAAAAAAAAAAGAACCAATGGATGAGACACTATAATTTCTTAATCTAGTTAATGTCCCTTCTACTTCTGTCAAAGGTGAAAAAAAATCCAAGCAAAAATAAAAACCTTTGCTGTGGGGAGGACGTGGAGAAATTAGAACCTTCATATATTGCTGGTAGAAATGTAAAATGGTGCAGCCACTTTGGAAGACAGTTTGGCAGTTCTTCAAAATGTTAATTATCGTATAACCCAACAATTCTATTCCTAGACATATACCCAAGAGAAATGAAAACATACATCCATACAAAAACTTGTACACAAAAATTCACAGCAGCATAATTCAAAACAGCCAAAAGGTAGAAACAACCCAAATGTTCATCAACTAATGAATGAATAGAATGTAGTATATCCATACAATGGAATATTAATTGGCCATAACAAGGAATGAAGTAGATAAACCCTACAATGTAGATGAACCTTGAAAGCACTATGCTAAGTAAAAGAAGCCAGTCACAAAATGTCACATATTGTATGATTCCATTTATATGAGATGTTCAGAAGAGGCAAATACAGAGACAGAAAGTAGATTAGTGTTCGTGTAGGGCTGGAGGGAGTTGATGGGGGATATATGGTAGTGACTGCTAATGGTTATGGGACAAAAAAGTTCTAAAATTTGTGGTTATGGTTGCACAACTCTACGAATATGCTAAAAAAAACTGAATTTTATACTTTAAATGGGTGAATTCAATGACATTGAAATATATCTCAATAAAACTATTTAAAAAAAAAACTTTGCAGCTTAGGCTTTTGTCAGGAAATGCTAGGTTATACACTCACAGTAATGTTAATTTAATGCATCTATAACTAGGTATATGTGGATTCCTGATTAAACCATTAAATGCCTATTTGAATATTCAGCCTACAATGTAAGGTGTTAGTAATAGGGTGGTATATGGGAACCCTGTATTTTATGCTTGGCTTTCTCTGTATACCCACAACTTCTCCAATTAAAAAGGGAAAGGAGGGGAGGGGAGGGGAGGGGAGAAAAAGAATATTGAGCTTGTATAATGTGGATAAACTAGTGCTCCTTATTTAAGGGCATTAGCTTTTACATTTCCTGTTTTCATTTTAAATTTGCAAACTCATTCAATTAAGTAGGATCACAGCCTTTGATATCACTAATGTTTGGAGGGCTCTAAACTGCCTAAAACACAATTCCAAGATCTCCTAGCCCACTCCCCTATGGCCATTTGGCCCCAGGCTGTACTCAGTTTCCCCACCTTTTGATGTACTGTATAAAGTCATATCCACCACTTCTACGGGTGGGCTGAAGTCTCTCTTAAGACACCCCCCTGTCCCGCCCACATGGCCATGCCAGTGTGGGGGGGCTGAAGTCTATTCTTCAGATCCCCTCTGTTGGGAGAGCTTCCCAATAAACTTTCTGCCTTCAACCGTCAGTCTCTGTGTCCCAGTGAGCACCGTTTTTCTCTAACAATACAAATACATACAAACATCAAAAAATTTTAAATAATTCCCTTTTATTCTCTAAATAAACTATAATCAAAACTGCTTACGAAGTAATATAAATTGTAGTGCAAATTATTCTAATAGTTTCCAAATCATTTGATGATTTTTAGAAATTGTGGTGTGATCTTGTTTTATGCAGATTTCACTTGCTAAATGAGGCCCTTGTTTGAGCCACAATTTGACCTAGAAATCTGCCAATTCTTCTATCAATTTCCCCCATTAAATTGACAGCCATTAGGTCTCTGATGCTGAAAGCTTTGTTGCAGTTAGCAAGGGTGACTGCGTGCTGCTAATGTACACTTGCTAGGTACATTCCTGGATTCCAGCATTTCCCACATGGCCTGGATCTGGAAAGCCTGCACCCTTGGCTCCTCTTGACAATACCATCCCAACACTAAGCCTCTCCAGAGCAACAATGATATTACCTACACCTCCTACATCAGCTGCCACTACCCTCCAGTTCACTCAGACTATCTACATCCCCTCCAGCACTGCCCCTAGGCTCTGTTCCTGCCTCCACAGCCTACCAACAGGTGACATCACTAGCCTTGTGGTCTCAATAACACTATTTACCAAGTAGAATAAAAATTTTAACAACTGGAATGGCTTTAAAAATATGTACTGGCTGACTGTCTACAAATCTGCTGCTTCTTCAAGGATTTCTTTTTGCATGTAGTGGTTTTCTATTTCAAAACAAGATAGTTTCATTTTCCATGAAATCTTCTTGTACAACCCACTAAAGTCTGTACTTTTCTTTTGGGACCTACCCACAGGATTGGAGTATCTGAGAGTCCAAGTTTTCTGAGTAGTTTAAAAAAGAGTTTATTCTCCCCATACTATTTATTTCCCTTTAGTCCCAAATCCTATAATTGGAATGGCAGCAAGAATCAAGGAGTACAACCAAGAGTAGAAATTAGTTGATTGGGTTTTCCTACCTTACTGTTGCAGGCAAGACTTTTCTCTCACGCTTTCTCTCTTTTTTTTATTTTATTATTTTTTTATAAGCACCTTCCCCCATCATTACTTTACCTACAGCATTCATTCACAGATCTGAAATTTTCATTTCTGATCCAGATCTGGCTTTGAATATTAAGTCTTTCCACACTCCTTATTTCTTCATATTTTACCAGAAGGATTTAAACTTATATGAAATGGTAAAAATTCATTTTGCTTTCGATTTCTCATTCTGCTGTATGCTGTTGAAAAGCAGTGCATAATGAGAAGAGCAGCAACCTGGCCTGATGCCCAGGAGGGAGCAGATAAATTCACCTAAAAAGGACTTGATGCTCCAAATACCAAAAACTGGAAAGAGATTTGGAAGTGGGAGGAGAAAGATTTGGAAATATGTCCCTGGGTAGTAATGAAGAAAGTGAATTCAGTCTGAGGGTGGCACCTTCTGCCCAGTCTCTGTCAGCTTGATGCCTCATTATCTTCTCCATCTTCCATAACCTCAAGCCATTCAATTAGGAAGCAGGTGGAAAAAGCAAATGAGAAACAAGGCAGTACAAGTTGGGAACTATAGAGATAGAGGGGGAGTTTTAAAACCAGATTCAATGGCTGAGAATGTGGGAGTTTGGGAGGACAGATACATACCTGTAAACTCCACAGTACTAAATGTAAAACCTTATTATGTTATCCTCACCATAAATTGCTCCCCATTACCCACTTAATCTCAAGCAACCTTTTTCTCCTACTCTCCTACAATTCCTCCATGTACCCTATACTTTAGCCACCCCTGAATTATTTTCTATTCTCCTAACAAGCCACACTTTCAAGCCCCCAAGCATTTGAAAACTCAGCTATATTGCTTTGTGTGCCCTTCCCCTACTCCTCCACAAGGAAAACTGTGGTCAAACGCCAACTCTTGTGATATCTTTTCTTTTTAAAATTTATTTTCCAATGTTCTCTTCCTATTTTAGGAGATTTTTTTTATTACCCCTCCCCTGGCCCCCATATGGCTCCCTCGTCTGTCTGTGTGTTTTCTTTAGGAGGCATCGGGAACTGAACCCAGGACCTTGCATGTGGGAGACATGTGCCCAACTGCTTGAGCCACTTCTGCTCCCTGCTGGTCGTCTCATCTGCTGGTTGCAGTATCTGCCATCTTCTTTAGAAGGCACCAGGATCCGAACTTGAGACCTCCCATGTCGGAGGCAGGTGTCCAATTGCTTGATCCACATCTGTTCCCCTGATATCTTTTCTGATCCCTCCTCAGCATTAGTCATTCTTGTATTCCAACAGACCTCTATACAAATCTTTCCTTTGCCACTTATCACAGTAGTGGTTAAGAGTACAGCCTCTGGAGTCAGAGACTTGAGTTTGAATCTTGGTCATGCAATTTTCTAGGTGTGCACTGTAGTAGCCAGCCTCCAAGATGAACCTCAGTGATCTCTGTCTCTGGGCATTCACACCCTTGTGTAGTCTCTTCCCCACTGTATCAAGGTTGGTCTGACTGGCCAATAGAATAACAACAGCAGAGATGGTATATCACTTGAGATTAGGTTAAAAAAAAGTCATTATGTCTTCCATCTTGATATCTCCCTCCCCCTCTCTTTCTCTTATGGATTACTTCCTTTGAGGGAAACCAGATGCCATACTGAGCAACCCAAAGGAAGGGCTAAGTGGCAAGAAAATGAGGTCTGCTAACAAACATGTAAGTGAGCTTGGAAGCAGATTCTCCAGCTTCAGTCCAGCCTTAGATGCCTACAGCCCCATAATACCTTGATGGCAGGCTCCTAAGAGACCCTGAGCCGAAACCACCCAGCCAATCCACTACTGACCCACAGAAATTGTGAAATCATAATTTTGTTTTAAGCTACTAAATTTTGGAGTAATTTGTTGCACAGCAATAGATAACTAATACACCTGGGAAAGGATGTTAAAAAGCCTAGGATTTACAGTAAGAGATGTGGACTCATATCCAGGCAATGGAGCTTAATAACAGAATAACTCTGGGCAAGGCATTTAATCTCCCCAGCCTCAGTTTCCTAACTTGTAAAATAAGAAAACTGAGACTATATTACAAAGTAAATAGCATGTCTTAAAACTAGAACATAAGATAACCAAACTAGAATCAATCTGTAGTAAAAACAAATCTGACTCAACAACAAAAAGACAACTTAATTTAAAAATGGGCATGTTCATGATAGCAGCAAAATATTGTGAACATAATTAATACCACTGAATTACAGACTTGGAAGTAGTTAAAATGGGGAAATTTAGTATATATTTTACAATAATTAAAAGTTTTTCTTAAAAATGAGCAAAGGAAAAAAAAAAAATGAGCAAAGGACTTGAATAGACATTTCTCCAACGAAGATAGACAAATGGCCAATAAGCACATGAAACTATGCTCTACATCATTAGCCATTAGCAAAATGCAAATCAAAGACACAATGAGATACTACCTCACATCCTCTGGGATGGCTATAATTAAAATTAGTAATAACAAGTGTTGGTGAGACTGTAGAGAAACTGGAACCCTTGTACACTGCTGGTAGGAATGTAAAATGGTACAGACACTGTGGAAAACAGTTAGGTGGTTTCTCAAAAAATTAAACACAGAATTACCATATAAACCAGCAATCCCTCTTCTAGGTATATACTCAAAAGAACTGAAAGCAGGGACTCAAGCATCAATGTTCACAATTAATACTTGTACACCATTGTTCATAGAAGCATTATTTACAGTAGTCAAAAGGTGGAAACAGTCCAAGTGTCCATCAACAGATGAATGGACAAACAAAAATGTGGTCTATACATACAATGGAATATTATTCAGACATAAAGAGGAATGAAGTTCTGATACATGCTACAACGTGGATGAACCTTGAAAACATGCTAAATGAAATAAGAAAGACATGAAAGGATAAATATTGTATGATTCCAATTATATGAAATATCTAGAATAAGTAAATTCACAGAGATAGAAAGCAGATTAGAGGTTACCAAGAGTAGGGGTAGTAGTACAGAGTTTCTGTTTTAGTGATGAAAAAGTTTTGGAAATAGATGATGAGGATGGTAGCACACGGTAAATATAATTAATGACACTGAATTAAAATTTATATCATTATTTCAGACCTAGGAAACCAAGACTATATAGTCTACAAACCATCTAAAAAGTTGGAAGCCTACTCTAGTCAGACTAAAATATTTTATACCTTCCTAGATTCCAGACCTGGCTTTGTAATGAGGCAAAATGAGTTTGCTGTACACCGAACTGTCCTTTTGCAAAAAAAAAAAAAAAAAAAAAAAAAAGGAGGTACTGATTCTCTTGTCAGGTTCAATTCAGATGCTTTTAAGAAATAAAGATAATATACATATTCGGTATTATACTAATGTGGTACAGCTGCTCTTGGGCATTAAAATAAGAATGCAGACATGGCAAAGAAGAAAGCCTAAAGGCTTAAGCTTTATTAAAATATAATGATTTTCAGTTGCCTCTAGTTTTACACATTTGTAAAGAATTGTGATAGAAGATCAGATCTCCTCAGGAGGAAGGAATCTCCCAGCAAGGCCACTACAAACATAGTCTTCCCAGCTAGTGGAGTTCTGATAGGACCATGAAAGCTAAAAATGGACAAGAAGTTCTCTCTCTGATCTCTCTCTACCTTGTAACTACTGTTGACTACTTTGATGCCAAAGCCCAGGATGATTAGGTGGTCTGCTGGTATCTCATACCTTTGGATTATAACAGCTACCTATGATCACTGCTTTCAATGCATCAGCCCTGCTTTTCATGCAGGGTGCCTAAAAAGGAAACAATATATGCAGAATCCAAATTGTGGTTTGCACTTTTTTCTCCTTCTAGAAAGATACACAAATCCAGACCATAAAATGTTCCCTGACACTTCCACACACAAAAAAAAGTGTTTGTCTTTTTATATAGAAACCTTGCATGGCTGGCAATCACTCAATTGTATAAAATAGATTTGCAGGGAAGCGGCTGTGGCTCAATCAGTAGGGCTCCCGTTTACCATATGGGAGGCCCCGGGTTCGGTTCCCGGGGCCTCCTGGTGAAGGCAAGCCCGCCCGCGCGGCGTGGTTAGCTGACCCAGCGAGCACAAGCAGCAAGGGGGGGATAAATGAATAAATAAATAAAATCTTTAAAAAAATAAATAAATAAATAAAATAGATTTGCACACATTAAATGAACCATGGTACTTACACATAGAGATCCATAGGAAACTCCTTCATCATGTGTGTTACAATAAACTCCACCATCAGATCTGAAAGGGGAAAGGAGAAAAATTAGATCAATCAGAATGAAGTTCATTCCTTGCCTTTGAGTTCACTAACCACATTGTATTCACATGCACATAAATTTATTTTATATAAGGCACTTTTTGCAACACTGTTCACCACCTGCCACTAGTGAACTAGCAAGAAAATTAGTTCACTTTCCTATTTCCATAAGGATACCTTGACCTGCCAATAAATTCTTATATGGGAGAGATTTCTTTGTACAGATCTTTCATACAATGGCACCAATGCAAAATGTCAAGGGAAATCATACTTTGAGAACAAAGCGATGAGGCAGGCAGAGAAGAAATTATGGATCACATCTGTGTAGCCAGAGATTCAGCTCTAAAACTATGTCAATCTTTCTCATCTCACTATCATGCTCAGTTTCACAGATATTGGATAAAATGGTCTGTGGGGCTCTGGGTCCATAGAGGATTATTATATAGCTTTAATTATTTTTTCTAAAATTAAGTAGATTTTGGTACTGGGGCTGAATAACCAAGTGAAGTGGGATTGAGTTCAGATAATTCCCCTAAGAAAAATGCAGAATTCTGGGCAGACAAAATTACCCAAGATACAGTCCCTACCTGTCAGTTCTGTCAGCCTCATCTCAGCTTAATTTACTCAGAGGAAGTTTGTATGTCTGAACCTTGAACTTCAAGCCTCCTGGCCAGCTGACACATCAATTTGGACCAAGAAAGGGAGGGAAGAATTTGAAATCTTGATCAGGAATGAGGTATTTTACCAATTTAAATTACTCATCAAGCTTAGACATAGGCATTTGTCTCCCTGGAAAGATCTTTTTCCACGAACAGCAGCATCCCTTAACTGAGTACTCTATTTACTGGAATTGCTTTACCAAAATAAACATGGTTTCTTAGGTCAGGGAAGAAACCTAACTAGTAATAACTTCTCTAGGAAGAAGCACATCAACCAGGATCTATCCCTCATCTTACTCATGAAAAATTCTAATTGTCTTGGAAAAATGCCAATATTGATGATACTCACTCACCCAGGACTGCACACACTAAAGGACGGCAGGGAAGGTTTTTGTCTGCTGCCTTCTTTCTGTGTCTCATAGGCTTCACACACACAAGAAAAAAAGTAGAAAGGAAATTATTAGTAGAAACCTGAACTAATATTCAATGGCTCATCATCATGTTTCTCATACCAATAAAATCACTTTAGTACCCTTTTCTTTTTCTTTTTCTAGTGGTGAGAGTGGAGTGTGGAAGGGAGAATTTGTAAATGATTCAGTTATCAGTGCAGACCTCTGACAAAAACACAATTCATAATAAGACAATAGCCCCAAAGGGCAACAGAATACACTACAACAAGAGAGCTGCTGTTTTTAACTTTGATTTTATCTATGTAAGTGACATTACAAACACTGATATTTTCCTTTGATAATAAAATAATTAAGGAAAAAAAAGAGGAGATGACCATGGCAGCTGCTGGAGCAGCAAGAGTAGCAGTAGCAAAAAAAACAAAAGTAGGTTTCAAACCAAAAACTTTAATGTGACATTTCTAAACATACCTCTAAACTTGAAGAAATTTCCTGATTCTCCATATTCTATTTCCCCCACCTCTCAGATGGATGAGTCAAAACGATATGTAGTTTAACCAAAGATCATATTCTGTTTTGTGGACGAAAGGCTTAGAGCCACGTCCTTTTAAAAATCTATGTTACAGATGGATTCTGATAGTACTGCCATGGTATTCAGTTGTGAATCTTTCCATCCTCTCCTAAGTAAGAAACAGCTCCATGACACACACAAAAATCCCCAACAACAGCTTGGGTCTGTTGAATAGCAAAGTCAAACAAGAGCTCCTTGGCACAACTTTCAACACACATTTGTTCTAGTAGGATCATTTTCATCCCCCTTCATCCCCTGCCAACACACATGCACAAAATTTCCTCTAAGAAAAAAACAAGAAGCAAAAGTCACACCTACCATTCTATGTAGGTTTACTCGAAAATTCATGTTGTCATCATGCAAAAATGCATTGGCATACTGATCCTAATGAAAATACAGAGAAAAAGTAAGTAGGGAGAACTATACTTAATAAACTCAGTTTGTACCTAAGCATAAGAACAAAGCCATAAAACTCTTAGAAGAAAATACAGGAGAAAACTTTCACGACCTTGAATTTAGCAATGAGGATATAACACCAAAAGCACGAGCAACAAAAGAAAAATTAGATATAATGGACTACATCAAAATTAAAAACTTTTGTGGAAAGAAAATTATCAAAAAAGTGAAAAGACAACCACAGAATGGGAAACAATATTTGGAAACCATAGATCTGAAAAAGGTCTGATATCCAGAATATATAAAGAACTGCTACAACTCAACAACAAAAAGACAAACAACCCAATTTAAAAATGGGCAAAGAACTTGAACAGACATTTCTCCAAAGAAGATCTACAAATGGCCAATAAGCACATCAAATGATGTTCAATATCATTAGCCATTAGAGAAGTGCAAATCAAAACCATGAGATACTTCTCACCTACTAGAATGCTATTATTTTTAAAAAGGGGGTGAGGTGGGGACTGGAACCCTTGCACATTATGGGTGAAAATATAAAAAGGTACAGCCACTGTGGAAAACAGTTAGATGGTTCCTCAAAAAGTTAAACATAGAATTACCATATAACCCAGCAATCCCACTTCTAGGTATGTACCCCAAAGAATTGAAAGCAGGGGCTCAAACAGATTCTTGTATGCCAATGTTGATAGCAGCACAATAGCCAAAAGGTGGAAACAATCCAAGTTTCCATCAACAGATGAACAAAATGTAGCCTACACATACAACAAAAGATCATTCAGCAATAAAAAAGAATGAAATTCTGATACATGTTACAACATGGATGAACACTTGAAATCATTATGTTGCATGAAATCAGCCAGACAAAAAAAAAGAACAAATACATAATTTTTCATATAATTCCACTTATATGAAATATCTAGACTAACAAATTTATAGAGACAGAGGCAGATTTAGAGGACCAGGAACAGGAGGAAGCAAAATGGGGAGTTACTGCTTAATAGGTACAGAGTTTCTATATGAGGTCATGAAAAAAGTCTTTGTTAAAGATGGTGATTATGATAACACAAAACTGTGAATGTAAGTGTACTGAATTGTACACTTAAAAATGGTTAAAATGGTAAATTTTGTGTTACATATGTTACCACAATTTTCAAAAACCTCAGTTTGTAATCTACCACATTTCCTACAAATCCTTGGGCTTTAAGAACTACTTTCAAGGATAAAGTAGAAAGCTTACAAGATGAGCCTAGAGCCTTTATGTCAAACCCTACTTAAGCCACGAGATCTTTCTTTTTTTAAAAAAAAATCTTTTTTTATTAGAGAAGTTGTGAGCTTACAAAACAGTCATACACAATGTGCAGAATTCCAATACACCACCCCTCCTCCAACACCTTGCATTGTTGTGGAACATTTGTTACAGATTATAAAAGAACATCATCATACAATTTACCAGAACCATGAGATTATTCTTGAATATAATTTCCCAATGTCTCTTTAACTGGCCAGAATCACAAAAAAATTACAAATGATAAAAATTAAAACATAGGAAACTTGAGGCAAATGCTGAGGGGAATATGTTTTCCTACTCTCTCTTCCTTCCCATCTGCCCAAGGTGCCAGCTCTGTTTGTGACAGCTTGAAAGTTTTCATAGGGGCTGCAGGATGCACATGCAGGCTCCACATGGGCTCTATGAATAAGAAGAAAGGTCGATGCTCTGCCAGGAATGGGCTCAGCACAGCAGAAGACAATTGCTACACAGTAAGTATGGCAGCAGGAAAGACTATCTATCCCTGGTTTTGCTGAAGACTGATAATCAAAAAACCTACCATGGATCGGTAATAAACATCCCTTGGCTCCTTCACATCTTTTTCAAAAATCTGACAAGCCTACAGACTCCAATTACTTAGGAAGTGTTATAATAAGTTTGTGAAAAGCAACTCCTTTAAAGATTTTCTTAGAAAGATTTTTGAAAAGCGATTATACCAAGCCACTGCTTATAAGCAGCTCTTCTTTAACCAGCTACTGTTAACCTTGTAAAACATAGGTTATCTTTTCCCAGAGAATGTAAGAAGGGAAAAACTAAGAGAGATCTGTACTCCACAAGGATCACCTTTAACCCTTTTCTTAAGAGAGAAAAGAATAGAGTAAGGAATGATGAAGGGGGAGGTTAAAGTTCTGCTATGCCTGCATGCCAACAAGATCCAGAGTGAGTTCAAGCCTAATTAAACCACCCAAAGGTACCTTCCTACAAAGCCAAAGCACCTCTTTTTCCCCTCAGGCTCTTGTTCTTCACCAAAATGCAACCAACCCAACAATACTGAATTTGATTCCCTTCTCTGGCTTTTATCTCCACTCTTCCACAGGAAACCTGAGCACCCACACACACACACTCCTTTTTTTTTTTTCAGTTTGCTAAATGCAAAAGATCCAATGTGAATAACTTCAAAGGGGCAGGGTTTTTTTCTCTAAAGAGGGTAAATCTCTTATTTAACCCTCTTAAGAGTGAGAATCTTCCAGTTCTCAATTATAGCAGTTATCATATCACAATCCATTATTAATTTATCCAACAAATATTAATTGAGCTTCTACTATGTGCCAGGCACTTAAACTACAGTGGTGAAGGAGACAAAGTCCCAGCTGTCAGCGCTTACATTCTAGTGGGAGGAGACAAGCTTTAGGACCCTAAAAGTTAGAAGACAGGAACTGGGGGAAAAAGGGCAGGAAAAGATAGTACTTGGTAAGAGATAAGCTAATGCCAGAAGGTGGTGAGACCTACCTCTGCAATACAGGTAAGAATAATCAGACAGAGTTTACCACTGTGAAGCCGGTGCTCATCTGTAAAGAAAAAATAAACCTTTCTGGTAAATCAGATTCCAGACTATGTTTCTATAGAGAATACAGATGCGTATCATAAAAAAAAATATTGTTCCTTTCTCTCCCCACAAAATACATGAATGAAACTTAAAAGTACTACTAGAGTAATTCTTATTCCTCTGTGCAAAAGAATTCCCCAGAAGACTTTCTTTTCCTGGTTAGTCTGCAGTAGCTGACCACCTTCCTGAGAACCATCTAATTCTTATAATGGTTCCTTTTGTCATAGCCCAAATCACTTCCAGACCAGTCCCCCTTTGCTTCTGAACAGGCAGGTCCCTTCCCTTTCCCATCCCTCTCCATCTACCATCTAAAAGTATCATCTTCTGTATCCACTTACCACAAAGTCTAGAAAGGTTTTGTAACTGTTCATAGCAAATTGACAGTGGAATCAGAGAAGAATCGGGACTTCTATCTAAAGACCAGGGTCCAGCCCATGTTTATGGGCACTGTGCACATTATTTATGAACTGGACAAGCTGCAAATTGTTGAACATTTTTTTTCCTGCCAAAGTTAGTCATTCAAGAAATATATGTTTAGCACCTACTATGGGGCAGGCACTGTGCTAGACATTACAGATATAGCACTGAATTTAAGCAAATATCCCTGGTCTTCCAGAACTTACATTCGAGTTATTAAAAAGGAAGAGGGCAACTTCAATAGGAGAGCTCTAAGCCCACACACAATGACCAAAAAAGAGCTACTCCATTCAATTACCAGAACTAATGAAGTGTATTTATTCTCTAGGGACTTTGTGGATGAGGGGATGGGAGAGGAGGAAAGAAGAGGGACATGCCAACATATCCAGAATGTACAAATGGCTCATGATGTTTCAAATTAGCTTTAACAGGGCCCAGATTGAGGGAAGCGGCTGTGGCTCAATCAGTGGGGCTCCCGTTTGCCATATGGGAGGCCCTGGGTTCGGTTCCCAGGGCCTCCTGGTGAAGGCAGGCCCGCCTGCATGGCGTGGTTGGCTGACCCAGCGAGCACAAGCAGCAAGGGGGGGATAAATGAATAAATAAATAAAATCTTTAAAAAAAAAAAAACAAAAAAACAGGGCCCAGATTGAAGTCCATACCAGAGAGAAGATCTATTAATACATTACAGTACTGTAAAAGTTAGCCAGTACAACCCTCCCTGACATTAACCTGCTTCTTCTTCAAAGGCAGAATCTCTCAACTAGAATCTGACAATTAGAAGGCAAGATGAGGATTGTAGTCCAGAAATACATTCACATCTCCTCAGAGATAGGCAATGCAAAAAGGGTAATGATGATAATCCCTACCTAACATTCTCCATATCTTCAATCAGAGCCCCTAGGCAGCCAGAAGAGCAAAAAGAAACCCTTGCCGATGCAAAATTAGATTCATGAGACCCTTCTACAATACCCCTGGCCACAGAGTTTCTCTAACACTATGCTCCCTTTCCCCAAAAGCTGAAAAGCAACTCCCTCAGAAAAGCTTACAGCTATCACTCCATGGTGTGGGGGTGGCGGGGGGGGGTAGGTGGAGTCCTGAATAAAAGAGTAAGGCATATTCCATTATAAATATTTTTAATTCAGAAAAGCATAAAGAACAACAACAAAAAATTTTTTAATCATACCACCCAGATCAACTTAAAGTTTATGCAAAGATAAACACAAATATTTTAAAAATTTGTGCCTAGTATCTATTTTAGAGGTTGAACAGATATGCCTTTAAAGTGAAAACACCCAAGTCAAAATCAGAAGAATCCCAGAAGAAAAGCTTGAAAAGCAGAGCTAAATCAAGGGAATGAGAAACGCAAAATTATGGAGAATGGAAAGCAGGGAGTGGTTGGGGAAGTAACACACAGAGACCTTCAAGTAGTAATAATGGTTTACTTTTTTAGGTTGGGTGGTAGGTTCACATTTATTCATTTTATTATTATACTTAATAATTTATGCTATCTATTATACTTAAAAACCTTCTAACTTACTAGTTAGCTCTAACAATTGTTCATTTCCCATATTTATCTTTAGCTCTTCTGTGTCCCAATGTTTCCTTCTCACCCCAAAAGCCCCAAATCCTGGTCTACCCTACCATACAGTTCTTGCCTTTCAGTTTGATTCTGGAATTTCTGAGAACCCTCATACTAGAAATCTGCCAATCCCGCTTGGCAAATCAGAGCCTGCTAAAGTATACTTTACCCCTAAGGGAACTTTAAACCACCTCTCAAGGCATTAATCTCTTATTGTGGAAAGTAAGGTAGCGGGGGCAGATGTGGCTCAAATGGTTGGGCGTCCATCTCCCATATGGAGGGACCTGGGTTCAATCCCCGGGACCTCCTGGTAAAAGTAAAGAAAAATATAGAGGCACGTGGGTGCGCCGTCAGGCCCCACAGAGCCACACAGCAAGATAATAACGTAACAGGAGAGTGACACAAAGGAGAGCCAAGACGAGATGCACCGAAAAACTAAGGTGGCACAGGCGGTAAGATGCCTCTCTCCCACATCGGAGGTTCCCAGGATCGAATCCCAGTGAGGACAGGAGGAGAAGGATAAGAAGAGAGGGCAGGAAACAGACACAGAGAATTATGCAGCGAATGGACACAAAAAACAGCAAAAATGGAGTGGGGGGGGAGTGTAAAAATGGATAAAAGTAAATAAATAAATAAATCTTAAAAAAAAAATAATAAGGTAGCAAAAACAATATTTTCCTTCTACAGTAGAACTGCTTTTTGTTTGTTTGTTTTTTTGCCTCCCCCCACCCAAGATGGCTCCTTTGTCTGTTTGCTCATTGTCTGCTCATTTTGGGGTACCAAACCTTTCATGTGGGAGGCGGGCACTCAACTGCTTGAGCCACATCTGTTCGCAGAACTGTTCTTGTTATTGTTGTTGTTGTTTTGTTTTTGTTTGTTTGTCTGGTTTTGTTTTGGTTATCTGGGAATCTGAAGTTTGTCTACAGACCATAATTTAAGAACCGAAGCTTCAGCTATTGAGCAGAGAAAACAGCTAGCTCCTAAAATAGGATTTGAAGATTCTTCTTCCAAAGGGGCTTATAAAGTAAGAATATACACCAAATTAAGTGATTAGTTCTGTGGAGTTAATTGCAAAGGATTTTCACTTTCTAAATTAACCACTGCTAGAATTATTTAGTTTTTAACAAGTAATATATCTTTAATTTTAGAAGATACATGCTAAAATACTTAGGTGTAAAACAGAGTGTCTGCAACTTTAAAATGAGTTAGCCAAAATAACAAGAACAACATACAGAAAGAAATGTACAACAAAATATTAATGGTGTGACAGTTTGAGGTGATTTTTGTGAATCCTAAAAAGAAGAAGATTACACTTGTAAACTAACCTATTCTTCTGGGTGTGATACCCTGTGATTATATTGGATTCAGTTGAGGGGCCCTTGATTAAATTACCTGTTGAGATTAGGGCTTTGATTCAACCACGTCAGTAAGGCGTGACTCAGGTTGAGTCTCCGCCCCCTTGGTGGGCCAATATAAACGGACACACTCTCAAGACACACAGGAAGAGAAAGAGCTCTGTCATTTTTTGATCCTAGGGCCCTGAGAAGAAAGATGAGTCATTTGCCTGATAGTCTGCAGCTGACCTTGGTGAAAGACTGATATGGGAAGCCCTATGCCAGCCTACAGCTGAGACTGGGAAGAAGCTGGGCCCACCGAGCCTCAAGAGGAAGATGAAGCTCAGGAAGGAGAGACAAAACAGAGATCAGCAACCATCTTGCTTCAACACGTGACAAATGACTGGTGAGAAGCAACCTTGAATTGGTCTCTTTACGGCCTTGTAACTGTAAGCTTTTGCCCAAATAAATACCCTTTATAAAAGCCAACCGATTTCTGGTACTTTGCATCAGCACCCCTTTGGCAGACTAATACAATGGGTATATGGATGATCACTGTATGATCCTTCCAATTTCTCTGCATACTGGAATTTTCTCATCTAAGAAAAATATTAGCTCATGTCACCAAGGAATAAAACTCTTATTTCCAGGAAATCTTAAATCTGGATATATACTAGACAGAATTTGCTAGATCTCTTCCCAATCCCTTCTCCTTCGTAGCCCAACTAGTCCTCTGCCCTTCAACCAATTAAAAAACCATAGAAAAATCATAAACAGAGGAAGAATAAGAAATCAGGCAGAAAAAAAAAATCAAATTTGTCCAACACCCAATCTTCCCCCACTTTCACTCGGCATTTCTGGGATGGTTATTGACACTTCTATTTTAAGTGTTAAGGAACACAGTCCCTCTGAATATCACCTCTTCCTACTGTACTTTGTTCAAGTCCTCTAATTCTCACCACAAGCTGATGCTTTCAGTTCTTGTCCTCAAAAGGGAATTCCCTGAAGCATGCTAACCCCCCCACCTCCCACGCATAAGAGTTTGCATCTACTTACCCAGCTCTGCTAAGAAGACTTGCAAGTTTTTACAGAGACCTTTTTTTTTCCCCTATTCTATTTTCGAGCACTTCCCCCCATCCAGCTTCATATTTTCCCAACATCACCTAATTGCCATCTGGCAGTGAGAAATCACTATTTTCCTGTAATCACCATCACCCTACACAGGAGCCCCCAATAGTTCATCCTGTCAAAGCATCAAAGTTTTAATGCTCCTCTCCAGTCTAGCTAAGCAGCTGCCTGCCACACGTCCTGCCTCCTGAGCCCCCAAAGTGGCATGCCTTACCTTTGGTGTCTTGCATGATAATCGAGCTATACTTTAAAAAGGTTATCAGTAGATTACTGGTCTGTACATCTGCATCCAGTGGGAGTTCCACAGAACTTATAACTGGAACAGAACAGATTAAATACACTTAGCCTGTAACATATTCCATCTAACATTTCTACCCACACAGCCAATTTGCTAGCAGGCAAGACAATCACTAAATAATCTTTTTCCACAATGCAGGAAGGACCAAGTACTGATCATAAAACTTTTATCTCTTCCTCCTAGGCCTCTAGAGCCCTTTCTACTACCTAGATTAAGCCCTGTGATCTTTTCCCCCACCAGGAACAGAACTTTTCTCCCAACATCCTAGGAAGGATATATTGACTCCACTTCCAGATCCTAGTAACACATAAGGGTTCAGGGTTCTTCTTAAAGGCACTTCCATTTGTACTTAAGGGAAAGATCTGTACTGAATATAAATAAGCTTTATTTCAATGGGCCTTCTACTTAAAATAAATGAAGATTCCTTCCTAATAAGGAAAACTTGCTTAATTTTGAGAGCAAGCCTTTAGATTAGAAGTACCCAAAATGAGGGGAAAAACTTAAGGCAGAACTACATTCAAATTCGACCTCCCTTATCCTTTCCCCCTAAAAGGGAACCCGAAAAGGAATAACCAGAATGAAAATGAATGGACATTATTGACTGGGACAGCCAAGAGAAACCCCATTCCTGCACCCCACCTCTCAGCAACAATACCTTTGAACAATGAGGGACCAGACCAGGGCTAACACCAAAGAACAGTCTTAATGTAGACTTTCCCCAAGATTCTAAGGCTTTAAATAAGACTTAAACATCCTGTTAAGTGCTTTTACATTGAGTAAATCATAATCTATAAGCAAAAGAAGACTCAGGATAGCTCAGGCAAGTTATAGAGAATCCACAGCTTTCTGCTGTATCTTCACCCAAAAAATTTCAGCTGAGTTTAGGATATTACTCATAATATGTATTCATAACCATAATGGATCCTTTGGAGTTATTATGATGTATGCAGAGAACGTTTATTAACAATGGGAAACATTTGCATATTACAGATACATAATACACAGCAAGCACAGCAAAAAGTCTTGTGAAAAGAAATTAGCATGCCCAGCCCTTGGCTGTTTTCCCACAGTTCAGCCCCCAAGAACTACTAAAAGACAATTATATTTTTATGCTGAAATACTAAAAGGTCTTAATTCATATGATGGGTTAATGACCTGAAACTGTCATTTCAAACCACACAAGCCTATTTGAAGCTCAGAGCCCATAATCATTTCACTGTCCAATCCAAAGAAGCATCTAACTGGTATGTGGGACTTTTTCCCCATTCACATGCAGCAGTAACTGGCAAACTGCCTTATATAATATAGAAATACAGAAGTATATGTATTTTCAGTTTACCAGAAAATCCTCTAGTGCCAAAGCTGAGCTGTCAAAGTCAAACATGAGCAGAGATCAAATGTTACAACTAAACTGCTGGCTTTTAAAAATAATGACTCCAGTAACATACCTTTAAATATAACTGGGCTACTGAGCACCGCTATAATTAAAAAGCAAAAATTAAAAACATGGTTACAATACCTAGGTCTCCTACAGAAAGGAAATGAGTTAGGAGAGAAGAAAAAGAATAAAATAGAGCAGAAACAGAATAAAATCCCTCACAAATTAAAATCTCCTTCCTAAGGAGTCAGTCCTTAATCTTTGGCTTCATAATTCTTCCCAGCAGCCTTTGTCAAGGGAGACAGTCATTTGAAAGTGGGTTGGTTCAATCTTCCCACTAGAAAAAATGAAAGCTCACTGTTTGTAGGTAAGTACGCACAAATCCTGCCATTGCATAATCAAGTGTGTAGGTGGAACTGTTCACAATGAACAGTTTGAAAGGCAGTTTTCTAAAGCATCCAAACTCCAACATCACATGGAACACATATACATATACATATACATATACATATACATATACATATACATATACATATA